>JAVSCE010008207.1:0-325258 GCA_032199065.1 Smutsia gigantea | reverse complement strand
AGAACTGCCTTTGCTGCGTCCCACAGAAGTTGTGGTTTTGTGTTGTTGTTGTCATTAGTCTGCATATATTCTTTGATTTCTGTTTTGATTTGGTCGTTAACCCATTGATTAATTAGGAGAGTGTTGTTAAGTCTCCATGTATTTGTGAGCCTTTTGATTTCTTTCTAAAATTTATTTCTAGTTTTATACCTTGGTGATCTGAGAAGTTGCTTGGTAGGATTTCAATATTTTTGAAATTACTGACGTTCTTTTTGTGGTCTAGTATGTGGTCTCTTCTGGAAAATGTTCCATGTGCACTTGAGAAGAATGTGTATCCTGTTGCTCTTGGGTGTAGAGAGTTCTGTAGATGTCTGTTAGGTCCATCTGTTCTAGTGTGTTGTTCAGTGCCTCTGTGTCTTAACTTATTTTCTGTCTGGTTGATCTGTCCTCTGGAGTGAGTGGTGTGTTGAAGTCTCCTAAGATGAATGCATTGCTGTCTATTTCCTCCTTTAATTCTGTTAGTATTTGTCTCACATATGCTGGCGCTCCTGTGTTGGGTCATATATATTTATAATGGTTATATCTTCTTGTTGATGACCTTTATCATTATGTAATGTCCTTCTTTATCTTTTGCTACTTTCTTCGTTTTGAAGTCTATTTTGTCTGATACAACACCTACTTTTTTCTCTTTGTTGTTTGCATGAAATATCTTTTTCCATCCCTTGCTTTTAGTCTGTGTATATCTTTGGATTTGAGGTGAGTTTCTTGTAGGCAGCATATAGATGGGTCTTGCTTTTTATCCATTCTGTTACTCTGTGTCTTTTGATTGGTGCATTCAGTCCATTTACATTTAGGGTGATTATTGATAGGTATGTACTTATTGCCATTGCTGGCTTTAGATTCGTGGTTACCAAGGGTTTAAGGGTTGCTTCTTTAATATCTAACAATCTAACTTAACTTTCTTGTTAAGTTTTTGTAAACACAGTCTGATGTTTCTTTCTTTCTCTCCTTCTTATTCCTCCTCCTCCATTCTTTCTATAATAGGTGTTTTATTCTTTGCCTTTAGTTGGTATTTGGATGGTCTGCTTTCTTTGCTATGATTTTTTTTTCCTCTGGTGACATCTTTTTAGCCTTAGGTGTGCTTCCCTCTAGAGCAGTCCATTTAAGATATCCTGTAGTGGTGGTTTATGAGACACAAATTCTCTTACCTTTCGTTTATCTGGAAATTGTTTAATCCCTCCATCATATTTAAATGATAATCGTGGTGGATACAATATTCTTGGTTCGAGGCCCTTCTGTTTCATTACGTTAAATACATCATGCCATTCTCTTCTGGCCTGTAAGGTTTCTGTTGAGAAGTCTGATAGTCTGATGGGTTTTCCTTTGTAGGTGATCTTTTTTCTCTCTCTAGCTGCCTTTAATACCCTGTCTTTATCTTTGATCTTTGCCATCTTAATAATTATGTGTCTTGGTGTTGTCTTCCTTGGGTCCCTTGTGTTGGGAGATCTATGAGCTTCAGTGGACTGCGAGACTACTTCCTTCCCCAGCGAGGGAAAGTTTTCAGCAATTATTTCTTCAAAGGCACTTTCTATCCCTTTTTCTCTCTCTTCTTCCTCTGGTACTCCTATAATGCGAATATTGTTCCGTTTGGATTGGTCACACAGTTCTCTTAATATTCTTTCATTCCTAGAAATCCTTTATCTCTCTCTGCCTCAGCTGCTCTGTACTCCTGTTCTCTGTTTTCTATTCCATTAACAGTCTCTTGCATCTCATCCATTCTGCTGTTAAGCCCGTCGATCGCTTGTCTGATTTGTGCATTGTCTTTCCTCAGTTCCCTCACTTCCTCCCTCAGCTCTTGCACATTTCTCTGTAGGTCCATCAGCATGGTTGTGACTTTTATTCTGAATTCTTTTTCAGGAAGACTGTGCATTTCCATCCCTTCAGACTCCCTCTCTGGGGTTGTCTGGTTGATTTTGGTCTGAACCATATTCCTCTGTCTTTTCATGGCTATAGAATTGGTCAATGATAGTTGCCACGTATGTCAGCTGGGCTCTTTAAGACTTTAAAAAGAGAAGAAAAAAAAAGAGAAAAAAAGAAAAAAAAAGAAAGAAAAAAAGAAAAAAAAGAAAGAAAAGAAAAAACAAAAACAAAACAAAAAACAAAACAAAACAAAACAAAATGCCCACCGGACGTAGATTCTGTGGGAATGCTCTAGGTGGCGCTATTGCCCCACTATTCCACAGCTGTGACTGTGCCGCTCCGCAGGGCCCTTTATCGCTCTGGCAGGGGTGGGAACCAATAGGAGGCTGTTGATCTCAGTGAGAAGTGTAAGTATGGCTACGCTTCCTCAGTCGCCAGCTAAGGCTTCTGAAACTCCCCAGGACTCCCAGCCTGCTGGGCTGAGTGTGCTGGGGTGATCTGGCTCCTCCGCTGGGCTCCTGTCTCTTTAAGACAGCTGAAGAAAGCGCGCACTTTTTTTTTTCCTTCCCGGGAGCCGGCTGCAAGCACCCTGGCGTGTTCCCCGCTCAGATCCTGCCCCTCTGTCTCTCCAATCTCCGCTGCACTGCGCAATGTGGGTCAGCGCTCCCCACGCAGATCACCGGGGCTGGCTACTTCGCGGGGTGCACTTCCACTCCCTCCCGGCTCTGAATCCTCTCCTCCCGCCGGTGCGCTGGGGTGGGGGAGGGCTCGGGTCCCGCCGGGTCGCGGCTCCGTATCTTACCCGCCTCTTGGGGTGCCGAGTCCTCTCGAGTGTAGCTGCACGCTGTGCGCTTTCTTGTGTATTCTTGTCTCTCTTTTAGGAATAGATGTATTTTCTGTGTTTTCGTAGATAAATATAGTGCTGGGAGGAGATTTCTGCTGCCCTGCTCACACCGCCATCTTCCCGGAAGTCCTCTGATCCATTTTCAATTTACTTTTGTGTATGGGGTTAGACAATAAATCACTTTCATTCTCTTACATGCAGCTTTCCAGTTTCGTCAACATGAGCTGTTGAAGAGGCTGTCATTTCCCCATTATATATCCATGGCTCCTTTATCATATATTAAATGACCATATATGTTTCGGTTAATATCTGGACTCTCTAATCGATTCCACACTTCTGTGAGTCTGTTCTTGTGCCAGTACCAAATTGTCTTGATTACTGTGGCTTTGTAGTAGAACTTGAAGTTGGGATGCGAGATCCTGCCTGCTTTATTCTTCCTTCTTAGGATTGCTTTGGCTATTAAGGGCGTTTTGTGGTTCCATACGAATTTTAGAACTATTTGTTCCAGTTCATTGAAGAATGCTGTTGGTATTTTGATAGGGATTACACTGAATCTGTAGATTGCATTAGGTAGCCTGGGCATTTTGACAATATTTATTCTTCCTAGCCAAGAGCATGGGATGAATTTCCATTTGTTAGTGTCCTCTTTAATTTCTCTTAGGAGTGTCTTGTAGTTTTCAGGGTATAGGTCTTTCACTTCCTTTGTTAGGTTTATTCCTAGGTATTTTATTCTTTTGGATGTGATTGTGAATGGAATTGTTTTCCTGATTTCTCTTTCTGTTAGCTCATCATTAGTGTATAGGAAAGCAACAGATTTCTGTGTATTAATTTTGTATCCTGCAACTTTGCTGAATTCTGATATTAGTTCTAGTAGTTTTCAGTGGAGTCTTTAGGGTTTTTTATGTACAATATCATGTCATCTGAAAATAGTGACAGTTTGACTTCACTTCTTCTTTACCAATCTGGATACCTTGTATTTCTTTGTGTTGTCTGATTGTGGTGGCAAGGACCTCCAGAACTATGTTGAATAAAAGTGGAGAGAGTGGGCAGCCTTGTCTTGTTCCCGATCTTAAAGGAAAGGCTTTCAGCTTCTCACTGTTAGGTATGATGTTGGCTGTGCGTTTGTCATATATGGCCTTTATTATGTTGAGGTACTTGCCCTCTATACCCATTTTGTTAAGAGATTTTTATCATGAATGGATGTTGAATTTTGTCGAATGCTTTTTCAGCATGTATGGAGCTGATCATGTGATTTTTGTCCTTTTTGTTGATGAGGTGGATGATGTTGATGCATTTTCAAATGTACCATCCTTGCATCCCTGAGATGTATCCGACTTGATCATGGTGTATGATCCTCTTGATGTATTTTTGAATTTGGTTTGCTAATATTTTGTTCAGTATTTTTGCATCTATATTCAATCGGGATATTGGTCTGTAGTTTTCTTTTTTGTGGTGTCTCTGCCTGTTTTGGTATTAGAGTGATGTTGGCCTCGTAGAATGAGTTTGGGAGTATTCCCTCCTCTTCTACTTTTGGAAAACTTTAAGGGGGATGCATATTAGGTCTTCACTAAATGTTTGATAAAATTCAGCAGTGAAACCATCTGGTCCATGCATTTTGTTCTTAGGTAGTTTTTTGATTACCAATTAATTTCTTTGCTGGTAATTGGTCTATTCAGATTTTCTGTTTCTTCCTTGGTCAGCCTTGGAAGGTTGTATTTTTCTAGAAGTTGTCCATTTCTTCTAGGTTATCCAGTTTGTTACCATAAAAATTTTCATAGTATTCTTTCATTATTCTTTGTATTTCTGTGGTGTTCGTAGAGATTTTTCCTTTCTCATTTCTGATTCTGTTTATGTGTGTAGACTCTTTTTTCTTGATAAATCTGGCTAAGGGTTTATCTATCTTGTTTATTTTCTCGAAGATGCAGCTCCTGCTTTCATTGATTCTTTCTAGTGTTTTATTCTTCTCAATTTTATTTATTTCTGCTTTAATCTTTAGTATGTCCCTCCTTCTACTGAGTTTGGGCATCATTTGTTTTTCCTTTTCCAGTTTCATTATTTGTCAGTTTAGACTGTTCATTTGGGATTGTTCTTATTTGCTGAGGTATGCCTGTATTGCAATATATTTCTTTCTTATCACGGCCTTCGCTGTGTCCCACAGATTTTGCGGTGTTGAATTATTGTTGTCATTTGTCTCCATATATTGCTTGAACTCTGTTTTTATTTGGTCATTGAACCATTGATTATTTAGGAGCATGTTATTAAGCCTCCATGTGTTTGTGGGCATTTTCATTTTCTTTGTGTAATTTATTTCTAGTTTCATACCTGTGTGAAATGAGAAGTGCATTGGTACAACTTCAATCTTTTTTTAACTTACTGAGGTTCTTTTTGTGGCCTCATATATGACCTATTCTTGAAAATGTTCCATGTGCACTTGAGAAGAGTGTGTATCCTGTTGGTTTTGGATGCAGTGTTCTGTAGATGTCTGTTACGTCCATCTGTTCTAATAGGTTGTTTAATGCCTCTGTCTCTTTATTTATTTTCTGTCTGGTTGATCTCTCCTTTGGAGTGAGTGGAATGTTGAAGTCTCCCAAAATGAATGCATTGCATTCTATTTCCCCTTTAATTCTGTTAGTATTTGCTTCACATATGTAGGAGCTCCTGTGTTGGGTGCATAGATATCTATAATAGTTATATCCTCTTATTGGACTCACCCCTTTATCATTATGTAATGTCCTTCTTTGTCTCTTGTGACTTTCTTGTTTTGAAGTCTATTTTGTCTGATATAAGTACTGCAACATCTGCTTTTTTCTATTAGTTGCATGAAATATCGTTTTCCATCCCTTTACTTTCAGTCTGTGTATGCCTTTGGGTTTGAAGTGAGTCTCTTGTAGGCTGCATATAGATGGGTCTTGTTTTTTTATCCATTCAGTAACTCTATGTCTTTTGATTGGTGCATTCAGACCATGTACATTTTGGGTGATTATCGATAGGTATGTACTTCTTGCCATTGCAGGCTTTAGATTCGGGGTTACCAAAGGTTCAAGGGCAATTCCCTTACTATCTAAAAGTCTGATTGAACTTACTTCGTATACTATTACAAACACAACCTGAAGGTTCTTTTTTTTCCCTCCTTTTTCTTACTCCTCCATTCTTTGTATGTTGTGCACCATATTCTGTACTCTTTGTCTTCCCTTGGGTGACATCTATTTAGCCTTAGGAATACTTTCATCTATAGGAGTCCCTCCAAAATGCCCTGTAGAGGTGGTTTGTGGGAGGTAAATTCTCTCAGCTTCTCCTTATCTGAAAATTATTTAATCCCTCCTTCAAATTTAAATGATAACCTTGCCAGGTAGAGTATTCTTGGTTCAAGGCTCTTCTGCTTCATTGCATTCAATATATCATGCCACTCCCTTCTGGCCTGTACAGTTTCTGTTGAGAAGTCTGATGATAGACTGATGGGTTTCCTGTGTATGTGATCTTTCTTTTCTCTCTAGCTGCTTTTAAAAGTCTGTCTTTATCCTTGATATTTGCCTTGATTTTAATTATTATATGTCTTGATGTTGTCTTCCTTGGGTCCCTTGTGTTGGGAGATCTGTGGGCTTCCATCGTCTGCGAGACTATTTCCTTACCCAGGTTGGGGAAGTTTTCAGCAATTGTTTCTCAATGACACGTTCTATCCCTTTCTCTCTCTCTTTTTCTTCTGGTACCCCTATAATGCGAATATTGTTCCATTTGGATTGTTCACACAATTCTCTTAATATTCTTTCATTTGTAGAAATCCTTTTATCTCTCTCAGCCACAGCTTCTCTGTATTCCTGCTCTCTGATTTCTATTCTTTTAACAGTCTATTGCACCTGGTCCTGTCTGCTCTTAAGTCCTTGTATCAATTGTTCCATTTCTGTTATCTCCCTCCAGACCCCATCCCTTAGCTCTTGCATATTTCTCTGTGGGTCCATCAGCATGGTTATGACTTTTATTTTGAATTCTTTTTCAGGAAGATTGATTATATCTCTCCCACCACGCCCTCTCTCTGGGCTTGTCTGAGTGATTTTTGACTGGACCAGATTCTTCTGCCTTTTCATGGTGATAGAAGTGGTAATAGGCAGGTGGCTCATTTGTCAGCTGGGAAAACAAAGTCCCTTCCTGCTTGTTGTTCACCTTGCCCTTCTCCACTGCCTGTGCTTGTTACCCGCACACCGGGAGGCAGTCTCTGGGATAATCTGCTGAGCTGCTGTGGGCGGGGCTGTCCTCCGGCTAGCCTAGTGCACTGCGCAGGGGTTGCAGCTGTGACAGGTATGTCCTCCTGCTAGAACAGCGCCCCTTCGTGCCTTCTGGACCTTGCTCTGGCTTCTGCTGCCTGTACTGGTTACCTGCACACCAGGAGGCAGTCTCTGGGATACTCCCCTTAACTGCTGTGGGTGGGGCCGCCCTCAGGCTAGCCTACAGCACTGTGGGGTGGGGGGGTGGCAGCCATGCTGGGTGTGTTCTCTGTTGAAGAAGGTGTCCCTTCATGCCTTCCGAACATTGCTCTGGCTTCCAATGCCTGTCCCAGTTAGCTATGCACTGGGAGGAGACTCTTTTTGGTTGCTGTGGGCAGGCCTGCTCTCTAGCTGCTTTGTAACTGTGGCGGGTCAGCCAGTCTGTTTGCGCGCCGGCCAAGGGTAACGAATGGCAGGCTGCTTATTGCTGTGAGGGGCTTTGGGGCTGCTTTATCTGGCAGGGGTTTAGGGGCCCCGAAGTTCCTCAAGATTCCCAGACTGCTGGGCTGAGTGTGCTGGGACGATTTTGTTCAGCTGTTGGTCCCTTGTCCCTTTAAGACTTTTAAAAAGCACCTGCTTTTCTTTTGTCCTGGGGAGGCTGCTGTGGGAACCTGCTTGCAGTCTCCATCTTAGATCCTGCCTTTCCATTTCTCTAATAGCCAGTACACCATGCAATGTGTGTCTGTGCTCCCGGCACAGATCACCAGGGCTGGTTATTTAGCCGTCCTGTGCTTCCACTCCCTCCCCACTCTGACTCTTTTCCTCTTGCTGGTGAGCTGGGGTTGGGGGAGTGCTTGGGTCCCACCAGGTCACAGCTTTGTATGTTACCCCCTTCGTGAGGCGCTGAGTTCTTGCAGATGTAGATGTAGCCTGGCTGTTGTACTGTATCTTCTGGTCTCTCTTTTAGGAATAGTTGTATTTGTTGTATTTTCAAAAATATATATGGTTTTGGGAGGAGATTTCTGCTGCCTTGTTCAAGCTGCCATCTTGAGCCCCTCCTTCAGGTTTATCTGTTTTATTTTCTTGAAGAAACAGCTCTTACTTTAATTGATTCTTTCTATTGTTTTATTCTTCTCGATTTTATTTACTTCTGCTCTAATCTTTATTATGTCCCTCCTTCTACTGACTTTGGGCTTCATTTGTTCTTCTTTTTCTCATTTCTTTAATTGTGAGTTTAGGCTATTCATATGGGATTGTTCTTTCCTGAGGTAAGCCTGTATTGCAATATACTTCCTTCTTAACACAGCCTTCGCTGCATCCCACAGATTTTGCGGTGTTGAATTATTGTTGACATTTGTCTCCATATATTGCTGGATCTCTGTTTTTATTTGGTCATTGATCTATTGATTATTTAGGAACATGTTGTTAAGCCTCCACATGTTTGTGCGATTTTTTGTTTTCTTCACGTCATTTATTTCTAGTTTCATACCTTTGTGCTCTGAGAAGCTGGTTGTTACAATTTCAATCCTTTTGAATTTACTGAGGCTCTCTTTGTGGCCTAGTATATGATCTATTCTTGAAAATGTTTCATGTGCACTTGAGAACAATGTGTGTCCTGTTGTTTTTGGATAGAGTGTTCTGTAGATGTCTTAGGTCCATCTATTCTATTGTGTTGTTCATTGCCTCTGTCTGCTTATTTTCTGTCTGGTTGATCTGTCCTTTGGAGTGAGTGGTGTGTTGAAGTCTCCTAAAATGAATGCATTGAATTCTATTTCCCCCTTTAATTCTGTTAGTATTTGGTCCACATATGTAGATGCTCCTATGTTGGGTGTATAGATATTTATAATGGTTATATCCTCTTTTTGGACTGACCCCTTTATCATTATGTAATGTTCTTCTTTGTCTCTTGTTACTTTCTTTGTTCTTTTTTTATTAAGGTATTGTTGATATACACTCTTATGAAGGTTTCACATAAAAAAACAATGTGGTTACTACATTTACCCATATTATCAAGTCCCCACTCATACCTGATTGCAGTCACTGTCCATCAGTGTAGTAAGATGCCACAGATTCATTATTTACCTTCTCTGTAATACACTGTCCTCCCCATGACCCCTCACACAATGTGTACCAAACAAAATACACCTCAATCCCTGTCTCCCTACCTCCAACCCACCCTCCTAAACCCCTCCCCTTTGGTAACTGCTAGTCTATTCTTCGACTCTGTGAGTCTGCTGCTGTTTTTTTCCTTCAGTTTTGCTTCATTGTCATACTCCACAAATGAGGGAATTCAATTAGCACTTGTCTTTCTCTGTCTGGCTTATTTCACTGAGCATATCCTCCAGCTCCATCCATGTTGTTGCAAATGGTAGGATTTGTTTCTTTCTTATGGCTGAATAGTATTCCATTGTGTATATGTACCACATCTTCTTTATCCATCCATCTACTGACAGACACTTTCATTGTTTCCTTATCTTGGCTTTTGCAAATAATGCTGTGATGAACCTAGTGGTGCATATGTTTTTTTGAATCTGAGAACTTGTAGTCTTTGGGTCAATTCCAAGGAGTGGGATTCCTAGGTCAAATGGTATTTCTATTTTTAGTTTTTTGAGGAACCTCCATATTGCTTTCTACAATGGTTGAACTAATTTACATTCCCACCAGCAGTGTAGGAGGGTTCCCCTTTCTCTACATCCTTGCCAGAATTTGTTGTTCTTAGTCTTTTCAATGCTGGCTATCTTTACTGGTGTGAGGTGATATCTCATTGCTGTTTAAATTTGCATTTCCCTGATAATTAGTGATGTGGAGCATCTTTTCATGTGTCTGCTTGCCATCTGAATTTCTTCTTTGGATAACTGTCTGTTCATATCCTCTGCCCATTTTTTAATCAGGTTATTTGCTTTTTGGGTGTTGAGGCACGTGGGTTCTTTATATATTTTGGATGTTAACCCCTTGTCGGATATGTCATTTACAAATATATTCTCCCATACTGTAGGATGCCTTTTTGTTCTGTTGATGGTGACCTTCGCCATACAGAAGCGTTTTAGCTTGATGTAGACCCACTTGTTCATTTTTTATTTTGTTTCCCTTGCCCAAAGAGATGCGTTCAGGAAAAACTTGCTCATGTTTATAATCAAGAAATTTTTGCTTATGTTTTTTTCTAAGAGTTTTATGGTTTCCTGCCTTACATTCAGGTCTTTGATCCATTTCAAGTTTACTTTTGTGTATGGGGTTAAACAAAAATTCAGTTTCATTCTCTTGCATGTAGCTGTCCAGTTTTGCCAACACCAGTTGTTGAAGAGGCTTTCATTTCCTCACTGTATGCCCATGGATCCTTTATCGTATATTAATTGACCGTGGTTTTTATCAGGGCTCTATAGTGCGTTCCATTGGTCTATGTGTCTGTTCTTGTGCCAGTACCAAATTGTCTGGAGTACTGTGGCTTTGTAGTAGAGCTTGAAGTTGGGGAGCATAATCCCCCCAGATTTATTTTTCCTTCTCAGGATTGCTTTGGCTATTTGGAGTCTTTTGTGGTTCCACATGAATTTTAGAACTATTTTCTCTAGTTCATTGAAGATTGTTGTTGGTATTTTGATAGGAATTGCATTGAATGTGTAGATTGCTTTAGGCAGGATGGCCATTTTAACAATTTTAATTCTTCACAATATTTATCTATCCATGAGCACAGTATGTGTTTCCATTTATTGGTATCTAGTTTAATTTCTCTCATGAGTGTGTTATAATTTTTAAAGTATAGGTCTTTCACTTTCTTGGTTAGGTTTATTTCTATGTGTTTTATTCTTTTTGATACAATTTTGAATGCAATTGTTTTTCTAATTTCTCTTTCTGCTCGTTCATCATTAGTGTATAGGAATGCAACAGATTTCTGTGTATTAATGTTGTATCCTGCAACTTTGCTGAATTAAGGTATTAGATCTAGTAGTTTTGGAGTGGATTCTTTAGGATTTTTTATGTAAAATATCATGTCATCTGCCAACAGGG
This sequence comes from Smutsia gigantea, assembly GCA_032199065.1. Taxonomy (NCBI): domain Eukaryota; kingdom Metazoa; phylum Chordata; class Mammalia; order Pholidota; family Manidae; genus Smutsia; species Smutsia gigantea. Next base: position 314,314 of record JAVSCE010008207.1, on the reverse strand, counting down.
AGAGTTTGACTTCTTCCTTACCAATCTGGATGCCTTTTATTTTTCTGTGTTGTCTAATTTCTGTGGCGAGGACCTCCAGAACTATGTTGAATAAAAGTGGAGGGTGTGGGCGGGCATCCCTGTCTTGTTCCCAATCTTAAAGGAAAGGCTTTCAGTGTCTCTCTGTTAAGTATGATGTCAGCTCTGGATTGTCATATATGGCCTTTATTACGTTGATTGAGGTAGTTGCCCTCTATACCCATTTTGTTGAGAGTTTTTTTTATCATGAATGAATGTTGAATTTCATCAAATGCTTTTTTTGGTATCTATGTAGATGATCATGTGGTTTTTGTCCTTTTTGTTGATGTGGTAGATGATGTTGATGGATTTTCTAATATTGTACCATCCTTGCATTCCTGGAGTAAATCCTACTGGATCATGATGGATGTTTTTTTGATGTATTTTTGAATTCAATTTTCTAATATTTTGTTGAGTATTTTGGCATCTATGTTCATCAGGCATATTGGTCTGTAATTTTTTCTGTGGTGTCTTGCTTGGTTTTGGAATTAGATTGATGCTGATCTCATAGAATGAGTTTGGAAGTATTCCCTCTTCTACTTTTTGGAAAACTTTAAGGAGGATGCGTATTAGGTCTTCACCAAATGTTTGATAGAATTCAGTGGTGAAGCCATCTGGTCCAGCTGTTTTCTTCAGTGGTGAAGCCATCTGGTCCAGCTGTTTTCTTCTTAGGTAGTTTTTTTTTGATTACCAATTCAATTTCGTTGCTGGTAATTGGTCTGTTCAGATTTTCTTTTTTTCTTCTCGTTCGGCCTTGGAAGGTAGTATATTTCTAGAAAGTTGTCCATTTTTTCTAGGTTATCCAGTTCTTTAGCATATAATTTTTCATAGTATTTTGTAAGAATTCTTTGTATTTTTGTGGTGTCCATAGTGATTTTTCCTTTCTCATTTCTGATTCTGTTTATGTTTTTAGACTCTTTTTTTCTTGGTAAGTCTGGCTAGGGGCTTATCTATTTTGTTTATTTTCTCAAAGATGCAGCTCTTGCTTTCATTGATTCTTTCTATTGTTTTATTCTTCTTGAATTTATTTATTTCTCCTCTAATCTTTATTATGTCCCTCCTTCTACTGACTTTGGGCCTAATTTGTTCTTTCTCTAGTTTTGTTAATTGTGAATTTACACTGTTCATATGGGATTGTTCTTCTTTCCTGAGGTTGGCCTGTACTGCAATATGCTTTCTTCTAGGCGTGGCCTTTGCTGAGTCCCACAGATTTTGTGGTGTTGAATTGTTGTCATTTGTCTCCATATATTGCTTGATCTATATTTTTATTTGGTCATCGATCCATTGGTTATTTAGGAGCATGTTGTGAAGCCTCCACGTGTTTGGGGGATTTTTCATTTTCTTACCGTAATCTATTTCTAATTTCATACCTTTGTGATCCGAGAAACTGGTTGGCACAATTTCAATCTTTTAAAATTTACCAAGGCTCTTTTTGTGGCCTAGTATATGATCTATCCTTGAAAATGTTCCATGAGCACTTGAGAAGAATGTGTATTCTGCTGCTTTTGGGTACAGAGTTCTGTAGATGTTTGTTAGGTCCATCCGTTCTAATGTGTTGTTCAGTGCCTCTGTCTTCTTACTCATTTTCTGTCTGGTTGATCTGTCCTTTGGAGTGAGTGGAATGTTGAAGTCTCCTAGAATGAATGCATTGCATTCTATTTCCCCTTTTAATTGTTAGTATTTGTTTCATATATGTAGGTGCTCCTGGGTTGGCTACATATATATTTAAAATGGTTGTATCTTCTTGTTGGATTGACCCCTTTATCATTATGTAATGTCCTTCTTTGTCTCTTGTGACTTTCTTTGTTTTGAAATCTATTTTGTCTGATACAAGTACTGCAACCCCTGCTTTTTTCTTTTTAGTTGCATGAAATACCTTTTTACACCCCTTCACTTTTATTCTGTGAATGTCTCTAGGTTTGAAGTGAGTCTCTTGTAGGCAGCATATGAATGGGTCTTGATTTTTTATCCATTCAGTGACTCTGTATCTTTTGATTTATGCATTCATACCAGTTACATTTAGGGTGATTATCGACATATATATACGTATTGCCATTGCAGGCTTTAGATTTGTGGTTACCAAAAGTCAAGGGTAACTTCCTTACTATCTAACAGTCTAACTTAACTCAGTATGCTATTACAGACACAATCTAAATGTTTTTTTTCTACTTTTTCTTCCTCCTCCATTCTTTATATATTGGTTATCATATTCTGTATTCTTTGTCTATCTCTTGACTGACTTGGGGGGTAGTTGATTTGATTTTGTATCTGCTTAATAATTAATTGGTATTTTTTCTTTACTGTGGTTTTATTTCCTCTGGTGACAGCTATTTAGCCTTAGGAACACTTCCCTCTACAGCAGTCCCTCCAAAATACACTGTAGAGCTGGTTTGTGGGAGGTAAATTCTCTCCTCTTTTGCTTATCTGGAAATTGTTTAATCCCTCTTTCAAATTTAAATGATAATTTTTCTGGGTAGAGTATTCTTGTTTCAGTGCCCTTCTGCTTAGTTTCATTAAATATATCATGGCACTCCCTTCTGGTCTTTAAAGTTTCTGTTGAGAAGTCTAACGATAGCCTGATGGGTTTTCCTTTGTATGTGATCTTTTTTTCTCTGTCTACATTTAAAAGTCTGTCCTTATTCTTGATCATTGCTATTTTAGTTATTGTATATCTTGGTGTTGTCTTCCTTGGGTCCCTTGTATTGGGAGATATGTGCACCTCCACAGCCTGAGAGACTATCTCCTTCCCAAGATTGGGGTAGTTCTCAACAATTACCTCCTCAAAGACACTTTCTATCCCTTTTTCTCACTCTTCTTCTTCTGGTACCCCAATAATGAGAATATTTTTCTGTTTGGATTGGTCACACAGTTCCCTCAATATTCTTTCATTCCCAGAGATCCTTTTTTGTCTCTGTGCCTCAGCTTCTTTGTATTCCTATTCTTTAATTTTTTTTTTCTGGTCTTTTTTAAAATTTTGCTATTATTAATATATAATTACATGAGCAACATTATGGTTACAAGACTCTCCCTGTTATCAAGTCCCCACCACATACCCCCATTGCAGTCACTGTCCATCAGCGTAGAAGAATGTTATAGAATCACTACTTGTCTTCTCTGTTATACTGCCTTCCCTGTGTACCCCTACAACCCCCCTACCCCCACTACTTTATGTGTGCTAATTGTAATAGCCCTTTTCCCCCCTTATCCCTCCCTTCCCACCCATCTTCCTCAGTCCCTTTCCCTTTGTTAACTGTTAGTCCATTCTTGGGTTCTGTGAGTCTGCTGCTGTTTTCTTCCTTCAGTTTTTTCTTTGTTCTTATACTCCACATATGAGTGAAATTAATTTCTATTTCATTTACTGTCTCCTCTACTTCATCTAATCTGCTTTTAAATCCTTCCATTGTATGTTTCATTTCAGATACTGCATTCTTCAATGTTTTTATCTCATTCTTGAATTTGTCCCTGAGTTCTTGAATATTTTTCTGTAGCTCCCTGAGCATGTTTATGATTCTTATTTTGAAATCTCTTTCAGGAAGATTGATGAGTTGCTTCACTTGACCCTCTTCCTGGTGTTTGTGGGATTTTGGTTTGAACCATGTTCCTTTGATGTTTCATATTCATAGGTGGCACCCTCTAGTGCCCAGAAGCTCTACTCTCTGGAGCTACTCAGCCTCTGGAGCAATGTCGAGGGTCACAGGGGAGTGGTGCTGGTGTCTGTCAGGAGGAAAGAGCTTTTTCCTGCTTCCCAGCTGCAGCGCCTACCTCCACTGCCAGGGCCAGTGGTCTGAGTGGGCATGAAGAAGCCCCTATGTTTTGCACTTGGAGCTGCCATAGGTGGGGCTACCACCCTCTGGTTGGTCTGATGCAATGGCAGGGGCAGCCGGTTTGCGAGCTGGTGCTGTCCGGGAGGAAGGCACAGCAGGCTGCATGTCACAGTGGGGGCCTCGTAGCTGTGTAGTCAGCCAGGGGGATGGAGCACCTGAATCTTCTGAAAGTTCCCAACCTCCTAGGCAGATTGTGTCTGGACAATTTGTCCACCAGTCCTTTCTCCTGAGCAGCAAGCTCTGTGCAATTCTTGCCCCTTTAGCAGCTCTCGCTGTTAGGAAGTCTCAGACTGCCTGCCTTTCTTTTGTCCCAGAGTAGCCAGTTGTGGATACCTGTTTTCCATAAGCATCTGGAATCTCAGTCTCTCCAAGTATTCTGCCTGTCTTAGTTTTCCAACCCTAGTATTCTCCAGATCACCATGTAATGCAGGTTTGTGCTCCCAGAACAGATCTCCAGGCCTGGGTGTTCAGCAGTCCTAGGCCTCCACCTCCTTCCCACTCTGTTTCTCTTCCTCCCGCTTGTGAACTTGGGTGGGGGAAGGGCTTGGGTCCCTCCAGATCACGGCTTTGGTACTTTACCCTTTTCTGGAAGTCTGCATTTTCCCAGGTGTACGCGGTCTGCTGCAGCCTTCTTTCCTGTAGCTCTTGGGAGGAGGTTTCTGTCTCACCTCTCACACCACCATCTTTAAGCCTCTGCACTCTTTAAGTTTTTATAGTTTCCACTTCTCTGCCAAAATTTCTAATCTTATTTTTCATATTCTTGATCATAGTAAGCAATTATCTTAAAATCTATATTCAATAATTCTACTATCTGAAGCTCCTGTGTGATCATTTCTATTGCTTGTCATTTCTCTTGGCTCTTGTTCCTAATGTCTTGTCTCCTCAGGTGCCTGGTCTCTGTGATTGTGTGCCAGATGTTGTATTTGAAAAATTGTGGAAATAATTTGAGACCATGGGTTATGTTACCTTATTCCAAGAGTGTTTCCATTTGCTTCTATCAGGTACCTAGGAATCCAGCAATCAGGATTTTCTTAATTTACTGTTAGGGATTAAGATTCCAGGACCACAGAGATGACTTGAAGCTGGGTTGCAATCCCTGCAGGGTCTGGTTTACTTCTGATATAGTTTTTTCAGAATCTCAACCCAAACAGGCTCTGAGGTCCAACTTTTGTCCTCTAATATATTACACTATCAAAACATCACTTAGCTTCTCAGTCTTTTTTTTTTTTGAAAGTAACAAGAGATACTTTATTTAGTAAAAACTGGTGAGTGTGGGCAGGGCATGGCAAAAGTGAGCAAGGGCTGGAGGTTAGTGGGTCAGGGGTCTACAGCACAGCTGGAATGTGACTCAGGATGGAAGTGCCAGGGGTCAGAAGACTTGAGGTGAGCAGTTCTTTGGTAACCTATCATCTTCTCTTCTAGAGGCTATGTGAGGCTCAAGAATCCCTGAGGGTTTCAGAGGCCTGACCAGCAGAGGGGGGTTTGTCCCTGTAAGCCCAGGGAGGACGTGCTCCAACAGCAGCAGGAACTCTTGGGGATAAGCTGAAAGCACCTGGACAGTGAGCAGCCTTCACACTGGGCCCACAGCTTCAGATTGACCTCCAAGATGGGGCTCTCCAGGGTGGAGAAAGAACCAGAAACTTGGAAGCATCACCTCTTTGTCTCCATCACTCAAAGGTGAAAAATACCAGCAGCAGAACCCAGGTGGAAGCCCGTTTCTTCTTGCTGGGTTACCAAATGGATTTAAAAATATACCCCTCCAAAGAAAAAAAACAGAGATAACAACCACCCCAAAGCTGCCATAGATCACTATCTCAATGGCTCCATCTCAGGGGCTTAGGCTCCTGTGTCAAGGGAGCCTCCACTTCCGTACCCGAATTAGATGTAATTCTTAGTGGGGTACTTAGAGGGACCCCGAGGGGTGGCATGTGGGGCAGATGCTGAGTAGCAGGCTATGTAATGTCTGGAGCCCTGGGACCCCCCCCAGAGGGACGGGTGCAGCAGAACAGCCTGCCACCCAGTAACAAAAGGCAAGAGGCTGTCCAGCCCAAGTAGAGGGAGGTCCCCAGTTCTTGCTTTGGGGCCTTAGCCACCAGGGGGTTGTAGAAATCCTGGATGATGGTGTGGGCCCTCCAGCAGACAGGGATCAGGGTCAGGACCCCTGAGATGACAGAGATGATCCCAGAGGTGAGAACCAGATGGGCCTTGGAGTCCTTGTCCTCCACACAAGTGGAGCACTTGGCTCCAGCAAGGTAGATCAGCAGGCTGAGCAGGGTCACAAGGAGGGTGATAACACAGAGGGCACGGGCAGCCTCCAGGTCCAGCAGTTAGTCGTGCACCTTGCACTGCATCTGGTTGGTGCTCTGCACTACACAGGACGTCCACAGCCCCTCTCACACTACCTAGGCCACCACGATGTTGCTGCTGATGAAGGCAGTCACCTTCCACAGGGGTGAGGTACAGGACACCTGAGCATTCACCCAGCAAAGGAATGTCAGAATAATCCCCAGGATTTTCAGACCAACAGAGGTCATGATGAGGTTGAGACAGAGGCTGAGAGGAGCTGCAAAGCCCACAGACCTTTCCAGGAGCCTGCTGAGGGTCCTGTCTCTTTTCCATGAACAGTGAATCATCCAAGAGGAAGAGGCCCCAAATGTAGGCCTTAATTCATGAGGTTTAGTTTTTCTTCTCTATCTTCATCTAGCAATTCTTCATTACCTACTTATTGCCTCCATGTCTTTTAATGTTTTGTACACCTTTTTTAGTTTTCTTCAACAGGTGGCTAGTTCAAATTACCTGTTCCACTGTTATTGGTAGCAGTTTCTGTTATGCAAATTTCAGTGATTACTATTATAATCCCCTGACTACTAGTTTCAGGTTCCTTTGATGGGAAAACATGCACTAAACGCCCATTTATCTGGCATGATTATCACTATAAAGAAGTAAATTATGTCAAGCCCAAAATGCTTTGATTCAGCTCCAGGGATAGGGGTTCCCCTGCTCCAAGCAAGTTCATTATGAATTCAGTGAGGCTGGATGATGATAACAGAATATCAGGGGTAAAAAGGGGCTCATACCAAACTAGTCTCAGGGCAGTAGGTTGAGCACTAGACTCTTGTCTGCCTGTCTCAGTCTCTGGCCCTGGCTTCAGTTTCTGCCCCAGGTGCTGCCTCCGCTGGTGGCTCCGTCTCCACTTCCTTCAGCTCCCCAGCGCAGGCAGCACCTTGATCTTTCTTTTCCTGTAATATCAAAAGATTTGTTTGAATAGTTTCCTTGAGGTTATGAATGTTTCATATAGAAAACTACCTTTCTTAGAGTATTTGTTGTAGAACACTGTTCATTAGATTTTTAAGCAGTGTTTGTCATAGGAAATTAATTTTATCCACTGGCTTTGTGATAATGAACTTGCTGATTTTATCTCACTGATTTGTTATAATTGATACAACTGGTATAAAGACTCTGAGTATTCCCTTAAAATTAGGAACATAATTAAAGGAATTCCTTCTGGTAAAATTTTATTTTATGTGTAAATTAAAGTGGGTCTGACAAATTAACTTAGAAGTGCAATGCACAGTATCAGTTTGCCACAACTGGGTATTCAGGCTAATGTAATATTCTTGATTATCTTTTTATTCTTGTTTTATTTAAACATGATTCATATGTGAATCATCAAATTCCACAAGATTTAATGATAATACCCTCAAATCTTCCCAAAGCATATAAACACTTTAATGGGTGATGAATCAGAAGGCATCTGTACTGCTAGTTACCACTTATCCTCTTATACATACCCAATTAATGGACATTCCATGTTGGAACATCAGATAAATGGGTGTTGGCTGGAGGTGGAGGAAAAGATGGGTGAAAGTGGTATAAGCAAATGACTTTGGAGTCAGACCGACAGTGACTAAAATGGTCTCTACCCTTCACTAGCCTCAGTGATCCTGAGTTAAGTTGCTCTGAGCCTCAAGGCTGTCATCTGTTATAAGTTGGGGGTAATAATGGTAGCCATCTCACAGGGTCTTTCTTGTAGGGGAGAAGTTCGAGTGAGATTGATTATAAAGCACTTAGTACATCGAGAGCATGTATGTTCTTAATACATAATGACAGCTATTATTATGTGACTGGGATGTATTCAGCTGCCTGGGGAATTGCTAGTAGGGGCTCATGAGCAGTAATCACATTGTAAGGCAAGGCAGGACTCCACTTTTTCATTGATTCTACGCTTAGTTGGAGAGGATGAGGAAGGACTTGAGATTTGGAAGGAGTAGGGCTCCCCCCACACTCCTTGGTGCCTGCTATTCTGGTGATATTCAGGAAGTTTCTTGCACTCCTGCTCCATCTCAACCAATCAGTTAGTAAATACAAAAAGCTGCTATTAGGATACTTGCCTCCTGAAGGAAGCAAGAGGGCACTGTGCTCTCTCGCTTAAGAGTGTACACATCCTATGCTTACACCTTTGCTAGATACCACTTAACTCCTAATACTGATCAGCAGAGAAATCCGAGGGTGTGTGTGGCACGCACCACCTAGACACCCCTGCAGCCTCCTCGAGGCTGGGAGGACACAGTAGGATAGATGTCATTTTCAGCACCAGCTCAGGTGGAGGATACACTCCAGCATCCAGAGCCTCTGTCAGTGCCTAGCTCCTGCCCAGATTTACTCTTTTTACGGAGGGAGAGGCTTGACTTTGGCTCTGGAGGCAGACTGTTTAGGTTTGAAATCCAGGCTTCACCCTAGTTAGCTTGTGACCTTGAGCAGGCTGTTTTTTCATACCTAGTTTTCCCCACACCAAGACTGATTCTGAGGACTATTACTAATCTGAAGGGTTTAAGTAAGGTACTTTCGCCTCATAAACTTCCAATAAGTATCAGCTGATTATACATGCCTGGAGCCAAAACAGACAAATCTATTAACTTGCTCTAATTATACGGTGAAAATACCTCGGGTTCTATTATAGTCTCAACACTACTCAACACTGAGTAATCTTCGACAAGTTGTCTTTTCGTCTGTTCCTCAGTTTCTCCATCTGTCATTATGGACTTGATTGTAAAAGCCCAGTGAACATTTTTTGAGTTACCCTATCGCTGAGCGAACTCACCGGGTGATGACAGGCACTTAGGCAAGGAGGCTCGCTTCGCTCTGCTTTAGGGACAAATGGAGGGCCAGAAGATTCACTGGAAAATGGCATTTGAACAAGCCTTGAAGGATGTCTCACTGGAGCTTGCCTGGAAAATACCGGCGAGGCATTTATGTTTTTGTTCCTTTCAAATTTGAGCGTTCGCAAGGATTTGGTTCTGAAAATAACTCCACTTTTCCTTCTTTCATTGCTGAGGTCACAGAGACCAAAGGAGTCAGTGGAGCCGCATATAGCAGGTTCTTCCTCCTGCTCCCCATTTCGGGAACCTTCCTGGCCTCGAACTCGCACGACCAGGGGTCTGCTCCTCTCAGAGAGCAGGGGCTGGTGCGCAGGGGGAAGCTGCGCTGGCCGGCCAGCGAGCCCGAACCGAGAAACGGGAGGCGCTGTGACCTAGCGCGGCAGTAGTGACTCCGCCTTACCGAAGGGCACGCTCTGAAAGATGCCCACGGCCAGGGCCCCACACCTGACGCGACGCGCCACCCCAGCTCTACGGGGAGGGCGTTAGCTTGCGGGGACTGGGTTCGCGCTGCTTCGCCGAGGGCCGGAGCCAGGTACCTGAGGGCTGCTGGCCGGGAACAGCCGCTCTCTCGGCGTAACCGCAGCCGCCATGGGGCGCGGGCCGCTAGCGCGCTAGGTCACATGGGCGGGACGGGCGCGTGGCCCCCGCACCCGAGAAGGGGCGGGGGCGGGGCCGGCGGCGCGGCCTCCCGTGAAGCCTCGCGCGGCGAAGGACCGGAACTCCGGGCGGCCGGCTGTTGATAATATGGCGGCAGGAGCTGCCTTGGTTTGTGGAGGAGGCGGTAGGGCCCACACCCGGAAGAAGGGTCTCATTTCGGACTAGCGTGGCGGCCGCTGCGGCCCCGGAAGTCCGGGCCGGTTGCTGAATGAGGGGAGCCGGGCCCTCCCCGCGACAGTCCCCCCGCGCCCTCCGCCCCGACCCGGGCCCCACCATGTCCTTCTTCCGGCGGAAAGGTAGCAGAGGGGGCGCAGGCGGGGAGCCAGGCCGGGCCTCGGGCGGCGATGGGGCAGGTGGGCCGGTAGGGGCTTCCTTCCGGGCTGCAGCGATGCAGGCGTTCTCCGCGCGGAGCCCGCCCTGGGTACCTCGCTCCGCTCTGGGACCCTGCTAGAGTCGGAGACGGTGGCCTCCCGCGAGGTCAGAGGGGAAATTGTCTTGCTGGTCCACAAGTGCCGAAACCCATTCAAGTTAATGTTTATTTGCGTAAAAACAGCTTTTCGGTTCTCAGTGTTTTGTGTGTGCGCACTGTGGATCATGAAAAAGGAAATTCCTTTAGTAGCTTGTTAACGGAAATCTGACTTTCCAGAATATTGAGTTTTATGTCTAAAAGCAACATGTGAAAAAATTTTCTTCGACTCGTGCAATTTTCCAGTTTCCCTTTTCTGCGAGGGAGGGAGGTTCTGCTGTTCCTAAAATAGCATTAGTTCACTTATTGGTAAAGTTGCCTAACGAAGGCTACTTCTTTTGATGACTTAGCAACTGTTTACTTACCACTAGAACGCTAACTTTATAAACTACTTATATTTCTAGTTTTCGGTTGTAAAAGCTGCCCAATTTTCAAGTAAAGGCAGCTTAAGGATCCTTGCATTTCGATAAGGTCATTGCATTTCATTAAAATTATATATCCAAAATTAAGAAATGTGGGTCATTTTGGATGATAGTGGCTCTTTCAATTCTTGTTTCAGAAAAAATGTACTAGACAAAGACATGTTTTGGAAAAATCACTAAACTAAATCTGGGACTTGGGTTCACAATGACAGTTTTACCGACTGTAACCTGGGACAGAAAAGTGTTAACCCATTTTCCTCTCTCAACTGAGAATTAGATGATTTGTAAAGGCCCCATCCAACTTGGAGTTAAAGAATTCCTTTTAAGTACATACAGAATTTTAGTAACTGATGTCACGTGAGGAGTGAATGCGGCTATGATGAATGAATGAAAACTGCTGAATGAATGAAACCGATGAAATGGTACAAGGAAGCTTTATTGGTAAGGTATCTTGAGTTAATAGCTCTGTAATTTGACAGTTTGAAGTAGCTAGTTTTTATTTTTATTTTTTAAGGAGAAAAAAAAGCATTCTGTGTATGATGAGATAAATTACATGTTGTGTTCAGCAAATACTTTGAATGTCTACTGTTTGCCAGGCCCTGAGTATTGGGCACTGAATAAGACAAAGTCCCTGCACCCATGGAGCTTATTATCTGCTGGGGTAGAGATAATCTCTCCTTTCTGTCTATGTGTGTGTTTATAAATTGAGTAAAGTGTTATGAAAGGGACTTTGAGAGAAGAAGCATATTTCAATTGGCTATTAGAGAAAGGCTTCAGGTGACCTTGCAACTTAGAGCTGAAGGATCAGTAGGAGGTGACCTAGAGGCCAGGGAAGAACATTCCAGGCACAAGGAATATAGTATGTTCGGAGGTTGTGAGGCAAGAAAAAGTTTGATGCTCTTCAAGAGAGGAAAGAAGGCCACTGTGTGTTGGACTTAGGGAGATAGACAAGGATCAGATGATCCAGAGCTTTATGGGTCATGGTTAGGTTTTATTCCAAGTGCAGAGACAGTATTACTTAAAGATTTTTTAAAGGAGTGATTTGATCTTATTTTATGTTTTGGAAAGATTGTTCTAGATGCTTTTTGGAGACTGGATGTGGCAAAAGTAGAAGCTGGAGATGGTCCTATTTAGGGATCCCATCCAGTTTTTAAATACCATTTTAAAGTACCATCAATATGCTGATGGTTTCCAAGTTTACATCTCCAGCTAGGATTCCCTCCCCTGAATACAGACTGGTATATCCAGCTAACTGCCCACTTTATACCTCTACCTAATAGATATCTAACAGACAATATTATTAGCATATAGTGATATCTATTAATAGGTATAATAGATTAATAGATGAATCTTTAACATACTATATCTAAAATTTAACTCCAGATTTAGTTCTTCTAAACCTGATCATCACTTGTTCTCATCCCATTTTTGCATTTCTGGCCTTTTAATTGCTCAGGCTAGAACTTTAGTATATTCTTGAACCTTTCTCCCCTAATCTATATCTGATGCATCAGCAAATCTGTTAGGTCTACCCCCAGAACATATCCAAATCCAACCATGTCTTACCATCCCTGACCATTACCATACCTGGTCTACACAGTCATTTCTGTTTAGGCTAGGTGGTTAAGGAAGTCCTCTGAGAAGCTGCCATTCAGATCTCAGCTTTAATGTCAAGAGAAAGCCAGTTTTCTGAAAATTGAGGAAGCAGAATTATTTTGCTATAGCCTTCAATTTGGTTTCCCTTTTTCTATTCTTGATGCCTATGGTATATTTTCAAAATGCATTATGCCACATCTCTGTTCAAATTTCTCAGTGGCTTCTTTTACATGGCCATAATCTAGGTCCCATTTCCTATGTTCATCACCTGCTCTCCTCCATCACTCTTGCATTTATATTGCCCTCTTTGTTATCAAGTACATTCCCACCTCAGGACCTTTGCACTTGTTCTCTCTGCCTTCATACCTCTTCTCACAGATAGTCATTATTTTGCTTCTTTATCTTCTTCGGGTTTTTGATCAGATGGCATTTTAGTGAAGCTTTCTTTGACCATCCTACTTAAGACTGTAGTCCCTGACCCTTGCACTCCCATCCCCTTGCCCTACAATATTTATCACCATCTGCTTTACTGTGCATTTTATTAGGATAGAAACCGATTTTTGTTGACAGCTGTATCCCCATGTCTAGTTAGTGCCTGGGATATAGTTATGAATTTAGGAAATACTTCTTGAATAAGTGAATGAAAACAAGAAAAACATCAACTAGTAATTAGTGCTATGCATGGGATTTAAACAGTGTTGTGGAAGTAGACCTCTGGAAGATAATTTGTGTTCATATAGTAAGGGAAGGCTTGTCTGAGAAGATGGTATTTAAACTGAGATCTGAATAAGGCAAGTAAGCCGGCTTTGCAAAGATAAAAGGAACTGTAGTCTAGCCAGAGAGAACTAACTGGTAGTACAAATTTCCTCGGCAGAATGAGCTCAGCGTGTTCAAGGAGCAGAAAGAAGGCTGGAACTTATTAGGAGAGGAGGAGAATGGGATATGTTTTCAAGATACAGATAGCATGATTTTACTAAGTAGAATGAAGAAACTTTGGGTTTAGAGCTTGGGGTAGGAGGCATCAGGAATTCTGTTTCGGCAGTTGTGAGTTTGTGACAACTCTTGGACATTCATGTGATGTGTCAAGGAGGCAGTTGGATGTACAAGTCTGTACGTCTGAATAGAGGTTAGAATTCAAGATCTGGATCTGGATTTAGAAGTGTTTTGTATAAATGATGATTAAAGACTTGGTACCAGATGCAATCATCTAGGGAGTGCATATATGGATTAGTTATGCTGAAAGGTTAAGCTACCATAACAAAGAGACACTGAAGTGTAATGGCTCAAACAAGGTCAGCCTTTATTGGTCTCATGTAATGGTCGAAGTTCCTGGTCATCAGGTGTCTTTGCTTCACAGTCGTTCAGGGATCACTTTCTTCCTATCTTGTTATTCCCCTTTCCTTTAGGGTATAGTGTATTTTGTCAAAGCCAGGTCATAGCTCCTTCTCTCTGTCCTCAGTCCTCTGACTCATGCATGGTAAGGGGAAAGAGTATGGAAGAAAGAAAAGCTTTGGCCATAAAGTAGTACATGCCATTTCTTTCTGTTGACATTCAGTTGGTGAGAACCTAATCATATGGTCATAGCTAACTGGCTTCTGGAAAATATAGAGTAACTAGCCAGTTATGTGCAGGCTACAGACCTCTTGCTTGGAAGGGGAGAATGAGTTCTGTGGCCAGGTAGCATTTCCTGCCATGTTAGATACAAGAAGGAAGCCTAGGAGAGAGCTCTGGTTTTTAATCCGGCTTTTAGAAGTTAAATTGAGGAACATGAACTATTGGCAAGTGAGACTAGAAAACAAAATGCCAATGACATATAGGAGTGCAATGTCATGGAAGCTTAGGGAAGATGTTTCAAAAACGGATATTATGTTAAATATCACTTGGAAGGTCAAGATAAATAGAAATAGCTACTCAATTTGGTAATGTGGAAGTAATTGATGACTTTTATAAGAGTAGTATCAGTGGAATGGGTTGAGGGGAGAAAGTTAAGTGGGGAAAGTAGAAAGTAAAAACACCTTTTTCAAGAAACTTTATAGTAAAAAGGAGCAAAAAGGGACCATAACTTGAATGGGCTATTGGGTAAAGGAGTTTTATTATTACTAAGACAAAAGATTCTATAGCATGTTTGTATGCTGATAGGAATGATCTGGTAGAGAGGGAGAAAATGATACAGAAGAGGGTGGCATTACTTGCAAGAGTGAAGTTTTGGAGAAGACCTTGGGGTATAGAGATTAAAGCTAACTGCACCAAGATTTGGCTATGATACACTGCTGCTAGAAATGGCAGTTGATATAACCACTTGTATCAAGTTTAAAAACCTTCAAACAATGCTACATATTGCTATAGGACCATAAACATATTAAAAAGGGAAAATGTGAATGAAAATAGTAAACCTTCAATTTGTGAAAAATTTTCCTGGGGAGGGGGGGAATGAGATTAGGAGAGACTTAAGTTGCACCTGCAGTGTTTTATTTCTTTAAAAAAATTTTCTGAAGCAAATATGGCATAATGTAAGACTTGATAAACCTAAGTGTTCCTCCACTTAAAGTCTAGTCTTTGTTTTAAATGTTCATAATAAAAAGGGACATAGTCAATAGTACAAACTAAGATGGCAGAAATAAACCTAAATAGATCAGTAATAACAATAAATGTAAATAGCCTAAAATCTATCTGGCTAAAAGTTTAGCAAAAATCCATATAGTTAAAAGATAGACTCAGGTTGGAAGATAAGCCAAAATCCGTAGCTATTCACTAGACACAACCAAAACATAAGGACATAGAGAAATGGAAAATAAATGGATGGAAAGATATACCAGACAAATGTTAAACAGAAGAAAGCTTGTGGGGCAAATGAAATACTTTAAAGCATAAAACATTATTAGGGCTAGAAAGGTCACTGTATTATGATAAAATGAATAGGAAGATAAAATCATGAACTGATTTGCATCTAGTATCAGCTGCAAAATATACAGAATTACAAGGTAAGTCAAATTCATAGTCAAAGTGTTTTAAGAATGTTCTTTTTTAGAAAAAAAAGATCAGTAATCATAATAAATAGAAATGGGCTAAGCCAGACAGTAAAAAGATGGTGGTCTTCAGATTGGATTCCTGCTAGGTACGACTACATTAAAATTTAAAACTTCTACGTAAGTTATTTGTAACACAAACAAAAAGAATTAGTATCCAGAATATGTATGGAATTTCTACAAATAAAAGTCAAAAGACATGAATAGGTAGCCATAAAGGAAACCTAGATAGCCAATAAAAATGAAAAGATGTCACTTCAAAGGAAATCAAGGAAATGAATTAAAAATACCCAGTACTATTTGAAAACAATTTGCTGAAAATTAAAAATATCAAGGATGAGAAGAGGAAGCATGGTGATAGGAGTGTAAATTGATGTTAACTGCTTTCATTAAAAATGCACATAATTTCTTGCCTAGCAGTTCCATTTCTAGAGACTTAGCCTAGAGAAATTCCTACGTATATACATAATTAGACATGTACTAAAATGTGTATCACATCAGTGTTTATGATGGTGAAAAATAGGAACTAAAACCTGAAAATTCATTAAGAGGAAAACTTATGCTTATTTAAAGGAATTACACAGCTAAATAAATGAACTAGAGCTAAATGACTATATTAGAATTGCCAGCAGTATAGACAAATGATAAATTATTGAATGAATACAAGTATCAGATAAAAAGACATGCAGAATAATACCATGTTTTCTTTAATACTTTTTAAATACTTAAGTAATATGCAGTAGTAGTCTAGAAACATAATGTGGCAGTAAACACATCTAAATGTGGGTAGTATTTCCCTCTAGGAAGGGAAAAAGAGCAATGGGATCAGGTAGTAACTCATAGGAAACTTTATAATATTTAGGGTGGAAGGAAGTAAGGCAAAACGCTAATATTTGGTAAGGTCAGCCTGTGTATATGTACTTTTATGTTTAGAATACTGACTAGGAGATCTAATTGTTGATGAGAATGCATTGAGGTGACAAAAGTGGAACTGTGGGAGTGTATTTTGGTAGAACGAGTTGGTCGTAGAAGTGTTTTGGGTGTGGGAGGTAAGGGAGAGACCATGTTAAGGATAACTACCAGATTTTCTGGCCTCACAAACTGGTGGGAGATGGTGTCATTCATGAGAGAAGACGAAGGCTGAGGTAGGAACAGGTTTGGGAAAAGATGGTATGTTCTGTTTTGGGCAAATGTAATTATAGAAGATGGCAGGTAGATGATAAACTACATGAACTTAAAAGTATTTAGAAATATAAATTTGGGAGTCACAGTATATTTATGGTAATAAGAACCTTAAGAATGGATAAATTCCACCAGGGACACATATGTATATGTAGTGAAAAGAAAAGGGACCCAAACCCTATCCCTGAGGAACTCCCAGTGGGCAAAGAAGTTGGCAAGGGGATAAACTAAAGGAGGCTAGAAACTACAGGGGAGTGGGGGGTCATGGAAGCCAAGACAAGTTCATGTTGCAAGAGGGAAATGTTGGCAAATGCTGAAAAGGGCAACAAAAAGCAGTCACCCTACTACATTTCCTTATTTTATCCTCCTAACAGCAGTGATCAGTGCCTAAAATGATCTTACTTAGTTTTGTCTATGTTTGTCTCCACATGCATGTGGACTTCTTGCAGGAAGGACTGCTGTCTTTTCTGAGCAAAGAGTGTGGTGCATACACAACCCTCAATATTTGTTAATGGATTGACTTATCAGATACTCTGAGAGCTAGTTATTTCCTGCTACCCGCCTTTCGAAATTTAAGATTTAAGAGCACAAGTGTAAAGGTGGTTACATTTAGAGATTTCTTATTTTAATAGGTTTTTCATTGTGTGATTAAAGAAAATTTAATGTTGAAAAAATGTAAGTAAGGAGGGTTAAAAATAGTCTTATGTCAGATCCTGTAAGAGTTTACACTTTGCTTAAGCTGTCATGCACCTTCCCTACTTGGATATTATTAGTGTATCTGCAGTAGAGTTTCCACTGTTTCGTGTGATAAAGGAGAGATTATATAATTTCTTAAGAGATGAATTGTTAAAGTGTTAGTATTAGAAGTTTAGAATGCTTTGTATTTGATGCTGTAGAGGGACCACACAAGAAGTAAGATACGTTACAGAACCAAAGAGCTCTTTTTCTTCACAGGATGCATCTAGTAGTGGGTGGTAATAATATTAGAAAACATCCTAAATTTACTGTGTTCTAGTTACTCTGCACAGCTCTTGACAAATATTTTTTCACTGTAACCCTCCAAGGTAGGTGTTGTTATTGACCTGATTTTATAAATCAAGGAAATTTGAGACCCAGAGAAGTAACTTGCCCAGGATCACATGGTGAGTAAGTGGCTGAGCTAGAATTCGAACCCAGGTATTCTGACACTGTCTGACATAGGCATTCTCAGTGTTCTTGACTGCTGTTCAAAGGTCGCCTCCTTAGAGAAATATCCCGACTACTGCCCTGCCCTGTTCCCCTCCAAGGCAGTTAGTTCTTCCTTGTACAACTTTGAATACTCATCTGTTAGAATAATCTTGTCTAATTTTTACAATACATAGAATGGCTCTTTCTTAGTGTAAAAGTTGGTCATTATGCTCTTTTTATCTTATAGTGAAAGGCAAAGAACAAGAGAGGACTTCAGATGTTAAGTCAATTAAAGGTGAGTTCAGTAGCATTCCATTGTATTAGAAGGTGATGTTTTAATCCTGTTACCTTCTCCCTACTTTTGCCATTAATCATTTCTGCCTTCTTTCATACTTATTTACAATTGTGACTTATTTTCCTTTTTAGTCTAGGTTCTCAATGCCTAGCATATAATAGGCCTTTACTGATTATTTTTTGGTGGTTCTGTGATTACAGTAAACCAGTGCCCTCCTGTTAATCACACAGTTGATTGTTCCCTAAAAGTGGATAGTTAACTTTATTTTTTTTTAAGTGAAAAATATACTCAACTGAGCAGTCTGACCACTGAGTGAAAGCACTGCCATGTACAAGGCTTTGTTTTCTGTTTTTTATCCAGAATTGTTTTCTGTTTTTTATCCAGAGTCATCCAGGATGATTACAGTTTTCACATTTCTGTTACTTTGGGTGAATGGCCTTAAAATTCATTCAGAGTACTTTATTAGAATCAATATATTGTCCTTATTTATAGGTTAGAGCATGCTTTCTTAGATTGTAATTTCTGCTGTAGTTTTGACTGATTGATTCATTATCAATATACAGAGATTGTAATGGAAACAATATAATGGAAATTATTTCCATAGCCATTACATATAAATTTCATAAGTGTAATTTATTAACATGAAATCTGTAGATTATTACTTAGATTTTTCTTTTCAAATGTTTATATATTGTGTGGCTAGCATTAACTGTATATGCCTAATTTGCCAGAGACACTAATTATAACTTAAGAGATTTGTAAAATTAGGGAAGAAATAAGGTACCTACAGCTTTCTGCTTATTTCTGATAACTTAAGCCAGTTGGATTCCTTGTTTAAGCAAAATCTGATTGGCATTAATAAAGGCTTAAAGCCCTTAACAAGCAGAGGTTTGTGATCTGATTGTAGTAGAAGGAAGGGTTTTTATGTCTCTGGTATACCAGTCTTCCACCCTAAACTGCCACCAACAGTATAACCTTGGCAAGTCATGTAACTTTTCTCAGATCCTTCATTTGTGGAATGAGAGGATTGGCCTACCTGATTTCTTAATCTGTACCAGGGTAAAAAATTCCGTGCTTGTACTCTGTTTATGACAGTACATAATCCGGACATAGCATTCACTGACTTAACTTTGAATAACACAGAAGCAGTATAGGAAACAGCCCCTCGAGAAGTTTGCAGTCTAATTAGAAGACAGACTTACAAAACAGTAGCAAATAAATCAAAATAACAGCTATCATTTTCTGAGCGGCTATTCTGTTCTAGGCGTTAGATAAAACCTGTGGTTGTTGAAGTGAACAAAAGAACTTGGATCCTGCCTTCATTGAATGTACAGATTCAGAGGGAGAGGAACGTTAAATCGAATGATTTCAAAATGACTTGGGCTAGATCAGTAGTGATGGTAGGTAATAAAAAGATCTGGACAGATCAATTTAGGAGATAAAGTGGATAGAACTTTCTTATTGATTAAATGTGAGATGTAAAGGGGAGGGAAGTTTAAAGTTGATACCTACTTTTTCTAGCTTGTCTAACAATGTGACTGATGGAGAACCAAGCTGGAAATATGTCCAGTTGGTATGTTGGGTGGGAGATACTTTAGAGACATTCATTTACATATGTTATCTAACCACACAGTAATTCTAGAATCTGAAAAACTGAGTGATTTTTTGGAATATAACAGACCAAAGTTGAAATCTTGCCTGTTGAAATGACTCTTTACTAGTTCATTGACTTAGGCAAAATACTTGACTTTTTTCTGTTTGTGTCCTCATTTCCAAAATGAGGAAAATACTGGTCTTGCAAGATTGTTGAGAGAAATAATATATTCCCAAAAATGTACATCAAGAAACCAGTAGAGTGCCCAGTACATAGTAGGTACCACTTTGGTAGCTATTATTACCTTATTTTAACAGTTGGCCCTCAATATGTTGAATTGGTTAAGTGAAGTGAAGGATTGCTCAAACTTAAGAGGAATTTGAGATCTAATGATTTTTTAAGTATAAGGAAGACTTCTTAGAAACGAGACTTTATTGTATAAAAGTTGAATTGTAAGAAGGATTTGGATGAAAGAAGTGATTCTTTTTCCCCTGCCAGCCCAGCTTCTTACTTCTTTAAGTATATATTGGGCAGTTTAGGCAAAACAGGCAGCCATTCACTGAAGCCTTTTGAAGAGGATACTGATGTTTTACAAA
Source organism: Smutsia gigantea (assembly GCA_032199065.1). NCBI lineage: Eukaryota > Metazoa > Chordata > Mammalia > Pholidota > Manidae > Smutsia > Smutsia gigantea. Next base: position 294,273 of record JAVSCE010008207.1, on the reverse strand, counting down.
TGGCATTTATGAAAGGTGAGCCTGGAAGAGTTATATAGGATGGAGACCCTAGAAATTCTTTTGCTGTATTATCGAAGGACCTGTACAAAGGTGTACTGTTGAAAATGAATAGGTAAGTAGACGTTTAAACATCTTAAAAGCAAATAAATCTTGGCAAGTAAACAGAGATAGTGAAAAAGAATGAGTCCAGGATTTTGAGCTTTGAAGACTTAGTGGAATGAACAAAGATGGAAATTGAGAAGGAGAATTAGTTTGGAAGACAATGTGATGTTTGAGACTTGGACAAAGTGAGAATTGCTAGTAGTAAATACTTAGAGATCCAGGACTGAGCTCCAGATTAAAGGACAGATCTGAGATGTGAGTCAGGGGTTTTCCATCTGGGTTCCAGTTCCACAGAGCCACACCCTATGAGCTGTTGCCAAGGGGGTCCATATCTAGGGCACGTGTGAGAATTTTCCCTTGATCAGCCAGAGTTCCTGTTAATTCTTTTCTGTCTCTTTTAGATAGCTGTTTTATCTAGTTTCATCTATTTTACAGACATATCAGAGTCCCTTTTGGGGGGACACTTACAACTTAAAAAAAGCATAAAATAAGATTGCTCTAGTAATAATTGAAAATTTGAGAATAAATGTGCTTTCTAGCAGAAAGAATAAAAGAAAAGAACCTTAAAAAAAAAAAGAAAAGAACAGAGAACCTTAGGAAGAAAAGAATCACGGAAGTTGACCCTATCTGACACAGTGGAATTTAATAAATGTGTGCTAAAGAAAGAGGGAGGAAGAGATGGAGGAGGAAATGGAGCAGAGTGTAGTGCCATAGAGACCAAAGGAAGATAGAATATCAGGATAAACATGTAAAATAAGTTTTGAGCTCTAATAGAGAAGAAAAGAAAAAAAGCCTTACACAAATGAATTAATAGCATTTTATATCATTATACACATCTAATTAGAAAACAGTTTTTTATAGAATGTTGTCTCACTGTTCTCACAGCATGTTATGTGTAGCTTTTTGTCTATACAAAAAAACTAGCTATTACTGTTTCTAAACTTCTAAAATTATTTTGCTCCCTTCAATGTATCATGAAAATAAAAATAAAAACAAAACACGACTTCTTTCTAAAACTGAAAAAAAATCATTTGAAGACGACTCCGTTGCATAATTCGGCCAACTCTTGTTGAATGATAAATTTAGATACCTGGAAAACAGGTATGGACATTCATGTTCTTATCTGCTCTATCCTATAAACCACATCTTAAAGAGTTATAGATTGAATTACATAGTATGCTTCATCAAAAATATTTAGTCTTACTCAGATTCTGAGGCTGGGAACTGTTTGCTAAGATTGAGAGCACTTAGCTGTTGACTGCTCAATAAAATTAAGTTGTGCTAGGAAATAGAAGTTCAGTTATCTTGAGTATTTATTTTGAGGGTGTGGAATGCTAACTACTCGTTTCTGTCCTTATTGCTACAGCAATGTACTAAACTAAAACTTCTTAATATCTTTTAATAAGGGTCATTGATATTTGTGTGGGATAAATAAGATGGATAAGTAGAATGTTAATTTAGCTGTAGTGCAAGTTCATAGGGTTACTTTGACGGTATTGTTATATTGGATTATTTCCTAGTAACACAGTGGTGACTAGCTTCTTTGTTCTGAAGTCAAAAGGATGATATTTCTTCAGACTACTAAAGGGAATACATTTTGTGAATTTTTAAGTGGGCTTTATCTCTAAGCAGCTTGAACTTTGACCATAAATGTTTTTCATTAGATGAAGAAATTGCTATTCAATTAAAAAATAAATTTTCTAAAGAGTATTTTTCTAGTTTTCCCCCCTAAACTTTTATTCTGCAATTTTAGTTTTGTTTGCTGGGCAAGCAAGGATTAGGAGTTGAAAAGAGTCCATATTTCAGAATGCTTCCTGGCTTTGGTACTTTGTATCCTATTTAATAAAAGTTCTCAAAGACCTCTCTCATAAGTTTAACTTTATGTAGAGTATTTTGAGAGTTATAAATAATAATACGGCTTTTCTTTCCAGTTTTTGCTGCTCAATTAATTTACTTTTCCCCTGAGTTTTTGTTTTGGGGTATGCATACTTGAGAGGTGTTAAAATTTAACTTTTAAAGTTCTTTTAAAGCCCTTTTATGAGGCAGTTTGAACTCTCATATTGCATTTAATTTTTAACAATTTTTTAAAAATTATAGCTTCAATATCTGTACATTCCCCACAAAAATGCACTAAAAATCATGCCTTGCTGGAGGCTGCAGGACCAAGTCATGTTGCCATCAATGCCATTTCTGCCAACATGGACTCCTTTTCAAGTAGCAGGACAGCAACCCTTAAGAAGCAGCCAAGCCACATGGAAGCTGCTCATTTTGGTGACCTGGGTAAGTGACTGTGACTTTTTGTTTACTTCCAATAGGAGAAAGGATTTGAGTGGAATATGGGAAATTCATGTCAAGGGATACTGAACTGTATAATTGGAAAGGGCTTTGGAAAAATGTATTTCAACTAAAATACCAGCTGTTAAGTGTAATGGATTGTACCATGTTATATGTTCTTATAAATATAAAATATGAAGCGTGCCCAATAGAAAAATAGGTCATTTCCAGAAGAAATATATTTGGCCACTAAATACATGCAGAAGATGCTCTTTCACTAATACTCAGGGAAATCAAATTTAAATAATGAGTTAATGTTTCTTCTAACACATTAGCAAATATTTAAAGTTTGATAATTTGAATGTTGTGTAGATGTAGAGAAATGGCCACTGCTCTTTATTGTAAGTGTAAATTGGTGAAGATGTTTTGGAAGGTAGTTTGTAAGTATTAATCAAAGTACAAGATTTAACCCTTAGATTTGCTCACATATATGCAAAAATATATATATGCAGGTACATAAAAAGCTACTCATTGCCGTATTGTTTATACTAGCAAAAAAATCAGAAACAACATCCATTAAGAGAGTAGTAGTCAAATTGTGGTATACCCATGCTTTGAAATACTGTGTAGCCATTTATAAGTCTGAGATAGACATGAAGAAATATCTAAGATACAGTCAAGTGGAAAAAAGTAGGTCCCTTAGTGGTATGTATAGTAGGATCTGTTATGTTAAAAAAGTTCCTCCTTCTTCCCTCCCCCAAATAAAAGATATGCAGGAGATCATTGATTTCTGATTATTTGTTACCCAAATTTCTGCACTTAAAAAAATTGCATGTCATGTTATCATAAATTGAAAAAAATCTATGAATGGATTGACTTCTACTAATTAGTTCTTTTTGACCTGTCTCTGCTTAACATTTGTTTATGTTCAAAGTGAAGGTTCCAAAGGTTTTGTGGGTCACACTCAGCAGTACATTTGTATTGGTCAAAGAGTAAAATTGTAAGTTTTACTGAATTACTTATATGTTGCTATCGGAATGTAAACTGGTTACAGCTACTTTGGAAAAGTCTGGAAGTTTCTTATATGCAGTTACCACATGACCCAGCAATTGCACTCTTAGGCATTTATCCCAGAGAAATGGAAACTTACGTTCACACAGAAACCTGTATACCAATGTTCATAGCAGCTTAAAAGCCAAAAACTGCATGTCTTTCAACAGGGGAATGGCTAAACAAACCAGTACATCCTTACTACGGAATATGACTGAGCAGTAATAAAAAAGCAGACTGTTGTATGATACACATAAACAACTTGGATGAATCTCAAGAGAATTATGTTGAGAGACAAAAGCCAATCCCAAAATGTTACCCACTGTATGATTCCATTTGTAAAACATTCTTGAAATGAAAAAGTTATGAACAAATGAAGAAACAAAGAACAGATTAGTATTTGTGAGAGGTTAGGGACAGGGGAGGTGGTTCTTAGAGGCCACACGAAGGATCCTTGTATTGGAACTGTTCTGTATCTTGGTGGTGGTTCCGTGAATCTACTTATATGATAAAACTGCATAGAAGTAAATATACAAATGAGTACAAGTAAAATAGGGATATCTGAGTAAGATCGGTGGATTGTATCAATGTCAATATCTTGGTGTGATATTATACTACAGTTTTACAAGATGTTCCTTTAGGGGGAAACTAACCAGTACATGGGCCCTCTGTATTATTTCTTACAACTGCATGTGGATCTACCACTATTTTAAAATTAAAAGTTTAATTAAAAAAAATTTTAAGTCTTGCAAGGGATAGGATTTCCTGAAGTTCATGGAAGCGATGTTGACAAAGACTAGTTACCACAGTGAGACAGCAAGCATGATGATATGTAAAGTGCTTCAAAAGAAGATCATTTGAACATCAGAGGATTGAAAAGCCCTTTTGAAATATTGGTGAAACCCTCAGTTAATATCATGCTGTGAAAATAAAAAAAATACATTTTTTTCTATTTTTTAATTCTAAGAATTAGCTTGTAGTTATAATCATAACCTAAATTCAGCTAAATGTAAAATAAGCTTATTTTTATTAAGTTTTATTAAGTTTAGTGTTATTTTTCAAGATTAAATCCCAGAGCTACTCTTTTTCTGTTATAATGCTAAGCATTCATAACATCTTTCCAGCTATTTCTACACATACACCATTTTTCTTCAGGATAAGTTCCTAGAGGTGGAGTTGCTGGATTGAGAACATGCGCATTGCTAAGGCTTTGCTGTCTGTTAGTGACTCCTCCTGCAAAACATTTTGCCATTTTACATTCTCTTCGGGGGTGAGCGTATTGCCTGTTTCACTCTGCCCTTGTTACTGCTTGTTTTTATATTTTGGGGGAAAAAAATCTTCCAGTTTAACAGGCAGAAATGTTACCTTGTATTAATTTGCTGTTTGGGGGTTTTTAGTGAGGTCAAATATTTTATTGTATTTTGGGCTTTTTTTTGTTTTTGTGACTAATACAAGAGTATTTTTTCCTTCCGAATTTATATGGTATGAATTGCCATTCAACGAGGTGTGAGGATTAATTGAGTAACATAGAGCTTTTTAATAATTTAAATAAGTTTTGGACAGTTATTTCTTTGCTTGTTTAGAAACCCAAACTATAGTATTTCTAGTTCTTTATTCATTTAAATTGCTGGAGAGGTAAACTTTATTCAATAACTTTTTTACCACTGATGCTAAAGGTGACTGATTCATCTGTCAATCTTAAATTATTTGATGCTGAACTGATGATTTTTTTGCTTTTAGGCAGGTCTTGTCTGGACTACCAGACTCAGGAGACCAAATCAAGTCTTTCAAAGACCCTTGAACAAGTCTTGCATGACACTATTGTCCTCCCTTATTTCATTCAATTCATGGAACTTCGGAGAATGGAGCATTTGGTTAAGTTTTGGTTAGAGGCTGAAAGTTTTCACTCCACAACTTGGTCCCGAATAAGAGCACACAGTCTGAACACAGTGAAGCAGAGCTCATTGGCTGAGCCTGTCTCTCCATCTAAAAAGCACGAAACTACAGCGTCTTTTGTAACTGAGTCTTTTGGCAAGAGGTTGGAGGATTCTAGCTCAACCCAATTGCTTATTACTCAATCAGAAGGAATTGACCGGAGTAATAGAACTAGCAACACTCAGAATCACTTGCTGCTTTCCCAGGAATATGACAGTGCCTGTCCTCTCCATCTTGAAATGGCCAGAACAGGAACTCGTCAAGTTACCATGGAAACTCAAGAATCCTCCTCCAGACTTACCGTAGCCAGTAGAAATAGTCCCTCTTCTCCACTAAAGGACTTATCAGGAAAACTAATGAAAAGTAAGTATTTTCTTGTCTCTCTTTATCCTGTGTTTTGTTTTATTTTTTTTTAACCAATCTGCAAAGTGGAACTTGAGATGGGGAATAAAAGGATTGGAGTAGTTTTCTCCCGCACCCACTTGCAAATTTGGGGACATTTGGAGATGCCCTGGAGTAGGATCAGTAAATGAAAAAGGAACAGAAGGGGTATCTACAGTGGGTAGATCCTTTAAGAAGGATGTTAGCATAAATTAAGAAATGAAGAGGGTTCAAGCGTCATCTTTTCCCTTCCAAAAAGTTTAAGGTAAAACTGTTATTCAGATAGGCTTATTTCCTTCCTGTCTCAGTCTTAATTTTATTACTATTTTACTGTATTTTGGAGGTAAAACTTTAATTGCTAACAGGTGACATTCATTGAGTTCTGTGCTAAGTGCTATGCTTGAGTTTTATATCCCATTTTACATATGAGAAAACCACAGCTTAAAGGTTAAGTAACCTGCGCTAGTTAAACAGTAAGTGGGGAGCTAGAATTAAAGCCCAGGCATTTTAACAACCGCACCTCTTTCTTTTTTTCTTTTTTCTATTAGTTTGGAAATTACATACTCTTTAATTTTTAATTTATCACTTTCTGGAATCTAATTAGCCTCCGTGATTTTCCTTTTCTGTTTCATCTTATCTGTTCTGTTTCTCAAAAGGCTGGGTGATTTCTTTTTGTGTTTTCCTTGTTTGTTCCTTATTAAGGCTTTTTTTTTAAGAGGAGTTTAAAGTTCACATCAAAATTGAGGGAAAGATACAGAGATTGCCCAAACCCCCTGCCTCCATGCACCCATAGCCTCCCTTATTGTCAACACCCCCACCACAATGGGATGCTTGATAAAACTGGTGAACCTACCTGGACACATCTAATCACCCAAAGTCCACAGTTTACTTAGGGCTCACTGGGTGTTGTATATCCTGTATATGATGATACGCATACATCATAATGGCAGCATACAGAGTAATTTCCCTGTCCTAAAAATCCTCTGCACTCTGCCTATTGTCTGTTCCTACCCTCTGATCCCTGGCAACCACTAACCTTTTACTGACCATAGTCTGCCTTTCCCAAATGTCATAGTGTTGGAATCACATAGTATGTAGCCTTTTCAGGTTGGTGGTGAGTTCTTCATATCTTTTAGTTCATTGATTCTCTCTTAAGATGGGTCTAAACTATTGAATCAGTTTTTTAACCTTTTTTTTAATCTAAAAGTTACTGAATTTTTCATTTCTAGTAATTCTTTTTTTTTCCCCTTAAAATTTGCCTGGTCATTTTTATTTCTTGTCCCTTTTGAGCCCATTTTTTATTTCTTTAAATTTATTCAACTTATATTCATTACCTAATAATCCCAACATCTATAGTTTTGTGGATCTGATTCAGGATTTATTTGTTTCTTCATATTCACACTCTTGGTAGCTTGTGATTTTAATTGTTTTTGGCTGTGGACATATGTTTTTGAATTTTTATTGGTGGGGTTCTTTGAGAACTCTGTTTAAATTGGGTTGCTCTAGAGTTTATTTGCTTTTGCTCTGCATCTGGGGCCAACTTCATTACCATCCTGGTACCACTTAAAACTAAATTTTTGTCTTAGGTTTTTCAGGCCCTCAAGTCTTAGAGCCTGTGGCATGGCTTTGGTCTGTTTTACTTTACTTGGGCCCTGGGAACTGCCCTTGAAAGTACAAGCTTCAAGTCCCTTGGAGTTGGTGTTTTTCTCAGTGAATGCCCTCACCGTCTTGTGCTTTTGCAACTACCTTGATTTGTGCTGGTTCCTATGGGTCCACAATTATTTATATATGCAATTCCGAAACCTAGAAAGCTTTTACTAATACCACTTATCTTTAAAATGAACAAAACTTGACCTGAATTAGTATGAACTGTTAACCTTAAAAATGAAAGTTATTTTTTCCAGCAAGAATGGATTATTCGGGAATAGCAGAGAATTGCAATTCAGGACAAGCAAGCTACCGCAAAATCATAGGCAAGCGCAGAGAATAAAGGAGAGGTCTGCTCTTATACAGGAAAGGGCTGAGTTGGGAGGACTGTTCTGAGCAGAAAGTCCATTAGAGGAAACAGGGAATTTGAAGTGTAATGGCTTCTCATTGGCTGAGTTGTGATGGTCTCTCATTGGCTGGGCTGTTGGAGGAGAGGCAGAAACCTTCATTCCTCGTGTTGGCGAGTAAAGTAGCTAAAAACTGTGTCCTCTTGCAAGGTGTCTGTCTCTTCCTTCTGGCGGGGTCTGCAATTGGTGAGGTATGTTGGGCACCAAGAGGCTCCCCCTTCTACTGTCCTCACAGCATGTCAGTGACATTTCCCTTTATCATCAAATTATTGCAGAAATATGAATGTTTGATTATGGGGTATTGTCCAACATGCTGCATGAAATATCCAATACGTATTGGGTATTAATATGGTATATGTATGAACATTATGCATTACCACTAAAAAAAAACCCAGATTCTAAATTCTAGAACATCACAGGCCCCAAAGATTTCAGATAAACAACTACCTGTACTTGTTTCTGCTTCTCATTATTTCCCTTACTTTACCATAGTTCTAATATACTTTTACACAGAATTTTGGGAGAATTCAGTATTGGGAAGAGCTTCTTTGAATGTCTAGTCTGACCTGTTTCTGGAAATGGAAGTCCAGTCAGTTTCTTTGATCGTAGTACATTTTGTTTTTCGAAATTGTCTTTGTTTTGGTGGTAATTTATTTCAGTAAAAAATATAAATAGCAAAGGAGTCATTAAAAGAATGCTAGTTTTTTCATTTTTCATTATTTAAAAATTTATATGCAGTTGACCTTTTTTGATGTATACTTGTATGCATTTTAACACATGCATAGATTCCTGAAACTGTCATCACAGGATAAAGCAGTTCTGTCACATTGTTAAACCCTTTTTTATTGTAATATTTGGCAACTACCGAGCTTCTCTGTCTCTGGTTGGTCTCTTCTGGAGTGCTATATAGGTGAGTTGATATAGTATGCAGCCTTTAAGACTGGCTTCTTTCACTCAGCAGAGTGGTTTTAAGTTCATCCATGTTGTTCTTACAGTAGTCCATTGCTTTTTATTGCTAAGTAATATTCCTTTGTGTGGATATCTGTTCACCTGTTGAAGGACATTTGGATTGTTCCCAGCTGTTGATGATTATGAATAAAACTGTGGTAAACATTTGTGTACATGTTTTTGAGTGGACAGAAGTTTTTGTTTTAGGTCGTTTACCTCATGGGGTTGCTGGGTTGTGTGATGTGTGTATAATTATGTAAGAAACTGGCAGACTGTTCTGTAGAGTGCCTGTAGCATTTTGCATTGCCACCAATGACATATGAGTTTTTTAGTTGCTTCATTTCTTTGCCAGCACTTGGTATAATCAGCATTTTGTTTATTTGTTTTTTTTTCTTTAAGCCATTCTGATGTGTAGTTGTATCTTGGGTTTTACTTTGCATTTCCCTAATGGCTAATGTTGATTGTTCTTATTTGTGTATTTCTCATCTATTTATCTTCTCTGGTGAACTATTCAAGTCTTTCCCCATATTTTATTGGATTGTCTGTTTTAGTATTGTTGAATTTTGAGAGTTCTGTAGATGTTGTGGGCATAAGACCTTTTTTTGTCCACGTCATTTGCAAGTGTTTTCTCCTAGTTTATACCTTGACTTTCATTCTCCTGACAGTGTCACAGAGTAAAAGGACTTTTTTATATCGACTTTTTTCTTTTTTGGATTATGCTTTTGCAGTCATACTTAAGAGTTCTTTGTCTAATCAAAGGTCAAAGATTTTCTCCTCTTTTCTTTTGAAAGTATTATGGTTTTACTTCATATTTAGATATATTATCTATTTTAAGTTAATATTGTATAAGGTGTAAGGGTTAGGTCAAGTTGTTTGTTTAATTTTGTTTTTTATTTTTGCATATGGATACCCAGTTGTTCGAACACCAGTAACTGAAAAGACTCTTCTTACTCCATTGAATTGCCTTTGTACCTTGGCTGTGTTTGTGTAGGTCTATATCTGGACTCCCTGTTTCATTCTATTAATGTATTATGTCTATTCCTTCACCAGTACCACACTGTCTTGATTAGTGTCATTTGTAGGTAAGTCTTAGAATTGGATAGTATGAGTCTGCAAAGTATGTTCTTTATCTTTCAAAATTGTTTTGTTTATCCTAGTTTTTGTTTTAGTTTTTAGAATAATGTCTTTCATATCTATCAGAAGCCCTGCTGTAATTTTATTGGAATTGCATTCAGTATATAGGTCCGTTTGGGGAGAATTTACATCTTAACTATATTGAGTCTTATAATCCATGGATATGGTATGTGTCTTCATTTACTTAGGTCTTTGATTTTTTTCATCAGTATTGTATACTTTTCGAACACTTCACGTGTTTTGTTAGACTTATATCTAAAGCATTTCTTTTTGGTGCTGTTGTGAATGGTATTTAAAATTTTTTGTTTAATTTTTCATTGCTAATATATAGAAAGATGATTAACTTTTATATGTTGACTTTACTAAACTCATTTATTACTTTTAAGAGCTTTTTTGTAGATTGGGATTTTCTACATAGACCCTAGTTTTGTCTATGAAGAGAGACAGTGTTACTCCTTTCCAATCTGTATTTTTTCTTCTTTCCCTTACTGCACTAGCTAGAACTTCCTGTCCATGTTGATTAGTTAGGAGTGGTGCGAATGGATATTCTTGATCTTAGAGGGAAAGCCTTCAGGCCTTCACCACTAAGTATGAGGTTACCTATGGGTTTCATATAAATGCTCTTTATCAGGTTGATGGAGTTCCCTTGGCTTAATAGTTTACTGAGGGTAGTTGGTGCTGGAATCATGAATGGTATTGAATTTTGTCGAGTGTTTTTCTGTGTCATTTGATATAACCGTGTGGTTTTCCTTCTTTTGTCTGTTAAATGGTGGATAACATTGATTTTTTTAAAAAATATTGAAGAAGCTTGCATTTCCAGGGTAAGCCTCATTTAGTTGTGGTGTATTATTCTTTTTATATGTTGCTGGATATGATTTCCTAATTTGTTGATTATATTTTGCATCTATTTCATGATGGATGTTTGTGGTTTTCTTATACTGCCTTTGTCTAGTTTTGGTATCAATGTAATGCTGGCCCCTTAAAATGGGTTGGGAAGTTTTCATACCTCTTCTGTTGTCTGGAAGAGATCATGTGGAATTGTTATTTCTTCCTTAAGTGTTTGGTAGAATTTGCAAAGGCCTGGAGTTCTGTCTTTCAGGATATTTTAAACTGAATTCAGTTTTTAAAATGGATATTAGACTTCAGATTATCTTTTTCTTCTTGAGTGAATTTTAGTAGTTTTTGGCTTTCAAGAAATTGTAGATTGCATTGGATTGTCAAATTTATGGGCATGAAATTACTTAGCATTCCCTTACTATCTTTTTAATCTTGGGTTTGTAGTGATATTCTCATTCATTTGTGATGTTGGTAATTGTGTCCTTTCTTTGTCAGTATGTACAGGGGTTTATCTGCCTTTTTCAAAGAACAGCTTTTAATTGCTTTCTTAAAATTTTTCTTTTATTGAAGTACACACAATAAAATGCACAAATCTTAGTGTATAGCTTCATGAATTTTGACATATGTGTATACTCATGTAACCATTGCCCAAATCAAGATATCAAACATTCTCATTTTCTCCCCATTTACATATTTCACTCATCCCCCTACCTCCTTCCCTTATGGCAACCACCAGTTGGTTCTCTGTATTTGAGTCTATTTAAGTTTTGTTTGTTTATTTGTTGTTTTGTTTTCATTTTCTACATATAAGTGAAATAATGTGTTTGTCTTTCTTTGACTTATTTCACTTACTTAATTGATTTTTATCTTTTTAATTTCATGGATTTTCTGCTATGTATTATTTCTTTGCTCCTGCTTGTTTTGGATTTATTTTACACTATTTCTGGTTTTTAAGGTGGAAAATAAGATTGCTGATTTGAGACCTTTCTTTTTTAAGTTAAGCATGTGATGCTATAAATTCCCTTCTAACCACACTTTTGCTATATCCCACAAATTCTGATATTTTGAACTGAGCAAAAATGAAATGTCTGATTTTCCTTGAGTCTTACTTACCTATGGATTATTTAGAAATACATTGTTTAGTTTCCATGTGTTTAGAGAATTTTTTCCTTTTATCTTTCTGCTACTGATTTCTCAATTATATTATGATCAGAGAATGTTTTTTGAATGACTTCAATTCTTTTAAACTTGTTAGAATTTTTAAATGACCTAGAATATTGTTTGTTTTGGTGAATGTCTCATGTACAATGAAAAGCATGTATATGCTGCTGCTGTGATAATTTTCTCTAAATGTCAGTTAGGTTGAGTTGATTGATGGTGTTGAGTTTTTCTATCCTTGATGATGTTCTGTATGCTTGTTCTATTTCTGAGAGTGTGAAGTCTCCGACGGTAAGTGTGGACTTTACCAATCCTACTTTCAGTTCTGTCCATTTTTGCTCCATGTATTTTGAGGCTCTGTTGTTTGTTATGTACATATTAAGCATCATTATATCTTTTTGGTGGATTGACTCTTTTACTATGTAATATTTGTTTTTATCTGTGGTAACTTCCCCCTTTCTGAGGTCAGAAATACCTACTGATTTCCAATGCCACAACAGTTCATTTGATTAGTGTTTACATGGATATCCTTTTCCATCCCTTTACCTTTGACCTCCCTTTATCATTGTTTTTAAAGTGAATTTCTTGTAGGTAACATGTAGTTGGGTCATGCTTTTTTATTCATTCTGACACTTTTTTTGTTGGAAAATTTATTCGTTTCCGTGTAAGTTTTAGTGTAATTATTTACATTAAGTGTAATTATTACAATATGGTGATTTATATTGTAACATGTAAATGTAATTATTGATATTATTTAATATAACTTAAGTGTAATTATATTAAGTATAATTATTAATATGTTTGGATTTAAGTCTAACATTTTATTACTTGTTTTTTGTTTGTTCTGTTTCCCATTCTTTGATGTCCTATTTTCTGCTTTCTTTTGGATTGCTCAAATGTTTTTAGAATTTATTGAGTTCTTGATTATATCTTTGTGTACATTTTTTAGTGGTTTCTCTGGGGATTACAATATACATTCTGTTCACAGTGTACTTAAAATTACTATTACTTCAAGTGGAATGTAGAAAGCTTACCTTGTAGGTCCCCCTACCTTTCAATTTACACAGTGTGTTGTCTATATATATTGGACACCCCATCAAGCGGTGTTACCAATTTTGCTTTGAATTCTTGCACATAAAACTTAAGCAAGAACTTAAGAGAAATTGTCTGATGTGTTAAATCACGTATGTGCTGTATCTGTTGCCGTTGCTTCATTCCTGAAGTTCTGTTCCCGTCTCACTAGTGTCTCAGTAATTTCCTTCAGAGCAGGGCTGCTGTCCAGGAAGTCTGTTACCTTCCATCTGAGAATCTCTTTACTTTGCTTCTTCTTGAAGTAATTTTCACCTGATAGAGGATTTTAGTTCTTTTCTTCCTTATAGGTCTTTTCTTTTACCACTTTAAAAATGTTACCTGCCTCTGGCCTCCATGGTTTCTGGTGAGAAGTCTGCAGTCTTGGTATCATTATTGCCTTCTACTTAACATGTTTTTTTAGCTGCTGTTTTCCTTGTCTTTAGCGTTCAACAGTTTGCTTATAGTGTCCAAACATGGATTTCTTTGAATTTCTTCTTATTTGAGATTCACTGAACTTCTTGATTTTATGTCTCTTTTTTTGTCATATTCAGGGCAGTTGTCAGCCATTGTTTCCTCAGATTTTTTTTTGGCACTCTACTTTTTCCCTTTTCTTCTAGTACTTTACTGACCCAAATGTTATACCTGTTATTTTCTTGACAGGTCCCTGAGTCCTTATTTACTTTTTCTAACCTTTTTTTTTTCTTTCTGTTGTTCAGCTTGGCAAATTTCTGTTCACGTATCCAGTTTCACTGGTTTCTTTCCTCTGTCTTTTCCATTGTGTTTTGAGTTTTTCCAGTGAATCTGAAGTTTTGCTTATTATAATTTTTAGTTCTAAAATTTCCATTTGCTTCTTTTTTGGATCTTCTATTTTTCTGTGGAAGCTGTCTTTCCATTTGTTTCAGGAGTGTTTGACCTTACTTCTTGCATCATGGTTATAATATCTTCTTAAAAAAAAAAGAAATTCCTTGTTTTATAATTCCAGCACCTGTATCATCTTGATTGTCTTTTCTCTTGTGAGATAATGGGATTGTCTGGTTCTTGGTATGGCAGTTGATTTTGGGTTGTATCCTGGACAGTTTGACTTGTATGATTCATGTCATGTTTATATACTGTGGAAACTATTTAAGGTTTGCTTTAGCAAGCAGTTGACCTAGTTAGATTCTGTCTACAAGCTCCAATGAGCGTTCTGTAGGCCGTGGTTTGAGTCAGTTCAGTGTGGGATCTTATCTGCATGTATGCCTCCCCATGTCCAGTCCGGGATCTGGCCCGTGGGCACGTCATAATTCAGCTCTGAAAAACCCTTTGGTATACTCTTACAGTCAGGTCCCTGCCTGCCCAGCACACACACAACTTGATAAGCTTTCACAAACTACCCCCTTTCTGTGATTTCCCTGACACTTTATGGCTCCTGGAGACCCTGCCTACCTGGTGGTTGCCTGATAGAAAGCTAATGCTTCCTAGCTTCCCCATGGTTCAGCACACTTCCCACAACTATGTCAGCCTCTGTAGTCAAGTGGCAAGAGGATAGAGGATAAAGAAGTACAGGTTCTCCCTTACTGAGACCACGGTTTCTCTGGCAAAGATGAGAGAGATTTCAGAAGCCTGTTAGGATGTTGCCTCCATAGCCACCATTGTGACTCTGGTATTGCCTGGGGCCCGAGACTGGAATGAAAGAGAGAAAACAAAAGCCCAGGGTTTTCCCCAGTCTGTTTTCCACGGGAGCCCCTTTCCTGCTCCTTAGATGAGAAATAGAGGGCTTCTTTGGAGATTTTTCTTTGTGCATCTGTTGTGTGGTTCCAGCTTTGCATCCAGGTCAGGAGATAGTGGAGAAACAAAAAGTAGGAAGTTTGCCTCCGGTATGGTGGTACTTTTGAGTTCTGGTTCCTTTTTCCATCTTCCTGCTACTGATGCCGGGGTTCTTGTTCACGAAGCTGAAGAATGAGCTTCATAAACAGTCAAGGTAGGAGAGCAAGGTACAGGCTTTTATTTAGAAATAAAGTGATAGGACAGAGCTCCCGGCTCATGCCAGGAGGGGACAGGAGAGCCCGGGGTGGTGCGTTGTCTAGGGGGTTTTATAGGCAGATGAGGATTTTTCGAGAACATGAAAAAAAGGTTTAGGGGTGTAGACCTGACACGTGTGTCTGAACACCCCGAATTAACACAAGGAATTCCTCACCCCGGATTTCTCTCCGGAACACCTAAGTCCTGGTCTAGGAGCATATCAAAAGGCGGGCCTGCCCAGCCCCCAAGGTGGGCTGAGGTATTGTTTGTTTGCTAAAGAGTAAGTTAAGAATTCTGCTTCCCAAACTTCCTGGAGTTAAAATGCAATCTTATCTTTAAGGTGGAATCTTCCCTGCCTTTTACTATGTTGTTTACAGCCGGGTCTGCATGCTAAATTAGTTGCCCAGTTTGTCCTGGGCCTTTTAGCATGCTAAAGTGAATCTTACAAGTGGTTAGCATAATAACAACATGGGGTACTCTTCTTTATCTGGGGAACACCCACTGATCTTACTGAAGAATGACTCTGGAGCTTAATGTTTAACACAGAGTTTTGGTAGGGGGTTTCCTTGCATGTAGTTACATTGCTCTGACTGCAAATATTCTGCCTTGCTTTTTCCGGAGGCCCTCCCCTTACTCTAACTACACCCACAGTCCCTGTCTCACTACCATATACATTGCTAGGTCCTCAGATGGACATGTGCCAGTGTTTTTAGTTGCATTCTCTCGGAGAGAGAGGGTGGAGTGTGCTTATTTTATCTTGACCTACTCCATAGGACTTCAAATCAAATTAAAGGATGATATTTTCTACATGGATTTGCACTTTTCCCCTTAATAAAACTCCTTGTTTAAGGCCTGCCTCTGTTCGTTCGTATCATAAATATTTTCTTTGTATTAAAACCTCTTGAGCAACAGAAGGTGACCGTATACTCTTATATTTGTATTTAAACTTTTCTGGAGCCTAGAATCCCTGCTGTCTTCCTCCTGGTTCTTCACAAATTGTGGAATGTCTCTTTCTTGAATAAACCTTTTTGTATTGCATGTATCAATCACAGGTGGCCTGGGGTTTTCTGAATATGTCCTTGTAACTCCAATTACCAAGTGAAGGGATTTGTAATGCTTAACTGCTTTTGTACCTAAAGATCAGTATTAAGAATTCACATCTTTCTTTAGAGTATACTGATATTTTGTACTTCTGTTTAAGTAGATCTTTATGCAAAGAGGTAGAGGTTAACAAAATAATTTTTATAAGCTGACTTTGATAATGTATTTATTTTACATTTTGTGAATACCATTCTCCTTAAGAGCCTCTTAGCTGGCATGGTCTTTTGGGAATAGGCTTGCATGTTCCTTGTTTTGGAGCCCCACTTCCTTGATCATCTCTGCTTTGAGCTATCTTTTATCACCAGGCATCTTCCCTCTGAAAAAAAGAATTCCTGGCCTCAAGTTTTTTCATAAACATGCCGCTGATAATTTTAAATAATAGAAAAAATGTGGTAATATAGAGGTAAATAAATTCTTTCAACAGATATTTGTGGTTAATTCTTTAAAAAAATCTTTATTAATACCATTATATAATACCAGCACGATACTAGACACTAAGGGTGCAGGCTGGGCATTCAGGAAAATTTTTGTCTATTGTGTATTTATAGTCTGAAGAATTCTTTTTATTTAAACTTTTATCTTTTGTACTTTATTTAAATATTTAAATCTGTTACTTCCTGTACTCTATCTTTTCAGAGATTTTTCTTAAAATCTGTGATAAAAATACATCCATTTTTAGTGAAATGCTGTTATGTCTTGGTTAAATGAAAATCTTGGGTAAAGTTCCAGATCTGTTTGTATCATCTCATGGAGTCAGTTGGTATGCTGTGTTTAGAGGATTATTTTTACAGGTAAGTTTCAGATAAAAAACAAGGTCTGAGCCATTAAAAAATTTTTAAGCTTCTCATTGAAAGACTAAATTGAGTAATGTAATTTTAAACATCATTCAAATAATTGAAGGAAAGTTCTTTATTTCTAGTAATCTGACCTCACAGGTTCTTAAAAGGTGTTTTTTTAAGAAGCAAAACATTTTTTTAAAATTAAAGTATCGTTGATGTACAATCTTATGTTGGTTTCAAATATACAACACAGTGGTTCAGCAGTTACCCATATTATTAAATCCTCACCCTCCCACCCTTTAGTGCGGTTACTGTCTCAATGTAGTAAGATGTTAGAGAATCATTGTCTATATTCTCCATGCTGTACTACCATCCCAATGACCAACTAATATTGTGATTGCAAATTATTGTGCCTGTTTATCCCCCTCATTCTCCCTCCCCACCTGTCCCATCTTCTCCCCCTTGGTAACCACTAGTCCCTTCTTGGAGTCTGTGAGTCTGTGGCTGTTTTATTCCTTCAGTTTTGCTTCGTTGTTATACTCCACAGATGAGTGAAATCATTTGGTACTTTTCTTTCTCCGCCTAGCTTATTTCACTGAGCATAATACGCTCTAGCTCCATCCATGTTGTTGCAAATGGTAGGATTTGTTTTCTTCTCATGGCTGAATAATATTCCATTGATATATGTACCACATCTTCTTTATCCATTCATCGATTGATGGACACTTAGGTTGCTTCCATATCTTGGCTGTTACAAATAGTGCAGCAAAAAATATAGGGGTTCATATATACTTTTATCAAATCAGGTATTTTGTTTTCTTGGGGTAAATTCCTGGGGAGTGGAATTACTAGGTCAAATGGTATTTCTATTTTTAGTTTTATCTGGAACCTCATACTGCTTTAAACAATAGTTGCCTCAATTTATATTCCCACCAGCAGTGTAGGAGGGTTCACCTTTCTCCGTGTCCTCACCAGCATTTGTTGTTCCTTGTCTTTTTGATGTTGGCCATCCTAACTGGTGTGAGGTGATATCTCATTGTGCTTTTAATTTGCATTTCTCTGATGATCAGTTATGTGGTGGAGCATCTTTTCCTGTGCCTATTGGCCATTTGTATTTCTTCTTGGGAGAAGTGTCCATTAGGTCCTCTGCCCATTTTTTCATTGGGCTTTTTACTAAAAAACAAAACATTTTTAAGCAATATATGATACTTTCTTCTTTTACTAAAGTGTATTTTTAGAAATTGGACCAAAGCATTTATCATAGCCCAGTATTTGTTGAGTTCAAAAATGTTTATTAATTTATTTAAATGTTTAAAAATGTATTGTCCTTTTATTCTTTTTCTTATTAAGGTATCATTGATACACAATTTGTGAAGGTTTCAGATAAGCAACATTGTGGTTACTACAGTCCCCCCTATTATCAAGTCCCCACCACATAACCCATTGTAGTTAGTCACTGTCCATTAGCATAGGAAGATGTTTTAGAGTCACTGCTTGTCTTCTCTGTGCTATCCTGCCTTCCCTGTGCCCCACCCCCATATTATGTGTGCTAATCATAATACCCTTTAATCTCCTTCTCCCTCCCTTACCACCCATCCTCCCCAACCCCTTTCCCTTTAGCAACTGCGAGTCCTTTCTTGGAGTCTCTTGAGTGTGCTGCTGTTTTGTTCCTTCAGTTTTTGCTTTGTTGTTATACTCCACAAATGAGGAAAATCATTTGGTACCTGTCTTTCTCTGCCTGGCTTATTTCACTGAGCATAATACCCTCTCGCTCCATCCATGTTGTTGCAAATGGTAGGATTTGTTTTCTTCTTATGGCTGAATAATATTCCATTGTGTATATGTACCACATCTTCTTTATCCATTCATCAACTGATGGACACTTAGGTTGCTTCCATTTCTTGGCTATTGTAAATAGTGCTGCGATAAACATAGGGGTGCATAAGTCTTTTTGAATCTGGGATCTTGTTTTCTTTGGGAAATTCCTAGGAGTGGAATTGATGGTATTCCTATTTTGAGTGTTTTGAGGATCTTCCATATTCCTTTCCACAATGTGGAACTAATTTACATTCCCACCAACAGTGTAGGAGGGTTTCCCTTTCTCCACATCCTTGCCATCATTTCTTCTTCCTTGTCTTTTGGTGTTGGCCATCCTAACTGGTGTGAGGTGATATCTCATTGTGGTTTTAGTTTGCATTTCCCTGATGATTAACGATGTGGAGCATGTTTTTATGTGCCTGCTGGCCATCTGAATTTCTTCTTTGGAGAAGTGTCTGTTCAGAGACTTTGCCCATTTTTTAATACAGTTATTTGCTTTTTGGGTGTTGAGCCATATTAGCTCTTTATATATTTTGGATGTTAACCCCTTATCAGATACGTCACTTATGAAAATATTCTCCCACACTGTAGGATGCCTTTTTGATCTACTTATGGTGTCCTTTGCTGTACAGAAGCTTTTTAGCATGATGTAGTCCCACTTGTTCATTTTTTATTTTGTTTGCCTTGCCTGAGGAGATGCGTTCAGGAAAAACTTGGCTCATGTTTATATTCAAGAGAGTTTTGCCTATATTTTTTTCTAAGAGTTTACGGTTTCCTGATTTACATTCAGGTCTTTGATCCATTTTGAGTTTACTTTTGTGCAGGGAGTTAGACAGTAATCCAGTTTTGTTTTCTTATGTATAGCTGTCCAGTTTTGCCAACACCAGTTGTTGAAGAGGCTGTCATTTCTCCATTGTATATCCATGGCTCCTTTAACATAACATTAATTGGCCATATATGTGTGGGTTTATATCTGGGCCCTCTATTCTGTTCCATTGATCTATGGGTTTGTTCTTGTGCCAGTACCAATTTGTCTTGATTACTGTGGCTTTGTAGTAGAGCTTGAAGTTCAGAAGCATAATACACCCCTGCTTCATTCTTCCTTCTCAGCATTGCTTTGGCTATTTTGGGTCTTTTGTGGTTCCATATGAATTTTAGAACTATTTTTTCTAGTTCATTGAAGAATCCTGTTGGTATTTTGATGGGATTGCATTGACTCTGTAGATTGCTTTAGGCAGGATGGCCATATTAACAACATTAATTCTTCCCAGCCAAGAGCATGGGATGTATTTCCATTTATTAGTGTCCTCTTTAATTTCTCTCAAGAGTGTCTTGTAATTTTCAGAGTACAGGTCTTTCACTTCCTTGGTTAGGTTTATTCCTAGGTATTTTATTCTTTTTGATACAATTGTGAATGAATTGTTTTTTTCCTGGTTTCTCTTTCTCCTAGTTCATCGTTAGTGTATAGGAATGCAACAGATTTCTGTGTATTAATTTTGTATCCTGCAACTTTGCTGAATTCAATTATTCTAGTAGTTTTGGAGTGGAGTTTTTAGGGTATTTTATGTACAATATCATGTCATCTGCAAACATTGACCGTTTCACTTCTTCCTTACCAATCTGGATGCCTTGTATGTCTTTGTTTTGTCTGATTGCTGTGGCTAGGACCTCCAGTACTATGTTGAATAACAGTGGAGAGAGTGGGCATCCTTGTCTTGTTCCCGATCTTAGATGAAAAGCTTTCAGCGTCTCGCCGTTAAGTATGATGTTAGCTGTGTGTTTGTCATATATAGCCTTTATGATGTTGAGGTACTTGCCGTCTTATACCCATTTTGTTGAGAGTTTTAATCAGGAATGGATGCTGAATTTTGTCAAATGCTTTTTCAGCATCTATGGAGATGATCATGTGGTTTTTGTTCTTCTTTTTGTTGATGTGGTGGATGATGTTGATGGATTTTCGAATGTTGTACCATCCTTGCATCCCTGGGATGAATCCCACTTGATCATGGTGTATGATCCTCTTGATGTATTTTTTAATTCGATTTGCTAATATTTTGTTGAGTATTTTTGCATCTACGTTCATCAGGGATATTGGTCTGTAATTTTCTATTTGGTGGGGTCTTTGCCTGGTTTTGGTATTAGAGTGATATGGGCTTCATAGAATGAATTTGGAAGTATTCCCTTCTCTTCTGTTTTTTGGGAAACTTTGAGGAGAATGCATACTATGTCTTCTCTAAATGTCTGATAAAATTCAGCAGTGAAAATGGCCTGGGGGTTTTGTACTTGGGTAGTTTTTTATTTTTGATATCATTAATGTACAATTACATGTGCAACATTATGGTTACTAGACTCCCCCCATCATCAAGTCCCCACCACATACCCCATTACAGTTCCTGTCCATCAGCTTAGTGAGCTGCTATAGAATCACTGCTTGTCTTCTCTGTGTTGTACAGCCCTCCCCATGCCCTCCCCCCTGACATTATGTCTGCTAATCGTAATGCCCCTTTTTCCCCCTTGTCCTTTCCTTCCCACCCATCTGCCCCAGTCCCTTTCCCTTTGGAAACTGTTAGTTCATTCTTGGGTTCTGTGAGTGTGCTGCTGTTTTGTTCACTTCAGTTTTTTCTTTGTTCTTATATGCACATATGAGTGAAATCATTTGATACTTGTCTTTTTCCTCCTGCTTATTTCACCGAGCATAATAATGTTGGAAATAAACATGAGCAACTTCTTCATGAACGTATCTTCCAGGCAAGGGACACAAAAGCAAAAATGAACAAGTGGGACTAGCTCTCCATGTTGTTGCAAATGGTAGGATTTGTTTTCTTCTTATGACTGAATAATATTCCATTGTATATATGTACCACATCTACTTTATCCATTCATCTACTGATGGACACTTAGGTTGCCTCCATTTCTTGGCTATTGTAAATAGTGCTGCGATAAACATATGGGTGCATATTCTTTTTCAAACTGGGCTACTGCATTCCTAGGGTAAATCCCTAGGAGTGGAATTCATGGGTCAAATGGTATTTCTATTTTGAGTTTTTTGAGAAACCTCCATCCTGCTCTCCACAGTGGTTGAACTAATTTGCATGCCCACCAGCAGTGTAGGAGGGTTCCCCTTTCTTCACATCCTTGCCAACATTTGTTGCTGTTTGTCTTTCAGGTGGTGGCCATCCTAACTGGTGTGAGGTGTTATCACATTGTGGTTTTAATTTGCATTTCTCTGATGACTAGTGATGTGGAGCATCTTTTCATGTATCTGTTGGCCATCTGAATTTCTTGTTTGGAGAAGTGTCTGTTCAGATCTTCTGCCCGTTTTTTAATTGGATTATTTGCTTTTTGTTTGTTGAGGTGCATGAGCTCTTTATATATTTTGGATGGCAACCCCTTATCAGATATGTCATATATGATTATATTCTCCCATACTGTAGGATGTCTTTTTATTCTACTGATGGTTTCTTTGCTGTACAGAAGCTTTTCAGCTTGATATAGTCCCACTTGTTCATTTTTGCTTTTGTGTCCCTTGCCTGGAAGATACGTTCATGAAGAAGTTGCTCATGTTTATTTCCAAGAGATTTTTGCCTATGTTTTTTTCTAAGAGTTTTATGGTTTCATGACTTACATTCAGGTCTTTGATCCATTTTGAGTTTTCTTTTGTGTATTGGGTTAGACAATGATCCAGTTTAATTCTCTTACATGTAGCTGTCCATTTTTACCAACACCAACTGTTGAAGAGGTTGTCATTTCCCCATTGTATATCCATGGCTGCTTTATCGTATATTAATTGACCGGTGATGTTTGGGTTAATATCTGGACTGTCTATTCTGTTCCAAATGTCTGTGGGTCTGTTCTTGTGCCAGTACCAAATTGTCTTGATTACTGTGGTTTTGTAGTAGAGCTTGAAGTCAGGGAGCATAATTCCCCCTGTTTTATTCTTCCTTCTGAGGATTGCTTTGGCAATTCGTGGTCTTTTGTGGTTCCATATGAATTTTAGAACTATTTGTTCCAGTTTGTTGAAGAGTACTGTTGGTATTTTGATAAGGATTGCATTGAATCTGTAGATTGCTTTAGGTAGCATGGGCATTTTGACAATATTTATTTATTCTTCCTAGCCAAGAGCATGGGATGAATTTCCATTTGTTAGTGTCCTCTGTAATTTCTCTTAGGAGTGCCTTGCAGTTTTCAGGGTATAGGTCTTTCACTTCCTTTGTTAGGTTTATTCCTAGGTATTTTATTCTTTTTGATGCATTTGTGAGTGGAATTGTTTTTCTGATTTCTCTTTCTGTTAGCTCATCGTTAGTGTATAGGAAAGCAACAGTTTTCTGTGTATTAATTTTGTATCCTGCAACTTTGCTGAATTCAGATATTAGTTCTAGTAGTTTTGGAGTGGAGTCTTTAGGGTTTTTTATGTACAATATCATCTCATCTGCAAATAGTGACAGTTTGGCTTCTTCTTTACCATTCTGGATGCCTTGTATTTCTTTGTTTTGTGTTTTTGTCGTGGCTGCGACCTCCAGTTCTATATTGAGTAACAGTGGGGAATGTGGGCACCTCTGTCTTGTTCCCGATCTTAGGTGTAAAGCTTTCACCTTTTCGCTGTTAGGTATGATGTTGGCTGTGCGTTTGTCATATATGGCCTCTATTATGTTGAGGAACTTGCCCTCTATACCCATTTTATTAAGAGTTTTTATCATGAATGGATGTTGAATTTTTTCAAATGCTTTTTCAGCATCTAGGGAGTTGATCACGTGGTTTTTGTTCTTCTTTTTGTTGATGTGGTGGATGGTGTTGTTGGATTTTCGAATGTTGTACCATCCTTGCATCCCTGGGATAAATCCCACTTGATCATGGTGTATGATCCTCTTGATGTATTTTTAAATTTGGTTGGCTAATATTTTATTGAGTATTTTTGCATCTATGTCCATAGGGATATTTGTCTATAATTTTCTTTTTTGGTGGGCTCTTTGCCTGGTTTCGTTATTAGAATGAGTTTGGAAGTATTCTGTCCCCTTCTGTTTTTTTTAAAACTTAAGGAGAATGGGTATTATGTGTTCTCTATATGTCTGATAAAATTCAGCAGTGAATCCATCTGGACCAGCGGTTTTGTTCTTGGGTTGTTAGTTGATTACTGATTCAGTTTTGTTGCTGGTAACTAGTCTTTTTAGATTTCATGTTTTTTCCTTGATGTCTTGGAAGGTTGTAATTCTGTAAGTAGTTGTCCATTTCTTCTAGGTTTTCCAGATAGTTGGCATATAGATTTTCATCATCTTCTCTAATAATTCTTTGTATTTCTGTTGTGTCCATAGTGATTTTTCCTTTCTCATGTCTGATTCTGTTTATGTGTGTAGATTCTCTTTTTCTCTTATTAATTCTGGATAGGGGTTTATCTATTTTGTTCATATTTTCAAAGAACCAGCTCTTGGTTTTATTGATTTTTTTTCTATTATTCTTCTCAATTTTATTTATTTCTTTCATCTTTTTTGTGTCCCTCCTTCTGGTGACTTTCGGCCTCATTTGCTCTTCTTTTTCCTATTTCAATAGTTGTGACTTTAGACTATTCATTTCGGATTGTTCTTCTTTCTTTAGGCCTGGATTGTAATATACTTTCCTCTTTGAACTGCCTTTGCTGTGTCCCACAGAAGTTGGTTTTTGTGCTGTTGTTGTCATTTGTCTCCATATATTATATTGCTTGGTCTCTGTTTTAATTTGGTCGTTGATCCTTTGATTATTTAGGAACATGTTGTTAAGCCTCCATGTGTTTGTGAGACTTTTTGTTTTCTTTGTACAATTTATTTCTAGTTTTATACCTTTTTGATCTGAGAAGTTGGTTGGTAGAATTTCAATCTTTTTGAATTTACTGAGGTTCTTTTTGTAGCCTTGTATGTGGTCTATTCTGGAAAATGTTCCACATGCACTTGAGAAGAATGTGTATCCTGCTGCTTTTAGGTGTAGAGTTTTGTAGATGTCTGTTAGGTCCATCTGTTCTAATGTGTTGTTCAGTGCCTCTGTTTTCTTATTTTCTGTCTGGTTGATTTGTCCTTTGGAGTGAGTGGTGTGTTGAAGTCTCCTCAAATGAATGCATTGCATTCTATTTCCTCCTTTAATTCTGTTAGTATTTGTTTCACGTATGTCGGTGCTTCTGTGTTGGGTGCATATATATTTATAATGGTTATATCCTCTTTTTGGATTGCCCCCTTTGTCATTATGTAATGTCCTTTATCTCTTGTTACTTTCTTTGTTTGTTTTGAAGTCTATTTTGTCTGATACAAGTACTGCAACACCTGCTTTTTTTCGCCCTGTTGTTTGCATGAAATATATTTTTCCATCCCTTCACTTTTAGTCAGTGTATATCTTTGGGTTTGAGGTGAGTGTCTTATAAGCAGCATATAGATGGGGTCTTTCTTTTTTATCCATTCTATTTTTCTGTGTCTTGATTGGTGCCTTCAGTCCATTTATATTTAGGGTGATTATTGATAGATATGTACTTATTGCCATTGCAGGCTTTGGATTCGTGGTTACCAAAGGTTCCAGGGTAGCTTCTTTACTATCTAACAGTCTAACTTAACTCTCTTATTAAGCTATTTTAAACGGCCTGATGATTCTTTATTTCTCTCCCTTCTTATTCTTCCTCCTGCATTCTTTATATGTTAGGTGTTTTATTCTGTACTCTTTTTGTTTCCTTTGACTGTTTTTGTGGATAGTTGATTTTATTTTTTGCCTTTAGTTAGTATTTAGATGGTCTGCTTTCTTTGCTGTGATTTTATTTTCTCTGGTGACATCTATTTAGCCTTAGGTGTTCTTCCATCTAGAGCAGTCCCTTTAAAATATCCTGTAGAGGTGGTTTGTGGGAGGCAAATTGCCTCAACTTTTGCTTGTTTGGGAATTGTTTAATCCCTTATTCAAATTTAAATGATAATCTTGCTGGATACAGTATATTTGCTTCTAGGCCCTTCTGTCTCTTTGCATTAAATATATCATGCCATCCTCTTCGGGCCTGTAAGGTTTCTGTTGAGACGTCTATTGATAGCCTGATGGGTTTTCCTTTGTAGGTGATCTTTTTTCTCTCTCTGGCTGCTTTTAATAATGTCTTTGTCCTTTATCTTTGCCATTTTAATTATTATATATCTTGGTGATGTTTTCCTTGGGTCCCTTTTGTTGGGAGATCTGTGCACATCTGTGTCCTGAGAGACTGTTTCCTTCCCCAGATTGAGGAAGTTTTCAGCAATTATTTCTTCAGACTCTTTCTATCCCTTTTTCTCTGTCTTCTTTTTTGGTACCCCTGGAATGCAAATATTGTTTCATTTGGATAGGTCACAAAGTTCTGTTAATACCTTTCATTCCTAGAGGTCCTTTTTTCTCTCTCTGCTTCAGCTTCTTTGTATTCCTGTTCTCTAAATTTCTCTTCCATTTACCGTCTCCTCTACCTTATGTAACCTGCTTTTAAATCCCTCTGTTGTACGTTTCATTTCAGCTACTGTATTTTTTAACATGTCTGTGTCTGTCTTGAATTCGTTCCTCAGATGTTGAATATTTTTCTTTAGCTCCATTAGCATTCTTATGACTTTTATTTTGAGTTCTTTTGAGGAGTATTGGTGATTTCTGTGTTACTGGGCTCTCTTTCTGGTGTTTGAGGGATTTTGGATTGAACAATGTTCTTCTGCCTTTTCATAATCCTGGATCAGTGGAAGGGGTCATGGGCGAGCTGTGCTGGTGCCACCCGAAGAAGAGAGCGCTTTCCTGCTTCTCGGCCACAGTGCCTGCCTCCGCTCTCAGGGCCTGTGATCCACACGCAGGGAGCAGCCTCTGTGTTAATCCCCTAAGCTGCTGTAGACAGGGCTGCCCTCCTGGCCTGGAGCCATGGCGGGGGTTGCAGGCGAGCAGCGCTAGTGTGTGCGTGGAAGACAAAGTCCTTTCCTGTTTTTCGGCCGGGGTCCCTGTTTCTGCCGTTAGGGCCAATGAGTCACACGCAGGGAGCAGCCTCTGCATTAAGCTGTGTAGTTGCTGTAGGTGGCGTTGCCCTCCAGCTGGTCTGGAGTGGTTGTGGGAGCAGCAGGTTTGCACACAGGTGCCCGCTTGGAGGGAGGAGCGGCAGGCTGCTTATCGCGGTAGTGTCCCGGGGCTGCGTTGCCAGCCAGGGGGATGGAGCACCTGAAGCTCCTGAAAGTTCCCAACCTGCTGGGCCGAGTGTGGTGGGACGATCCTTCTTCTGAGCAGCAAGCTCTGTGTATTCCTTGTCCCTTTAGCTGCCCTCTCAGTTGGGAGGTATTTCAAAGCACCTGCTTTTCTTTGTTCCAGAGCAGCCGGTTGTGGGAACCTGTTCTCCACAAGAGGCTGAGATCTCAGTCTCTGACTTCCCTTCTCACCCCCTCTAAACTCCAGAGCACCATGCAACATGGGTGTGTGCTCCTGGAGTAGATCTCCAGGGCTGTGTATTTAGCAATCCTGGGCTTCTGTTCCTTCCCTGCTCTGTTTCTTTTCCTCTTGCTGGCCAGCTGGGGTGGGGGAAGTGTTCAGGTTCCTCTAGGTCACAGCTTTGTTACTTTACCCTTTTCCATGAGGTGTTCTCTTCCCAGATGTATGCTGGCTGGTGCAATCTTATTTTTGGTCACTCTTTTAGGATTTGTTGTATTTGCTGTATTTTCATATTAAATGTAGTTTGGGGAGGAGAATTCTGCCTCACTTCTCTGTCATCTTTTTTCCTCTCGTAAAGTCTGTGCTTTTATTCTTAAATAAATGAAAATTGAGTTTTCTGGATCCAAAAGATGGGTGTAACCTCATTCTCTGTTTCTGAAATAAAGTATAGTTAAAATTTTATTTAAGTGTATCAAAACTTCTTTCAGTGAGTTTAATCTCCCAGAAAATAAATATTCACTCGTATCTATACAACTTCATAAAGCATTTGTTTGGAATTGGCATCTGTTTTTAATTAGTGGAAAAGCAGGACTTTAGAAACAACCAAAGTTCTTCTGATTTTTCGGCTAATGGACATTTTCTTTGAAAACCAACATCTTTATTCTGATTAGCAATTTTCTTAGAGTGGCTGTACAATAAATATTTGTTGAAAGAATGGAATTAGCTTGGATTACTTGAGATCTGGTTAAAGGCAAAACAGTCCGTCCCAGCCCCCCAGTCCCCACTGCAGATCTTCACAATTGATACCTTTCATCAAGGCCCTCGGTGCAGAGACAATTAATTCATATTTTCCCAAAACATATTTTCTTATAACTCTGTACATTGGAGACAGCACTGGGCATGAAGTCAGCTCTAAAACTTTAGTCCTAATCCTGGCACTTTCTTTTTTTGTTCTCTGAATTCTTCTTTATTAAAAAATTTTTTTTTATTATGTTGAGATACATGAACTCTACCCTCTTAACAAATTTTTAAGTGTGCAATACAATACTGTTAAGTACATTTCCAATGTTGTACAACAGAGCTCTAGGACTTACTTATCTTGCCTAACTGAAACTTTATGCCTGCTAACAGCAACTCGCTAGGCCTTAGCAGCTACCATTCGGTTTTCTGCTTTTATGAGTTTTATGTACTACATATAAGTGGGTTCATGCAGTATTTGTTCTTTTGTGACTGACTTATTTCACTTAGCATCATATCCTCAAGGTTCATCCATGTCATCACATATGGCTGGATTTCCTTCTCTTTTATGACTGAACAATGTATATACCACATTTTGTTTATCCATTTATCCACTGATGGACATTTGGTTGTTTCCATATCTTGGCTACTATGAATTAATACTTACACAAAATGGGAGTGCAAGTATGTCTTCAAGATCCTGAAAGCAATTCTTGTGGATAAATAACCAGAAGTAGCACTGAACATATAATAGTTCTATTTTTAATTTTTCAAGGTACCTGCATGCTGTTTTCCATAGTAGCCACAGCATTTTACATTCCTACCAACAGTGTGCAAAGGCTCTGGTTTCTCCACATCCTACCAACACTTGCTAACTTTCATTTCTTTGATAATGGCCATCCTAACAGGTGCGAGATATCTCACTGTGGTTCTATCCAGTTGGCCTGTATGTCTGTCTTTATGCCAGTACCATACTGCTGTCATGACTGTAGCTTTATATTATATTTCAAAATTAGAGGTGTAATGCCTCCAGCTTTGTTCTTTCCCAAGATTGTTTTGGCTATTTGGGTCTTTTTTTGTTCTGTATGAATTTTAGGGTTTTTTTTCAATTTCTGTAAAAAATACAATGGTATTTTGATAGGGATTGCATTGATCTGTAGATCATTTTGGGTAGTGTTGACATCTTAACAATTTTAAGTCTTCCAATTCATGAACATAGGATGTCTTTCCATTTATTTGTGTCTAATTTTTTTCAGTAACAAGTTGCAGTTTTCAGTGTACAAATCTTTCACTTCTTTGGTTAAATTTATTCCTATGTATATTTTATTCTCTTTGATGCTATTGTAAATGAGATAGTTTTCTTAATTTACTTTTTGGAGTTATTGTTAGTATATAGAAATGGAACTGAATTTTACATGTTGATTCAGCAACTCTTCTGAATTCTAACAGTTTTTTGTAGAGTCTTTAGGGTTTTCTACATAAAAAATCATGTCATCTGTGAATAGAGACAATTTTACTTCCTTTCCAATTTGGATGCCTTTTTTTTCTTCCTAATTGCCTTGGCTAGAACTTCTAGTATTATGCTGAAGAGAAGTGATGAGAGTGGGCATCCTTGCTTTGGTCCTAATCTTAGAGGAAAACAGTTTTTCACCATTGAGTATGATGTTAGCTGTGAGTTTTTCGTATGTGACCTTATTAATGTTGAGGTAATTTCCTTCTAAGTGTGTTGAGAATTTTAAATCATGAAAGAGTGTTGAATTTTGTCAAATATTTTTTCTGCATCTGTTGAGTTTGATCATGTGGTTTTTATCCTTCATTTTTGTCAATGTGGTTATATCACCTTAGTTGATTTTTTACATGTTGAAACATCCTTGCACCCCAAGGATGAATTCCACTTATGTCATGGTATGTGATCCTTTTAAATGTACTGTTGAATTGTTTGCCAGTATTTTGTTGAGGATTTTTGTATCTATGCTCATCAGGGATATCTTGTTCTGTAGTTTTCTTGTAGTGTCTTTGGTTTTGGTTATTAGGGTAATGCTAATCTCATAAAATGAGTTTGGATGTGTTCCTTTTCACTTTTTTGGGAAGAGTTTGAGAAGGATTGGTGTTAATTTTTCTTTAAAAGTTTGGTAGAATTCAACAGTGAAGCCATCTGCTCCTGGAATTTTCTTTGTTGGAAGGTTTTTGATGACTAATTCACAATCTCCTTACAAGTTATAGATATGTTCAGATTTGCTGTTTCATAATGATTCAGTCATAGTAGGTTGTATGTTTCTAAGGATTTATCCATTTCTTCTAGGTTGTTGGCATATAATTGTTTATACTAGTGCTTTATGAGCCTTTTATTTCTCTGTGGTATCAGTTGTAATGTGTCCTTTCATTTCTGATTTAAGTCTTCTCTTTTGTTATCTTAGTCCAGCTCTAAAGGTTGGTAATTTTGTCGATCTTTTCAAAAAAACAACTTTCATTGACTCTTCTATTGTTTTTCTGTTTTTTTTTTTATTTCTGCTTTAATCTTTATTTCTTTACTTCTGATAACTTTGGGCTTAGTTTTTTTCCTTTTGTAATTTCTTAAGATGTAAAGTTAGGTTGTTTGAGTCTTAATATAAGTGGGTATAGCTATAAATGTTCCTCTTAGTACTGCTTTTGCTGCATCCTGTATGTTTTTGTATGTTTTCATTTTCATTTGTTTCAAGATACTTTCTAATTTCCCTTTTGATTTATTTTTTGAGTCATTCATTATTTAATAGTGTATTTAATTTCCACATATTTATGTTTTCCAGTTTTCTTTCTGGTTTCATTCCACTGTGGTCAAAAAAGAATACTTGGTGTGATTTTTGTCTGTAAATTTAAGACTTGTTTTGTGAACTAACATGATCTGTCCTAGGGAATGATCCATATGTGTTGAGAAGACTGTATCCTGCTGCTGTTGGGTAGTGTTCTGTATATGTCTGTGATTGTTCAAGTTCTCTGTTCACTTACTGATCTTTTCTGTGTGAATGTTCTGCTTATTGAAAGTGGGGTATTGAAATTTCATAGTATTACTGTGTTGCTGCTTATTTCTTCCTTCACTTCTGTCAGTGTTTGCCTTGTTAGGTGCTCTGGTGTTGGGTGCATATATATCTTCTGGGTGGATTGACTCTTCTGACATTTTATCATGTCCTTCTTGGTCTCTTGGGACAGTTTTTGACTTAAAGCCTATCTTATCTGATGTTAAGTATAGCCACTTTTGCTCTTTTGGTTACTATTTGTATGGAATGTCTTTTTCTGTCCCTTCATTTTCAGCCTGTGTGTTTCCTTAAGTCCAAAGTGATTCTCTTGTAGACAGCATATAATGGGATCTTGATTTTTTTTTTAATCCATTCAGCTATTCTGTGTCTCTGGGAGTTTACTCTATTTACATGTAATTATTGATAGGATAGGATTTACTATTGCTATCTTGTTAATTGTTTTCTGAATGTCTTCTCTGTCTTTTGTCCTTTTCCTCTCTTGCTTTCTTCCTTTGTGTTTCCTTGTTTTTATATAGTGACATGCTTTGATTCCTTTCTTACTTCTTTTGCATATCCTCTGTAGGTATTTTCAATGTGATATCCATGGGGCTTACATGAAAGATTTTACAGTCATAATAAATCTACTTTAAGCTGACAACTTATCTAACCACATTCAAAAACTCTATGCTTTTATTTCTCTCTGGCCTCACCCCACCACTTTCTTGTTAAAATATGTCATTTTAATTTTTTTGTACATAAGTTTTCTATAAAAAAAGGGATAATCTATTCTACTAACCTAGGGGTTCTCAAAGTATGGTTCACACACTCTTAGAGGAGAGTACCTTAGACTTTTTCAAGGGGATACATGTGGTCAGACTATTTCCACAGTAATTCTAAGATGATACTTGTCTTTTTCACTGTGTTGATATTTGTAATGATGGTGCTGTAAGTCCGGGGAAAAGAAATCCCAGGGCAAAATACCTCTAAAAACCGAAATCAGTAAAAGGGAGAAATAAAGTTTAAAACCCGTTTCTTATTTACATACTGCAGTCCAGGGCCTTCTCTCTTTCCTGCTTCAGCAGAAGCAAAACTGGCACCACCCCTCACCTCTCAGGTACAGATAAGCCCTCTGTTGCCCAGGTAATTACCCATTGATATGGAGATGAACTCTCCACCACTGAGGATATGCAGATGCACTGAAGCCATACTTCTTTCCACCTCTGAATGCCTATTGATATGCAGATATACTAAAGCCAGGCAGATATTCTGGAAATACTACAATTTTACCCACAGGTGCAAAGGTAATTGTGGGAAAATGTGCTGGCATTGGACCAAATTGTACTAGTAGTCATTGTGAGCTATCATATACTCCCAATAAAATTGTTAGTTTTACTTAAGTATACCTTTGGAGAAGTGATAATTTTATTATGTCTAAACCTTTTGAGTATGTCTTAATCTGTGTGAGGAAATTGAAAGTGTACAGAATACTGAAGTATACTAGTCTTAAGGGAAAAAAAATTGTGTAGCTGATTGATTTTGTGAAGTAGTTAACTGCTGTTTTAATGGAATTCCATTTTTATTTGAAAGAATGTCGACCTACCCTGGATATTCAGACTTTGGTATTTGGCAGAGTATTATTCTTGGAAATGAATTAAGTGAACTTGTCGTTTCAAGGAAGACGGCTGACAGTATTTGTTGCCCAGTGTTAAAACTTAAGATTTTTAAGTGAAAATCAGAATTTTGGAAAACTTGTATATACCACTGTGTGCTTTGACAGCTTTAAAGAGTGTTCTGTTAAAGTCATTGGTGATATTAATGATGTGATTTCTTTTTTACATTATATGATGCAATGTATCGATATTTAGAAAATTAGTGAACCAGTATTTTCCAAAATACTCAAATATATGTAGTGTTATAAAATGATTCATGAGTAAAAGATCCATTGGGAATGTAAATTAGTTCCACCATTGTGAAAAGCAATATGGAGGTGCCTCAAAAAACTAAAAATAGCAACACTAGTTGACCCAGTAATTCCACTCCTAGGAATTTATCCAAAGAAAATGAGATCCCTGATTTGAAAAGACATATGTGCCCCTATGTTTATTGTTGCACTATTTACAATAGCCAATATATGAAAGCAACTTAAGTGTCCATCAACAGATGAATGGATAAAGAAGATGTGGTACATTTGTACAACGGAATATTATTCAGCCATAAAAAGAAGAAAAATCTTGCCATTTGCAACAACACGGGATGGATCTAGAGGGGATTATGCTTGCTGAAATAAGCCAGCGGAGAAAGACAAATACCAAATGATTTCACTCATTTGTGGAGCATAAAAAAAAGCAAAATAGAGGGAACAAAATAGCAGTAGACTCATAGCCACTGAGAAGGGACTAGTGATTACCAAAAGGGGTTGGAGAGCATGGGTGGGAGGGAGAAGGGGATTAAGGGGCACTGTAATTACCAGTCACAATATAGGTAGGTCATAGGGATGGTTGTACAGCATGGAGAATACAATTAATGATTTTATAATGTCTTACTACCTTGATAGACAGTGACCACAATGGGGGGTGGTGGTGAGGAGTTGATAGTATGGGTGAATGTTGAACCACTGTGTTGTGTATTTGAAACCATCATAAGATTGTATATCAGTGCTACTTTGATAAAAAACTGAACATTCCAAAATGACCAGTACTATTTTCTATGACAGTTCTCAAGTATAATCTGTACTTTCTGTTTTTTTTTTCAGAAAATATAAACATGTCTTCTAGGCATCAGAAGACTTACCAATCTTCACATTACTTTTATAAATAAAAATATTGCATTTCCCAAAAAAAAGATCCATTAATCATGAGAGGTAAACAAGTGGATTTTAATCTAACAGAATACAAGTTCATTGATAGGGTTTCAGATTCTACCTTCTAACTAGCCTTTGAAAAACTACCACTTGTCAATTTTTGGTGTAGTATCAGAAGAATATAATACACATTTATCCCAAAGAGCTATTAAAATACTCCTTTGCCCAGCTACACATGCTTGAGGCCAGATTTCTTAATAAATATAAATGGAAACTGTTGCTGTGTTCACAGCACTTCTTTTTTTTTAATTAAAATATCATTGATAAACAATCTTATGAAGATTTCACATGAGCAACATTATGGTTTCAACATTCACCCATATTATCAGGTATCCCCCCACCCCCACCCCATTGTAGTCACTGTCCATCAGTGTAGTAAGATGCTACAGAGTCATTACTTGTCTTTTCTATGCTCTACTGCCATCCCTGTGAGCTACCTATATTGTGATTGCTAATTATAGTGCCCCTTAATCCCCTTCTTCCTCCCCACCCTCCCTCCCCAATCCCTCCCCTTTGGTAACCACTAGTCCTTTCTCAGTGTCCACAAGTCCACTGCTATTTTGTTCCCTCAGTTTTGCTTTGTTTTTATATTCCACAAATGAGTGAAATCAGTTGGTACTTATCTTTCTTCACCTAGCTTATTTCACTGAGCATAATGCCCTCTAGCTCCATCCATGTTGTTGCAAATGGTAGAATTTCTTCTTTTTATGGCTGAATAATATTCCATTGTGTGTATATACCATATCTTCTTTAGCCATTCATGTATTGAACACAGCTCTTCTTATACCAAATGTGTGGGTTTTCCACACCAGGTAATTCTCCACTTCTCTGTGCACAGTAACTGTGTGTCCTACAGTTCAATTCATGTATTAAACTCCCAGAGTTAGCACAGACCCCACAGGCTAAGGGCTCAGTCCCCCAAGACTGCCCCTCACTTCAGATGCCAGTCACAAGTCCCACACTGTCACCTGTACTTCTGGCCAACAAGCTATAATTCAGGGGTTCCCACAGCCCCCTCCTCATGTTCAGTAATTTGCTAAAATGGCTCACAGAACTTAGGGAAACACTTTACTTATGTTATTGGTTTATTTTAAAGGATATTATAAAGGATACAAGTGAACAGCCAGGTAAAGAGGTACACAGGGAAAGCTCTAGAAGGGTCCCCAAAACAGGGGATTCTGTCCCTGTGGAGTTGGGGTGTGCCACCCTTCTGGTACATGGATGCGTTCACCAACCTGAGGAGCTCTCTGAACTACTTATATAATGCTTAAGGTTCCATTTTGTGGGTATGATTGATTAGGTCATTGGACGTTGGTGATGAGCTTGATGAGCCCAGCACCCTTACCCTCCCTAGAGGCTGGGGAGTGGACCTGAAAGTTCCAGTGCGCTAATCTCATGGCAACCAGCCCCCATTCGGCAAGAATCACCTCCTACTCTAAATGTTCCTGTGGTTAAAAGGGGCTTGTCTCACCCCTGCCACTGAGGAAATTCCAAGAGTTTTAGAATCTCTGTCCCAGGAACCAGGATAAAGACCATGTACAGATTTCTTATATCATATTATCACAGTACCAAAACAAAATAGCATAAATTTTGTTTTTTGTTGTTTTGGCAAAAGGCAGGTATGAAAATCCAATTTTGTTATTGAGACAGAGAGTTGCAAAAATGTAAAATAATGCCCTCTTCTCACTAATTTTTTCAGTTTGGAAAAGTTATTTTCCATTAAAGAGTTTATAAAACTAACATTTAAAATTGTTTATTTTAAGGGAATCATTTTTTTCTCATTTAAAAATTTTAATACCTAGTATCTATAGATAAAACTCACATAAATAAAAGCTCTTTAGGGTCCTCAGTAATTTTTAAGATTGCAAAGAAGTCCTGAAACTAAAAAGTTTGAGACTCATTGTTTTAACCTGTGAGGGGTTGTTGAAGTTCAAATGAATGTATTCATGAATGAAATTATTTTGTAAAATATTTTAAATGTAGATATATAAATAAATTTTGAGTTTCTGTTGTTACACTGTGCAAGTCCTTCAAGTTGGGACTTTGCAGAAAAGACATGGAAAGAAAATATGCATAAATAATTGCTATTAAGGGGTTTGTTAGCTTAGATGAGTAGAGGAGGGACTTACATAAAACTCCTCTTCCACAAACCAGTGAAAAAGCAACAGCATGATGGAGGTTTGCTTTGTCCTAAATATATATGTATTTATTAAAATACATGTATATATGTATTTGTGTGCATGTGCATGTGTGCTTGGGTACACAAACAAACAAAGCCCTACTATTCATGAATATAGTCCACTGCTGGTCCAAGTTGCTTTTTAATTTTTTGAAGTTGTCCCCTTCTTTCCTTGCAGGTATAGAAAAAGATGCAGTGAATACTTTTACCAAATATATATCTCCAGATGCTGCTAAGCCAATCCCAATTACAGAAGCAATGAGAAATGATATCATAGGTAAGCAATGTTTGAAGCTATGGCCAAAATAGGCCTATTTTTGGTTATTGATTAAAGTATTTTTTTATGAACGTTTAATTCAACATATCCCTTCCTAGTCAGTTTTCAGAGTACTTTATTATATCTGATTGTAGCTTACTTACAAACTCTCTTTTATATGTTGGACCCAAATTCTTAGACTTTGACTTGAATAACAACTGCAAGAACAATAGTAGCACACAGTTATTATTACTGTGTCCCAAGCAGTATTATAAGCACTTCCTGTGGACAAACTAATCTTCTAAAAAACCTTGTAGGATAAATATAGTTCTTTTATGAATTAGGAGACTGAAGCACAGAGAGGGTAAGTAACTTGCCCAAGGTAACACAGCTCAGACATGGCAGAGTCAGGATTGGAAACTTCTGCACTTTAATTAGTATGCTGTTTGGCAGTATTTGTTGAAGTGTGGATTAGGACCAGTTTTGTCTTATGTCTTCACCCTCCTTCCAAAAAAAGACTAGAATAGAAAATCAAAAGTATTTCACAGTACTACGTTTCAGGAAAATTGTTTCCATCATGTGCATATACATATATTGTGTGTGTGTGTGTGTGTATATATATATATATATATATATATATATGTATGTATACTGTGTCATATAAATACGTTTCTCTGTAGGTCATAGTAACCAAAAAAATGTTTGAAAGCTTGGACTATGTTGTATCAGAAAAACCTTAGGTGGACCTGCAATCAGATAAAAGTGGTTTGTTCATTGAACAAGTATTTATTATATTCCCATCAAGTCCTAGTAGTGTTTTATTTTTATTACAGAAATTTAATATTTTTATCTATGAGATAAAGCATGTTATTTTGCTAATATATTCTTCCCAGCATGGGGCCCTTTCAGTCTTTACTGCTGGCGCTTTACACTCACTCATTAGAGCAAAGCCCTTTCCAGTCTCAGCCATGGTTTCTAAATTGGCCCACTAGACTTTCCAGTGAACAACTGTTGGCTATTTTAGGGTCTGTCAGATGCTACCCCACTGTTTTCTTTTTCTTTCTCCCACACAGACATCTATAACACAGAGGTCTTGTGGCCATTGGTGGTTGTCCCTATCTGCTTGTATTTTGGGGTTTCATCCACTTTTGTTGGAAATGTTATTATAGGATTTTATTTTTTCTATGTAGTTCCTCTGTTTTTATGTGGGAATTTGTTGCTGCCATCTTCCAGACTTCTCTAAATAGAGTGAATTTCCCTAATAATATACTGGAGTGTCCTAACTGATTAGAATTTGGCTATTTGAGGAATTGGTTGTTCAGTGATTCCTTTGTTTGTTTGTACCAACCAATAACCAGACTTTCTGGGGTAGGGGACAAAAGGAGGGAGTTTTGAGTCAAAACATTTAAAAGTGAAATGTCACTAAAATTCTAATTTTCCTCTTATTAAGCTTTATCAAGTTAATGATATAATCCCACGAGGGGGAAGATCTTCTGAAGGATCAAGTTGATAGCATTTAGTGATCTGAGAAAGTATCCATCTCAGTTTCTGTTATTATGCATTTGAAAATGCTAATTACCCATATGTTTTTAGACCAGTCACTTTCCCTCTTTGAGACTCATTCTTCTGAATCCTGCTCTAATTTTTTGTCTTCTCTTTTAGTTGGAATATTTTACCATAGTTGTACTTGAGTAAATTACAGTTTGAGGAAGCTTCCACTTCAGCTGTTATTGTATATCCTGCCTGCCTAGTTTTGTTGTAAATGTTACCTGTGGGTTCTTGATGTTGCTAACTAATTACTCTGTTTTTATGTGGGGATTCAGAATGACCTGAAAACTATGCTTCCCCTGATCCTTGAAGTCGTGGAGTTTTAAAAATATTTTGAAGGTATAGCTGACAGAATTTGCAAATGGTTTAGAAATGAGTGGTGGGAGAGGAAAAAAGTAATCCAGCATGACTTCATTTTTTAAAAACATGAGTACTTGGGACAATGGTATCACCATTTATGAAATGAAGATTGTGGGAGATGGCTTAGGAAGAAAAGCAAGAGTTTGGGTTTTAGACATCCAAATGGTGAGTGTCAAGTCATTAGTGGGACATCTACAGTAGGAGTTCATGAGAAAGGTCCAGGTTAGAGGTATATGTTTGGAAGTCATCAGAGTATCAGTGGTTTTAGAGCCATGAAACTGGAGAATATTTACCACGGGAGTGAGTGTAATGAACAAGAACAAGAGGTCTAAGGACTGAGTTCTGGGGCAGGCCGGACATTTAGAAGTCTGGCAGATGAAAAAAAACTAGCAAAGGAGACTTAGAACTAACAGCCATTAATTTAGGCCATTGTACATCAGGCTTAAATTTATTACACTATTTATCAAGAGAGTGTTTTTTTTTCTGGAAGCTAAGTGATAAAGGTGTTTCTGGGAGGAAGGGAGTAAGTAAGCAAAGGTGTTAAGTCATGCTGGTAGATTAAGTAAGATGAATACTAGGAATGGAATGGATTTGGCAACCCGGTAGGCAACTGGTCCACTCTTACAAGGCTTCCAGAAGATATACCAGTTTATATTCCTACTAACACTCGCGTAAGTTTTCCCATGTCCTTCCTATGTTAACATGCATTGTCAAACAAACATGGATTATTAAAACAATTATGTACCAATTTACTAGACAAAAGGTGAGCTGCCTCCTTAATCCAATCTATACTTACATTTATTTGATGGCTAATGAGCATGCACATCTTTTCATATTGGCCATTTCATATTTGTTCTTTTGTGAATTGTCTTTATATGTCCTTTGCTAATTTTTTCTTTTGGGATATTTCTTATTTGTAAGAGCTCTTGATGTATGAATGATAATTATCTGTCATACGTGGAGTAAACCGTCACACATACTGCAATATTTTTCCCTGTTTGCTTTTGTATTTTGATTTTGGGGTGTTTTAGTGTATAGAAATTACTTTTATGTTGTTAACTGTTTTGATTTTTGCTTTTGCATATGTGTTTACTTTAGAAAGATCTTTCCTACCTCAAGATCAGCTGTTCTCCTGTATTGTCTCTTGTTCTATTTTTAGGTCATTATGGCAAAGAGGGAATAAAAAAAAATCAGCTGAACATAGTTTATATGCCTTTACAGTTATTTCCAATGTTGATTCATAAATGTGTATAGTTTGGATTTAGTAGGAATTTAATTATTTACCATTTCTTTTACAGCAAAGATTTGTGGAGAAGATGGACAGGTGGATCCCAACTGTTTTGTTTTGGCACAGTCCACAGTCTTCAGTGCAATGGAGCAAGAGTAAGTTAATTTCACACTTTCACATGTTGCATTTTGGAAATTTGGGTTAGTGTTAGGAATGGGCTTGGAGGATTTAAGTATTTTGAATGTTTACAGGATCTTATTGGCATATTCTAAGACTGTCTTGGTTAGCAGTTTCTTTTAAATATAAATTATGTGAATTCCATTAAAAATAAATTTTCGTTTTTAATGTTAATATTTTCTAAGTTAAAAGAATTTAATTCTGAAGTCATTGGGGGTGATTGTGACTAATGTGACAATTAGAATTGCTTTATTTATTTAAACAATGCATGTCATCAGATGGATATCCTAACTTCTTACTGTATACTATAAGCTTAATGGACACTGTATTACTAAATCCACATAGATTTGTTGAAACTACCTCCAAAGCTTTTTTTAATTACTGCTGCATACCTTTAAAAAAAAATCTATGGATTCATTCTTTCATTTAACATTTATGAAAAGGGTGCCCTATGCAAGGTGCAGTTGGATATTGTACCTACCTTGAAGGAAGTTACAGCCTAATAGAAACAAGGCATGTTCTTTGTTACTGTAATATGAGGTAACCTGTGTTAAATATCAGAAGAAAGCTACAAAGTCATTAAGAGGTGGGAGAGATTACTTAACAGGTGGAATACTCAGGAGTGACACCTGGGAAGAGAGGTAGTGTTGACCTAGGCTTTTTAAATACAGTAGGCACAGTTTGGAAAGAGTGTGTTTTTCCCAGTGAAACTCTTTCCTTGGTCATTCCCTCAAATTTTCCCTTTTTGTCCATGTGCAGGCACTTTAGTGAGTTTCTGCGAAGTCACCATTTCTGTAAATACCAGATTGAAGTGCTGACCAGTGGGACTGTTTACCTGGCTGACATTCTCTTCTGTGAGTCAGCCCTCTTTTATTTCTCTGAGGTAAAGTCTGCATTTCCTTTCACACTCTCTTAGAGCACTCCAGCTTCTGAGCTATAAGTGCTGGGGCCCTGCCTATAGAAAATGAATAGAAGAGACAAATCACTTCCAGAAAGATCAGTTGGATTGGAATAATTTTATTATTGCTTTAAGCTGTAGCTAATGACAAGTGCTTTACTGGCATAGTAGATTGAAGAGAACATGAGAATCCAAGGAAAATAACTCTGATTATGGAAAAACCTGATTAAAATTCTTATAAGAGGATGTGTATTTTTAATTATTTGGAACTGTTTTGAAACCACAGAATTTGATACTTGATTAAGGTGCACAAATAGTTGCAGATCAGGCTTTAGAAGAGAAAAAAGAAAATAGCAGGTTTTTTTCTGTGGTCATATTTACTTCAGCCACTGGGTAGGATAGCCCAGCAGAGCATTTGCCACCAGTAAGCATGTGTCTGTCTCTCTGAGCCATGAGGTTCAGTGTGATGCATTTGTTAGGCTTCAGCACGTGAAGTTCTTGTGTTGCAAAACAAATGACTGTTAAGTAGAGATGAGAGAGCTCCCCGTCTCACAAAGCAGTAACTTAGATACACACTTGAATTCTGCCTCTTCATGAGGATGCAGTTGTACAGTTGGTTTGTCTTTCCACTCCCTCTCTTTGCCTAAGCTGAAGTTCAGAATTTGCTTAGGTTAATATGGCACATGGGATGGTGAACATGATCAGGTACAAAATAGTTTGCTTTTTGTATGTTTTCCAGTGAGGGACCACTGATCATCTTTACTGTAATTTTTATTCCAGTTCACTAAAGTTTGCATCCAGCTCTTTGGTGGTTATATATATATGTATTTTTTTTCCCCTAAAAGAATATTTTCTAACTTTTCAATCTCAAAAGACTTATCAAGTTGCTGACTGGCATTAACTGAACAAGTGGATCATTTTTCATTTGCTTGTTTGCCTGTGTCCTGTATTTTATTTTACGAATTTTTTTCAGATTCTCTTTTACTGAAGTAATAGTTGACATACAGTATTATATTGTTTTAGACGTACATCATAGTGTTTCAACAATTACATACATTACTAAATGCTCACTGTAATTGTAGTTACCATCTGTTGCCATACAAAGTTATGACAATATTATTGACTGTGTTCCCTGTGCTGTACTTCTTATCCATGCGACTTACTTTATAATTGAAAGTTTGTACCTCTTTATCCCCTTAATCTATTCTACCCATCCCCTTGATCCCTTCCCTTATGGCAACCACCAGTTTG
Organism: Smutsia gigantea; assembly: GCA_032199065.1. Classification (NCBI taxonomy): domain Eukaryota; kingdom Metazoa; phylum Chordata; class Mammalia; order Pholidota; family Manidae; genus Smutsia; species Smutsia gigantea. The sequence continues at coordinate 252,787 of JAVSCE010008207.1, read as the reverse complement.
TTCTCATATTTATGAGTCTATTTCTGTTTTGTTTGTTTTTTTGATTCCATATGTAAGTGAAACCATATGGTATTTGTCTTTCTCTGCTTATTCATTAGCATAATACCCTTTAGGCTCATCCTTGTGTCATGAATAGCAAGGGTTCGTCATTCTTTTATGGCTGAGTAATATTCTGTTGTGTGTGTGTATGTCCCACATCTTCTTTATCCATTTATCTATTGATGGATACTTAGGTTACTTCCATATCTTGGCTGTTTTAAATAATGCTACAATAAGTATGTCCTATATTTTAATTATTGGGACTATAGATTAGAGATGGTGAGAGAAATCTGTTTATAGTCATATTTTCCTCTTGTATTTTTCCTTCCTAGTACATGGAAAAAGAGGATGCAGTGAATATCTTACAGTTCTGGTTGGCAGCAGATAACTTCCAGTCTCAGCTTGCTGCCAAAAAGGGCCAGTATGATGGACAGGAGGCACAGAATGATGCCATGATTTTATATGACAAGTGAGTTATATTAACAGATGTATTCAGCACTTAGCAAATATATATATGGAGTATTTGATTGTACTTCATAAATAAAGGTGAATAAATTCAGTCTCTGCTGTCAAGGAGTTTACCAGGAGCAGTATGAAAGGTGCTCCTTTTCATATGGTGTGTTAAGTTTTGGGGATTCTTAAAACAAAAGTTTCTGTTGCAGAAAGAGGGTGTTTGTGTGTGGCAAGTAGGACAATGAAGGTGGAGTTCACGGAGGGTTTCACAGAGGAAAGGATTGAATTGTGTCTTGCCAGTGGGTTTCAGCCCCAGACAAGTGCACTATATAATCAGTGAGACCAAAGAAATGACAGTAGTATGTTCTTGGGGTGAAAGGGTTATACCCAACTTTGTTCCCCCGGTGGCAGGTCAATCACTAGAATCCTGTCTACCCAGAGCGAGTCTGCATGCAGCAAGCTGGTCTTTGCCTCTGGGCCTCTCTGCCCCTGCAGCCGTCTCAGTCTCTGTCCTCGGTGCTGCCACCATTCCAGTCTCGTCTCTGCTCTCCTGCAGCCTTGCAGCCATGCCACCGTGTCACCCAGAGCACTGGGTGGAGCTCTTTGTATAGAGTCAGTAGCAATGTAATGCCCACATGTGTGTAGTGAGCTAGTGGACCAGGGCCAGGTGAGAATCCTGGCCATAGGAATCTTCACTTTATCCACAATTAGATCCTGAAGAATTAGTTGAATTTTTCTAGCTGCAGAAGGTGGGAAAGAGTATTCTAGATGGAGGCCTTGGCCCAAAGAAACTAGGGGGAAGCCGCACTTTCAAGAAACTTGAGTTTGGGGAGTTGAAACTTGGGTGTAAGAGGAAAGTGAGACCAATTGGGACATATTGTGAAGGGTTTCCACTCTGCAGTATGAATGCAGATCTGCTCGGCCCAGTTAACTGCTCAATGAATAATAGTTTTTCATTAGGCTTCACTTAAAATGAGAGGGTGGTAAAATCTTACAGTCAACAGAATTAAAAACATCTGGTTAGGCAAGCAATAGGGTTGTGGCCAGCTCCATAACACATGGTGTTCCTTCTTTTCATTTAAATTTTCTTATTCTGTAAAGAAAAGTAGTGTGTTGTTTTTATCTACAAGCAAGTGCTAAGTGCTAAGAAGGTCACTCCGTATAGAAAAATCCACGGGCTGTGAGGGTTGGAAGAGAGCTAAAAGCATCTAGGCCAGTGGTTCCTCAATATTGCTCTTCAGGCTCATGCTGGGCTGTCTGCATAAGAATCACCTGGGAGCTTGTGAAAAATAGGTTTCCAGTTCACCCCTCTAAGAGATTCTGATTCAGCAGGTTTGAGGTATGATGAGGAATCTTTACTTTTAGAAAACATCCCAGATGATTGTGGTGAATAGCCAGATTAGGGAATCTGGTCTGTTTTCCCATTTTGCAGATAAGAAAACTAAGGTCAGAGGAGTAATGATTTTATCAAAGTCACAGGGCAAGTTAGTGGCAGGACTTGGACTGGAATGCAGTTGTTAATGTTTGTCCAGTGTTTATTTTAGTATATTTGTGGAAAATATTGTATAGGAAACATTATATGGACATTGAAATCGTAAGTCTTTATATTTAGAATTTGGTCTGGGGTGTCCAAAAATTCAAATTGTGGAGGAATATTTACTAACTTATTTATTGCAAGATGGAGACTCACTTTTTGTTACAAAAATGCTAATAACAAAAAGTAAGTTTTCTTTATGCTGGAAAAGAAGAGTGGCATTAGTAAGGTCTTAGCTGGTGCACAGTAACCACACAGAACAGAAACCCTGTTTTCCCACTGGATCCCATTTTCAGATGAAGATTGCTTTATGGCATCTCACTGGTGCTGTCATTTTACCAAGTTCATTATACCAAATTTCACTTTATGAGTTCCTACTTGTTTTTATCTCTTACATATGCATTATCACAGTTATGACTCAACAGCCTTTCTGTATTTGTATCATAGACAGGAGTTAAAACCCACTACAGTGTTTGGAAGAGGACAGATAATATTTTTCTGCTTTTAATGTTTTTTCGTATCCACTTTATAAATCAGCTTTTGAAGGCAATAGTTGTATTATATCCTGTGGAGTTAGAAATCTTTGAGTTACCATTGATTGCTCCTTTTCCTTTCTGTACCAAATCATCAGCAAGTCCTATTATTCTGTCCAAGTACATCAGATCCATCCAATTCACCCTCAGTGCTATTTTATTTGCACTTCTATAATGTAGATTACATATACCTTATAGTTGTGATGTTGTGTTCTTATTGTGTCCCATGCACAGGTCTTTCCTGTTCCCTTTCCAGGGAAAATGACTGTGTCTTGCCCTCTTTTAAACCCATCTCTGTCTACTAAGTGCTGAACAGAGAATAAGTGCCAATTAAATATGTGTGCTTGGTTGATTCCCTTGCCTCAGTTGTAGCCTGACCCTCAGAAATCTTAAACAGGAACTAAGGATGATGGAAGGCAGATAGGGAGGAAGCAAGTTGACTCAGGTATCTTTGGGGCAATGGGAATAAAGGTCGCAGCTGGGCTGTCATCACCCGGCTCAATAATCTAGGCATATAGACTGATAACACGTAGCATCATAGAAGATTCTCTGGTGTAGGTGCCAAAGTGGCTTTATACTTGCTGTGGAATTTGGTTTTACTTTGGCTTTTTTTCTACCGTAGGTACTTCTCCCTGCAAGCCACACATCCTCTTGGATTTGACGATGTTGTACGATTAGAAATTGAATCCAATATCTGCCGGGAAGGTGGGCCACTCCCTAACTGTTTCACAACTCCATTACGTCAGGCCTGGACAACCATGGAGAAGGTAATTAAACTACAATAAGTTTTTATTGGTGGAACTCAGAATATATAGCATACCAAAAAAAACCCAAATGAAACAGAACAGTGGGAAATTGAAGCAGTGTGGCATAATGTTTAAGAGCAGAGACTTTGAATCTGACTTGGTATGTATTAATCTTAACCATTAGAGGCTGAGTGATGTCAAGCAGTTATTGAAATTCTTTAATGCCATTCTCATCTGTAAAAGGGGATAATATGGACTTACCTCAAAGTTATGTTGAGGATAAAAATGAGGTAAGATGTATCCAATTCTTACTATTAATGTAGTACTTGACACATATAGTAAGCATTAAAAAATGTTCACCGCTATTATTAGTGTTATTTTTTATGTCTTTTTAGATAATTAGATAATAGTATCGAGCAAAATTAGCTTAGAAGTGGTCCATATATTCCAACAATATCTGTCAACGGTGTTGGAGCACTAGTTTTGTGTATCATGATAACTTACAGGATATCACTAATAGCTTTTTAATAATGAAGTGTTGGTATTTGAGAATGATTCATTCTTCTAATAAACTAGAGTACTCTACCAGGAATTACACAAGAGCCCAGGATAAACCCATGAGGTTATGTCACTTATATATGTCATGTGTATCTAGATGGACAAGGGTTAAGTGAGCACTGATACATACATTGATCACACATAGAAACTGAACTCCAGGAATATGGAAGAGTTACATATAAAAATCAGATCATTAAAGAGCTAGTGGTGAACGGGTATATTGGTTATTGCCCAGGGATAATAATTTATTTCATGTTTAAAATTAAAATATTTCTTTTCTAACAGGAAAAGATCCAGATCTGTATCATATATAGAATGTAGATTTCCTGGGTAATAAAATTAAAAAATATATAAAATATAAATATAAAAATATTTCTCAGTAATTGTGTATGCAAAGAACTTATGCTAATTTTAAGAATACTATCAAGTTCACTAATACTTTGAGTATTTCTGTGCTAGGTATTGGTGTTCAGTGGTAATCAAAAGAAACATGGCTTCTGCTCTCCTGGAGCTCTGTCTAAAAAAGAAGGCACATATTAACACACAGATGTAAATACTTAAAATTTCTGCTAAGTGCCATGAAGGAGAAGTTGGTAATAGGAAATGTTCCCAACAATAATGGGAACTTATTCAGCATCATTAATCATTTTTAAGTGCAAAAAAACATCCATGTACCATTAAGCATTTATTTAACAACATTTGAAAAAACACAGTCCAGTGTTGGTAAGCCTGTGTCAAAACATTTACCTTGATAATATTGCAAGTGATACAAACTGATATCCTCTGAATGGTAAATTGGCCGTATATATCAAATCTAAAATGATCATATTGTTTAATTCAGTAATCACACTCCTGGTAGTTTATCTTAAGGGAATCAGTTCAAAAGTTAGAATCAGTGTATAGACAAAGGCTTTATTAATACCTATAACAAACCAGAAAAATCTAATACCAAATTATATCCACTCCCTGGACTATTTTCTGGACACTAAGGAAATGTGAATATCAAGTCTATGTAATATTTTCATGGCATCCCGTTAGGGGGGGAAAACTTAAATCATACTTGTAATTTTAGTTACAATGTAAACTGTGTACAAAGGGATAATACTTGCAGTATAATAAAAAGTAAAGTCATTTGTGGTAGCTGGTAGAATTGCAGGTAAAATTTTGTTTTAAAATAAAGTTTTAGTTGTATGTGATTTTAACTTTAAAATAATGCTTGTCCTCCCTTTCAGGTTTTTTTGCCTGGCTTTTTGTCCAGCAATCTTTATTATAAATATTTGAATGATCTTATTCATTCAGTTCGAGGAGATGAATTTCTAGGAGGGAGTCTTTCACTGATTGCACATGGCTCTTTGGGCCCCCCTGATGACTCTCACCCAGGTGGTTCTGACAGCTCACTTCCTCAGGTATTGACCCATTTGCCTCTGCCATTAGGAAGAAAGGCATACAGATCTTCAAACACCAGTAATAGATCCTGTTTGTAAGTTTTAAGTTGTAGAATAAACAAAAGGGAAACAAAATCAGACTGCTTATATATTCTTATCAAGGTGTTTATGGTGATTAACAGCATATTATACTGTAAGGTATCATGCTGTTTCATTCAGGCCATTATTCTGCTTGACAGGTAGCAGTTGCTCTTAGTAAGCAACATTCATTTGGAGTTTCTGAAGAGCTCTTTGTGTAATGATTCAGGAAATTTTAGTAACTAAATTTGGTATGCTTTTTTTATAGAATAATTGATTGAGCTCCTATGTTTCTTAATACTGTCTTTTACTGAAGGGCTTTTGGTTTTTTGAACTGTAGTGCCATTTTACATTTCCTTAACCTTTTTTGTTTTTTTTGGAGTGCATTTCTATATCAAACCTTACCTGATTCTCCTCGAAATCACACCAAGTGGTCTATCCCCAAGAGATCTAAGGAGGTATTAAGAAGTTAACTTAAAAAAAAAATTAACTGATTTTATTGAAGTCACAGTGTTAGAGCCAGAAGTATATTCCACATCTGTTATTCTTTGCCCTAAGTTTAATAATACAGCTTAATTATTTTCTTGTTGCTGTTAACAAATAGCACCTTGGATATTTTTTCCCTGGGCATTGGATAAATTTTTTTTATAAGACAGTACTATTTTATTGCCATCAATAATCACCATCAATATAGCTTTCCTCAGTACCTTTTCCTCCTACTAAGGTTACATAGGAGGTGACCTGCTAAATGTGGTTGCCATTTTGTTCTTTGATACAGGCCAAAATGTTTTTTTATTTAGGCACTTTCAAGACCTAGATGCTAACCATAAATATATTTTACATTTTTGGTTGAAGCATAATATACATATAGGAAACTACACACCGTAATTATACATAGCCTGAAGATATTTCATAAACAGACCTAACCCTTGTAACCAGCATCCAGATCAAGAGAGAACATTGTCAGTACTTCAGAAACTCTTGTGACCCCTCTAGCACTGTCTTCCTCACTGCCAGGTTAGCTACTATCCTGACTTTTGATGGCATAGATTGGTATTACCTGTTCTTACCATTTTATAACTAAGATCATACTGTATATATATTTTTCTTTTTTTTTTGTACACCTTTGAGATAAAATTCACATACCATGTATTTCATCCATTTCCATTGTATATAATTCAGTGCTTTGTGGTACATTCATGGAGTGCTTAACTGGCCATAGTCAATTTTAGAACATTTCTTTGTCTTTTTACCCAAGAAAGAAACCCTGTATCCTTTAACTAACACCTCCTAAATCTTCTAAGAGTTTTAGACCTTTGACCTATTTTGAGTTAGTTTTGCATCTTACGTGAGGTAGGGCCAACTTTATTCTTTTCAATATAGTCATCCCAGCACCATTTATTGAAAAAATTACTCTTTCACTCTTGAAATAGTCTTGGCATCCTTGTTGAAAGTCATCTCACCGTAGATGTATGGGTTTCTTTCTGGACTCTCAGCTTTGCTCCATCAATCTGTGTGTCTATCCTTATGCCAATATTACATTGTTTTGATTACTATGGCTTTGTAAGTTTTGAAATCAGGAAGTGTGCATCCTCCAACTTTGCTTTTTTCATTTGCAAGTTTATTTGGCTATTATGGGTCCCTTGTAATTCCATATAAATTTTAGGATCACCTTTTTCATTTTGATCAGGATTACATTGAATGTGTAGATTGGGGAGTATTGCCATCTTAAGAATATTATTAGTCTTCCAGTACATGAACATCATGGGATATCTTTAGTTAATTTCAGCAACATTTATAGTATTCTGTATACAAGTCTTACACCTCCTTGGGTCAGTTTATTCCTAAATATTTTATACTTCTTCGATGCTACTAGAAATAGAATTGTTTTCTTGATTTCACTTTCCAATTCTTCATTGATAATGCATAGAAATATAACTGTTTTTGTGTGTTGATCTTGTATTTTCAACTTTACTAAATTCATTTGCTAGCTCTATTAGTTTTCTTGTGGATTCTTTAGGATTTTGTATGTGTAAGATCATGTCATCTCTGAATAGAAATAGTTTTCTTCTTACCCACTTTGGATGCCTTTTATTTCCTTTTCTTATCTAATTTCTCTGGCTAGAACATACAATACCATGTTGAATAAAAGTGGTGAAAGTGGGAATTTTTGTCTTGCTCCCGATCTCACAGGGAAAGCTTTCAGTTTTTCACCTTTTAGCTGATGTTAGTTGTTCTTCAAAATGCTTTTTATCAAGTCGAGGAAGTTCCCTACTGTTCCTAATTTATTGATTTTTTTTTATTATAAAAGGGTGTTGGATTTTTGTCAAATGCTCTTTCTGTATCACTTGAAATGATTATGTGGGTTTTTGGTTTTTACTCTATTGATATGGTATATCAGTGTACATTGATTTTGAGATGTTAAGTCAACCGTGAATTCCTGGGATAAATCCCACTTGGTTGTGGTGTATAATTATTTTTATATGCTGCCAGGTTTGGTTTGCTAGTATTTTTCTTGAGGATTTTGCATCTGTACTCATAAGAGATATTGGTCTGTTCTCTTTTCTTATGATATCTGGTTTTGGTATCTGAGTAAAAATAGCCTCAAAAAAGCATCCCCTCTTTATTCTGGTGCCTTTTTCTTTTTAATTATATGCCTTCTTTGGCACAATAAAGAGAGCCCTTTTTCCCACAACTATAGAATGTTCTATAAGAGTCTGTTCAATTATTTATTAACTTAACGTATATCTTAGTCATGGATATTAACCATGTTCCTGTTTTTTGTTATTTTAAACAATGCTTCAGTGAATAATCATGTGTGTAAGTGTGCATCTGTCTGTAATTGTATTTTTAGATGTAGAATTTCTGGGTCAATCCATGGCTCTATGTTTCAAAAAAATACCAATTCTGACTTGCTATTTTTGTGAAAGGTAGAATATTGGAGGGGAACTTAACTACACTCATCTAGCTGGTTATTTTAGGAAGTTATCAGTAGCTTCTTTTTGTCACATGGCCTCAGTCAGAAACATTCATGGTTATCCTGTAAAAGTCGGACTTTACATTTATTAGCCAAGATGCATATACCTGGATGGATGGGAGTTTTGCACACTTGGGAACATAATTCCTGTGAAAACAGCACATTTGTTGAAATTTAGGTCATTAAGAAAACAAGAAAACACACTAATGCATATGTTATATATTTTAATATTGTGCTTTCCTCCTGTAGTTATATTTTGAGGTTACATTTCAGAATCATTGCTGTTAGCATCTCAGTAGTGATGGGTTAAGTGAAAATTACATTTATTTCGAACAGTGAAGATTTTGTACTAATCTGTCATAGAAACCCAGGACTAATTTGATTCCTGAATAATAAACTATTAAATTTATAATTTTTGTTGTAGTCCAGTACAAAAAAAGCCAGTGTTAAAATTTTAAAAAATTTTGATGAAGCAATAATTGTTGATGCTGCAAGTCTGGATCCAGAATCTTTATATCAACGGACGTATGCAGGGTAAGTTTGGCTCGTGTCTAGAATTTTTACAAGTGTAGTGAATTTTGTATCTTTTAAGTTCTTTAATTTAAAATTTTAAAATCATTTTCCATACATTATTATATGTTCAGCACTTCATAATGTGCCATAGAGTGTGATTGGGAGTAAAGACTCAGAAGTGACCTCCTGGTTTTTAATGTTGGCTTAGCCACTCATTGGCAATCTACCTAACCTCTTTGTCTCCTAAGTTTTCTCATTGTAAAATGAAGATAATATTACCACTTCATTGGGCTGTTGAGGAGATTAAATGGGGTAATAGATGAAAAGCATTTAAAACAAATCTAGTAAGCACTTTGTAAATATCATTACCATCATTATTCCATCACCTTAATGAGATTGATGAGTGTCATATTTATATAGTATGTTTTAGGCTATCTCTTCTATGTTTTGTTTTAGTCCTATGTTAAAAGCAAAAATACAAATAAAGTACAAAGATGCTAATATCATTCATTCAGGACTTTATAACTAATACGGGAAATGAAATAAAATTATTCCTTTGTATTTATTGGCCGTTCATTTTATCCTGTAACAAAAAGACAGTGATTCATAGTATATGCCACAGATCAGATCATAAAATCTCTTCCCTTAAAGATGGCTTGATTAACACATAAGCCTGTGTAAAGTCTTGACTAACACCCTCCAACCCCAACCATGGTTGGGCAGTGCTCTAAAAAGGGAATTTCAGTGTATTTAATTACTTTTATCAGAAAGTAAAAGTTGCATTTGGGAGATTAAGAAGTCTAGAAAAGTACTTTGAAGTAAATAAAAATTAGTTGACCACATTGTCTTTGGAAAGCACTTCAGCTGTGTCAGCATTGTAGTAAATCTTTATTTCTTCTTTTAGGAAATGGTGGACAATAAGCCTAAATGAGAACAATAAGCCTTGATTCCCAAAGATACTTATTCTTAAGGAATGGTTGATCCATTTATTTAAAACCTTACTTAAGACAGTCTATCAGTTGCAAGATGTTTTACTTCTAGTTTTTTTGTGTGTGTAAAATAAATATATATTTTTAAAAATGAGTCAGAATTAGAGAAATGATTGTTCTTCATCTTTAAAGATAGTTTTCAGTGTTTATTTTAGTTTTAATGGTTTTAGCATCTTCCTAAGTTTTTCTCAAGGCAAACAAATTTGTATCAGTTGGTGTATATTGGCAACCATGTGTGAAATGATAACTTATTAGGAAGGATATCTCTAAAAGAAGATGTACTTTGCTGGAAAGGAAGTAATACAGAGGTATCACAAAATTTGTTTTTCTCCTTTTAACTAACTTTTAATTATACATACATTAACCTCTTATAAAATATTAAATTTACAGATAAGGCCAGTGTCTCCTTTGATTGCATGTCAGTGCTTATGTTCTTCTCTTCCTACTCAAGATAATCACGGTTATATTATGATGTATATTTTTTGTTTGCTTATTTTTATGTAATTGATGTTACACACTTTTCTGTATCTTGTGCTTTCATTCATAGTGAATTTTGGAAGTTCTTATGTATGAGTCTGTTCAGATTTACCTCGTTTTAACCATGTTTTAGCATTCCTTATATAATGTTAATTATAGGTCATAACTGTGGCCAAAGTTGCCATAATGTGTTGTGCCACTATTTGGCTAATTCCGTATTGATGAATATGTCAGTTTGCAATTTTTCACTCTTATACACAGTATAGCAGAGGACTTCCTTCTTTATACTTCCTTATACCAAAAAGGAGATTTTAAATTTCAATAGATCTTATACTAGTTTACCTTTAAAAATATCTTTAAAAGTATTTTATATTCTTAGCCACCATTAATAAAGATACTAATTTTCCCCACTTGGTTGTCCACACTAAATGAGATCAAACATTTAAATTTTTACCAGTCATAGATTATTGCTCATGGGATTGATTGAACTTCTTTTGGCTTATTTGTTGGTTGCTCGGGTTTTTTTCTATGAATTGACTATTCGTCTCCTTTCACATACGGTGGGTGATTTCTTGGTGACTTATTAGAATTCTGTATGTTTCTGAATATTAATTGTTGGTTAGTAATATCTTAAAAAATGAGACTTTCACTGTGTTCTTTACCTTTTATTTATTTATTTTTCATTAAGATATCATTGCTATACAATCTTATGTTCAGGTTTCACATGAGCAACAGTGTGGTTACTACATTCCCCCTATTATCAAGCCCCACCACATACTCCATAATAGTCACTGTCCATCAGCATAGTAAGATGCTATAGAGTCACTACCTGTCTTCTCTGTGCTATACTTCCTTTCCCGTGCCCCCCCTGTATTATGCATGCTAATCAAAATACCCCTTAATCCCCTTATTACTCCCTTCCCACCCACTCTCCCCAGTCCCTTTCCCTTTGGTAACTGTTAATCCATTCTTGGGTTCTGTGAGTCTGCTGCTGTTTTGTTCCTTCAGTTTTGCTTCATTGTTATACTCCACAGATGAGTGAAATCATTTGGTACTTGTCTTTCTCCGCCTGGCTTATTTCACTGAGCATAATACCCTCTAGCTCCATCCATGTTATTGCTAATGGTAGGATTTGTTTTCTTATGACTGACTAATATTCCACTGTGTATATATACCACATCTTTATCCATTCATCTTCTGATGAACACTTAGGTTGCTTCCATTTCTTGGCTAATATAAATAGTGCTGCAATAAACATAGGGGAGCATATGTCTTTTTGAATCAGGGATCCTGTTTTCTTTGGGTAAATTCCTAAAAGTGGAATTCCTGGGTCAAATAGTATTTCCATTTTTAATTTTTCGAGGAACCTCCATATTGCTTTGCACAATAGTTGAACTAATTAACATTCCCACCAGCAGTGTAGGAGGGTTCCCCTTTCTCCATATCCTCGCCAGCATTTATTGTTGTTTGTCTTTTGGATGGTGGCCATCCTAACTGGTGTGAGGTGATAACTCATTATGGTTTTAATTTGCATTTTTCTGATGGTTAGTGATGTGGAGCATCTTTTCATGTGCCTGTTGGCCATCTGAATTTCTTCTTTGGAGAAATGTCTGTTCAGATCCCCTGCCCATTTTTTAATAGGGTTATTTGCTTTTTAGTTGTTGAGGTGTGTGAGCTCTTTATATGTTTTGGATGTCAGCTCCTTATCAGATAGGAATATATCTATGAATATATTCTCCCATACTGTAGGATGCCTTTTGTTCTACTGATGGTGTCCTTTGCTGTACAGAAGATTTTTAGTTTGATATAGTCCCACTTGTTCATTTTTGCTTTTGTTTCCCTTGACTGAGGAGATATGTTCATGAAAAAGGTGTTCATGTTTATATTTAAGAGAGTTTTGCCTATGTTTTCTTCTAAGAGTTTTATGGTTTCATAATATACATTCAGGTCTTTGATCCATTTTGAGTTTACTTTTGTGTATGGAGTAGACAGTAATCCAGGTTCATTGTCTTACATGTAGCTGTCCAGTTTTGCCAACACCAGCTGTTAAAGAGGCTGTCATATCCCCATTGTATGTCCATGGCTCCTTTATCATATATTAATTGGCCATATATGTGTCGGTTTGTATCTGGGCCCTCTATTCTTTTCCATTGATCTGTGGGTTTGTTCTTGTGCCAGTACCAAATTGTCTTGATTACTGTGGCTTTGTAGTAGAGCTTTAAGTTGGGAAACGTAATCCCCCCCTTTATTCTTCCTTCTCAGGATTGCTTTGGCTATTTGGGGTCTTTTGTGGTTCCATATGAATTTTAGAACTATTTGTTCCAGTTCATTGAAGAATGCTGTTGGTATTTTGATAGGGATTGCATTGAATCTGTAGATTGCTTTAGACAGGATGGCCATTTTGACAATATTAATTCTTCCTCCTGAAGAGCATGGGATGTATTTCCATTTATTAGTGTCCTCTTTAATTTCTCTCAAGAGTGTCTTGTAGCTTTCAGGGTATAGGTCTTTCCTTCCTTGGTTAGGTTTATTCCTAGGTATTTTATTCTTTTTGATGCAGTTGTGACTGGAATTGTTTTCCTGATTTCTTATCATTAGTGTATAGGAATGCAACAGATTTCTGTGTATTAATTTTGTATCCTGCAACTTTGCTGAATTCAGATATTAGTTGTAGTAGTTTTGGAGTGGAGTCTTTAGGGTTTTTTGTGTACACTATCATGGCATCTGCAAACAGTGGCAGTTTCACTTGTTCCTTGCCAATCTGGATGCCTTTTCTTTCCTTGTGTTGTCTGATTGCCATGGCTAGGACCTCCAGAACTATGTTGAATAAAAGTGGGGAGAGTGGGCATCCTTGTCTTTCTCTGATCTTAGAGGAAAGCTTTCAGCTTTTCCCTGTTAAGTATGATGTTGGCTGTGGGTTTGTCGTATATGGCTTTTATTATGTTGAGGTACTTGCCTTCTATACCCATTTTGTTGAGAGTTTTTATCATGAGCGGGTGTTGAATTTGTCATATGCTTTTTCAGCATCTATGGAGATGATCACGTAATTTTTGTCCTTCTTTTTATTGATGTAGTAGATGATGGTGATGGATTTTTTAATGTTGTACCATCCTGGCATCCCTGAAATAAATCCCACTTGATCATGACTTATGATCCTCTTGATGTGTTTTTGAATTTGGTTTGCTAATACTTTGTTGAGTGTTTTTGCATCTATGTTCATCAGGGATATTGGTCTGTAGTTTTTTAATTTTGTGGTGTCTTTGCCTGGTTTTGGTATTAAAGTCATGCTGGCTTCATAGAATGAGTTTGGAAGTATTCCCTCTTCTTCTACTCTTTGGAAAAGTTTAAGGAGGATGGGTATTAGGTATTCTCTAAATGTCTGATAAAATTCAGCAGTGAAGCCATCTGGTTCGGGAGTTTTGTTCTTGGGTAGTCTTTTGATTACCAATTCAGTTTCATTGCTGGTAATTGGTCTGTTCAGATTTTGTGTTTCTTCCTGGGTCAGTCTTGGAAGGTTGTTTTTTTCTAGAAAGTTGTCCATTTCTTGTTCTTTGGCTTTTAACTTCACTTTATATCACTGTGTGTGTGTGTGTGTGTGTGTGTGTGTGTGTGTGTGTGTGTGTGTGTGTGTATGTGTGTTTATTACTGTAACCATAAAATCCATTTTCATCATCTTAGTGCAAGTCCTTTCCTTTTGTCTCTTCTTTTAAGAAATTATTTTGGCTATTCTGTATCTTTTCTCCTCTGTATGAATTTTAGAATTGTGAATTACCTATTAACTTGTCATGTTTCATATACCTTTTGGGATCTTCAATGGATTTGCATTCAATTAAAGATTATTTTGCTTTCTGGGAGGATTGTTCTGTTTTAAATAAGCCCTGTTTGAATAACATGAGATTGGTATAAATAACACTTCTAGCTTTTTACATTTAGATGAGATGCTTTAAATTTGAAGTTTTTCTTCTTAACCTAAAATTGTAGAAATTGCATTCTTCTTTTCATACTTATTTAGGAAGATGACATTTGGAAGAGTCAGTGACTTGGGGCAGTTCATCCGAGAATCTGAGCCTGAACCTGATGTAAAGAAGTCAAAAGGTTTGTGGTGTTTTATACTCCGTGTTCAGCCTTTACTCACAATAGTCAGTCACTGTAAGTGAAAGGTCATAAAAGATTTAAGCTGTTTATTTTATGAAATAAAGTCTGTCTTTGGCCTCGTGTTCATAGTCACGAGTATAAGGGCTTCATGTAATCACATCTCTATACAGTCACTTTCTCTCTCTGAATCAAGTTACAGAACTTCCTTTACCATTACAGAAGACATATGTATGTGAAAATGTATTCGTCACCCTTTTATTTAATGGTGAAATGCCCAATTCAGGTTGGACTTGAGGTTTATCTTGCGACTCTTTGTTTTATGAAATTTCCTGTAAAATTTAATTCAGTGTGTTCGGGTTGACCATATTGTCTTGCTAAAAGATAACTAACTTCTGTAAGAAGAAAGTGCTCCATTTTGATACATGTTTAAAATGAAGAGCCATTGTTAATCTCCCTTTTAATTTAATAGGCTGTATCCGTGTTGACCTTATTTTTAGTGTCATTATGTTTTGGGTGGTGAAGTGTACCACTTGATGTTGATGAACAGCCTACTTTTGGTTCAGATACATGGAAAGAACAGGGAAAAAATGCAACAGCTGAAATAATTTAGAGCAAGAAAGGGGCTGTTACTATTTGACACTATTAGTTCTTACAGGTAGTTTTATTTCCTGCTTTGCCAGAGAAGTCTGAGGTACTCATTTGGGAAAAGTACAGACTAAAGAAAGTATTCACAGTTCATTCAGTAAATAATCTGAGTGCCACTGTGCAGTCATTCCCTGGGCAGTGAACATCTACCATTAAGAAACTTACAGTCTAGTAGTATCTTTGATTGGGTAGAATGTGAGTACTAGGAAGAGGTCACTACACAACATCTGTGGGGTGTTGGCCAAGAGGACATTACATTATCAGGTAGCTTCTCAGTGAAGATAATCGGGTCTCCAGTACTAATAATATTTCTGAGCTATTAGGTTTTTTTTTTTAAAGCTGGTCTTATTCCTCTAATAGCTCATGAAGAAGTGTTACTTCTCCAGGATACAGGTGTTGGGTGTTCGCAGTTTGGTTTTGTTTTATATGAATTAAGGTATATTGTAAGTATTTAAAAATATACAAGTAACTTTCTCCCAAACCATTGTCTTTGCTCATTCTAGTTATTGCCTCTTCATATTATTTATTCATTCATTCATTCTCAAATATGAGTCCTACAATATGCACTTACTGTGTTAGATACTGGGAAGAAAATAAAATGGCCTGCTCTCATGAAGTTTCTGTTAGAGTGGAGGAGACAGTAAACAGATAAATACAGTGTATGTATGTGTGTTTGTTTTTAAGCATATATAAGCAGAGTGAGGGACTGGAAGAGGAGTTGAAAGTTTTTCTTTAGAAGTGGTTGTTAGGAAAGATCGCACTCAGGAATTAGTATTTTGAGTAGAGACCTGAGCAGAATAGGGGAGTAAGCCCTGGCAAGACCTGGAAGGAAGGGTGTTCTTGGCAGATGGAACAAAAATAGAGGCCCTGAAGCTTCTTAAGAGCTCAGCATATCAAGAAATAGCAAGACCAGTGTGGCTGAGGAGGACTGATCCAAGGAATGAGTGGTAGAAGGTAGGTGAGGTTGGGAGGGTCACTACAGACCATGTGGGAAGTAGGAAGTGTTGGGGACACCTTGGAAGTTGGAGCAGGGAAGTAATGTGAATGCTCTAAAGGGCTGGTTCTGGCAGCTGTTTGGAAAATAGAATGTGCAGATTTAGGAGGAGAAACAGAGTAACAGCATTCTTGGCCATGGTTTAAGAAAGGGATTATGGTGGTAGTTGTGGATTAGGCAGTGAAAGAATGGTCAGGTTTGGGTTAGACTTGAAGGTAGAGGCACCAGGATTGTATGTCTACCAGCAAAAAGCTCATCCATGAGGTTACTTGCTTGTTAACTTAATTATTACATATTAATATAATTGAGACATGCCTACATAATGAATAGTAATTTTTGCAATTTGAGTAAATACATCCCTATATCCTGGTGCTTCCTTTAGTTGTCCAGATGTCTTTTTAAGTCAAGTATGTTTTTGGTAAGTAAATGACATAATGTAGGAGCCTACAGATTCAGCTCATTCACTCAGAAGGCATATGAGTGATTCCTGTGTGCCAGACACTGTGCTAGACACCAAGGATACAAATAGATGGTGTATTCTTAGTTTAATTGAACTTGGTCCCTTTTTATGACCCTGACTTGATGAGCCTCTCTTGCTAGTTGTTCTATAAATGCCCAGCATTCTGGATTTTCCTGATTGTACTGTTTGGCTTATTTCTTTCTCCCTTGTATTTCTTGTAAACTGGAAGTTTTACCTCAAGTCTTGATGATTTGAGCTACACATTTTGGTTAGACTACATCATAGGTAATGTTGTATATGATGTTTTTAAAAGGATACACACACATACACACACACACACAAACAAATATATGGCCTGAAAGGATGCACATAAAATGTGACAGATTACTTTAGGGATAAGAAGGGGGAGGTACCTTTTACTTTTCACATTTTCCTCTAGTTTTTAATGTTCTTACCCTACATGCTTTACATCTTAGTTACCTACCCATCTCTTCCCCTATGCCTTCTTGCTTCCTCTTTGCTGTGACCTGAATATTCCCTGCCTGCCTCTACAACTTAATCTTGACCTACTCTATCGTTTCCAGACTAAGCTCTAATTGGACTTTTCCTTTATTCTTTCCCTGAGGCCCATTCCCTTTTAGGGCCTGTATAGTTGCTGTTTCCCCTGCCATGAAAGTCCTGCAAAGACAGGCTCCTTCTCATCACAAATATTCTCTCTTCAGAGAGGACTTCCCAACCCACATGATCTAAAATACCACTTCTTTATATGTTCTTATTCACTGTCAGAAATCATCTTGCTCATTTATTTGCATACTTGTTTATAGTCTATTTCTCTTTCATTACTAGAATATTCCCTCTCTGAGAGCAAGGATTTTGTCTCTCTTATTTGGCATTATATTCCCTGATGCTAAAATTATGCCTGGTGCACAGTAGGCACTCAAAAAATATTGATTTAGTTAATTACTAGAATTTCAGTAGAGATTATCTGGGTGGTAAGATTATGAGTCATATTTATTTTATTTAAGAAAAATACTATTTTTTAAACTGACCCAGACTCTTTAGTTTTCTTATCCAGCTTACCTCACACCCAAAATAATGGACATTTCTTAGTATTTTCAGGTGCATGCAAATCTTAGATAATACGTCTGTGGATACCACCTCCTTATTCTCCAAGTGAAGAAGTTGAGGATCAGGGACATTGTAGGGTGTTGGGGATCACAGAGCAGATCGGCAGCCATCCCAGGCCTTGGGTTCAGAGTACCATTTTGACAGCAGCTTGCAGTTAGCTTACCTTCCTCTCCTTCCTTCCTGAGGGCAGCTGCAGACAGTGTTTGCCACCAAGAGTTTCAGTTTGGGCTTTGAAACCTTGGGGCAGAGTACAGAGGAAACGGTTGAGCTTTGAGAAGAGTGTATCTCAGAGACTTCTGAGAGTATGAGAACTTTGCTGTCAGGGCAAACAAGGTAGTTTTTAAAAACATTCAAATCATCTAGGAGAAGAGCGTAATAAGAAGGAATTGTAAGGGAAGTTGGGAAGCAGCCCCCTGGTGCCTGGGTGCAGTGGTGGGAGGTGAATGGGGATGAAGCTGTACTTACTTGTGAAAGCCTTTGCCTGCATGCCCTGTTAAGAAGCCAGGATTCCTGTCATACAGACATTAGGGATTTCTAAGCAGAGTACCAACAAAATGTATTTTTCTGGCAGTAGCATTTGAATGAATTGGAGTTACGGAGAGAGAGGTACCAGCAAAATCAATTAACTAGTAAGATTAGCTAGTAATGTAGGTAGAAGAAAAAGAGGATTGGAAGGTAGGTAGTGGTAGCAAGAATTAGAAGTGAAATCATTTATAAGACTTCCAAGGGGGAAGTCAAGAGATGCATCCGAGGTGGAATTTGGTGACGGATTTCATATGGAGAGTAAATGAGAAAGGTAGATTGAGTTTCATAACACAGGCTCTGGGTGAAATTTTTTTTTTATATTAATTTTTAATAGAGGACCAAATTAATTTCTGAGATAGACAAGAAAGGATACGTGGAAGACAAATGAGCATAATTTGGAACAGCCTTTGGACAATTTCTAAGTATAGGTTTGACACCCAAGAATTAGTTTTTTAGTTAAAGCCATAGAGGGGATGCAATGCCCCAACAGGGTTGAAGGAGAAAAGAAGGCTTGGATGGGATCATGGAGGAGCTCTGTGTTAAAGGGGGAGGGAATGCACAGAGAGTAGTGAGAGATGTGAGTATTAAAAGGAGAGAGTGTTGTTAGCAAGTGGGAATCTGTCAACAGTGTGACTGCAGGTGAGCCTAAAGAGAGAGCAACATGTTGGGTAATTCATCAGCTATTTGAGACTTTAGGCAGAGCATGTAAAGCTGTGGCTCTGTTGACTCTGCTTCGCCATAAAATTTAACAAGACCAGTATCCAAACTTTTAGCTAATAATAAAAATTATTAAGGGAAAAAAAATCCAGATTTCATATTTTTCATGAATGCTACGTATAGTTCTATCCCCGTCACTGAATTAATCAGGACCTTGCCTGAGAAATAATCTACCAGCCACTTTGTTTAAGGCAAAGTTAGGACATAAACATATTTGTATTAATTTAAGGATAAGCTATGTATGGAAATAGAGCCTGGTTTACATCCTTGATGATTCCTCAGTCTTTTGAGTACAGATATAGATAGGCTTGTGTGTTTCCTAGGAAGTTGAGGTGTACCATGGTTGGACAGAGCTTGGCTCTTTAAAACTCTACTCTTACCCAAGTAATTTATACAGACCACAGATACAGCCCGTAGCAGCGCAATTTCTAACCAGAAGCCGTTTTGTAGAGGAGCTGGTCTGGAAGGTTTGGATACTTAACAAGTGAATTGATATCTGCTGGTGTTTTCCTAGATTCTTAACCAAGTCCAAATCCTGATCATGGTTTTGTTTTGCTCTTTTAATGTTTGCTTCAAGTCTAACCCTAGATGGTAGTTTCTTTCATCAAGTCAGGAGAGTAGAAGAAAAATTGAGAACTATGAAGCTGTTTTTCAAAAGTTTTTGAACTGTTCTGTTTACAAGTACTCTTATGAAGACAATAGAATCAGTTTATATTGTCCTTATATAATAACACAGACTTTGTAATATAACAGTTTATAATATAAATATAATAGTTTCTAGTAATGGTAATATTCCTTAATGTTTGGGATGAGATTGTACAAAAAAGAGTATCCGCATCTGGAAGTAGCTTTTAAGAGCATTTTTTAATGTAAGATTATGCTTAAAATCTACATTCAATTTTGGCTTTGTTTACTAGGATCCATGTTCTCACAAGCAATGAAGAAATGGGTACAAGGAAATACCGATGAGGTAAATTCTACTTTTAGTGTAGAGATCCCTGTTTATTAGTGGCACCTTGTCTAAGTAAGATTTTAAGTTTTCTCTTTCTTTAGTTCCCACATTAAGAAATGTGGCACAATACTGCTCTCTTATCCAGATATAACAAAAAAGGGTGGACCCCTCTTAGCATTTCACAGTTGCCTGGTGGAGGCACTGGAGATATCTTCAGTGTGAAGACTGTGGCCACTGAAAAATATCCATGCATTCAAGTTTCCACCCTCCAGCAGGCTTTAGTAATCAGTGCATAACTAAAGTTCAGTTGTTTCCTTCCTCAGTGTCAGTTTTACTTTCAGAAGTAGAGGCTTGCTTTTGAATAGTTAAGAGATGGGAATGGAAAACAAAACTGTTTTGTTTTGATCATCTAACATGAAAATAGTTACAATGTTGGGTACGCAGTAGCTAACTGGAACAATGAATAGCATGTTAATATCAGCCAGCTGGTGGCCCAGGCCCTTTCATACATGGGAATGTGCTTCTTATCCAAATGAATAGAAACAATACGCATATATAGCTGTATTTTGAGCACTGATGTTGTATGTCTTGATTATTCTAAGGAATAACTGTTATCAACAGTTGGATTATTTCTTTTAGGCCCAAGAAGAGCTAGCTTGGAAGATTGCTAAAATGATAGTCAGTGATGTTATGCAACAGGCACAGTGTGATCAACCTTTGGAGAAGTCTACAAAGGTAAGGGCGACTTGTGTTTGATCCAGCTTGTGTTCAACTGGGAAGAATTAGATTCCAGATAGGTAAAATGAGGAAGGAACATAGGGAGCTTCTCTTCCACTTCTGCTTTGAAGAATTAACTGTTGGAGGAATTGCTCTCTCATCAAAACAACTAGAAAACTGACAAACTTAAGTGTAACAACTGTTTACAGATACGGGAAAGAAGAGTGACATTGAGGTGGTCCCTAACTCACTGCCCTGCAGTAGTTTCCAAAGTGCAGGAGGAGAAAGTCAGCAGCATGATAGTCTTGCTGACATGAGGAGTCAGAAATTGAAGTTTGGAGAGCCCTTGGTGGCTAGAGGTCAGAGGGTTGGGTATCAGACACAAAGGCACCACACAGAATGAGTGCTGCAGAGATGTTTACAGATGTGTCTTCAGGTCCTTTGCCAAGTACTGACCTGTGCATGTGTTGTGTGAAAATGTCCATGAGGCCAGGGAAAAAACTACACTACCAGAAATTAGTAGGTAGAACTTTCTGGAACATGGGGCTAGGAATAGTTTGTGTTCTACTCACCAGTGTGGACAGATCTTATAAAACATGAGGCATTGGGTGGTGTCCTCAGAAACATTACACGTTACTCCTGGAGCTAACTTAGCTCTAGAGTAGAGCACCTTACTAAGCTTAAAAGCAACTTTTGAAAGGATTAGACTGCTTTGTGAGTAATAATTGCATGCCAGCACAAAGGCCAACCCTCTTTAAAGGAACACAACAAAATTCAGCACTCAACTATGTAAAAAACCATGTCTAAAAAGTAATTATGTGCAGTGATAGATGTATTAACTACATTTACTGTGGGAATCATTTGCAGTATACATATGTATCAAATCATCACATTATACACCTTAAACTTACAGTGTTATGTCAGCTATACCATTAAAATTGGGGTTGGCGGGAGAGATTGAATTTGTAGTTAAAACCTCTCTACAAAGAAAAGTCTAGGCCTGCATTGAATTTAAAGAAGAAATAATACCAATTCTAGACAGAATTCAAGAAAATCAAAGAAGAGGTAATATTTCCTAACACATTCTGAGGCCAGCATTACCTTAACACTCAAACACCAGACAAAGTACTACAAGAAAACTACAGACTAGCCTCATGAACATTAATGTAAAATCCTTAACAAAGAATAAGGAAACCAATCAGCAATATATAAAAAAGGTAATGCATCCTGACAAGTGGGGGTTATACCAAGAAAGCAAGGTTGCTTTAATATCTGAAAATCAGTTACTGTTAATTAATTCATCATAAAAATAAAAGCATTATTTCAATAAGTGCAGGTAAAGAATTTGACAAAATTCAACAACCATTGATGCCAAAATTCTCAGGAAACTAAGAGTAGATGGGAACTTTCTGGACCTGATAAAACTGATAGTTAAAATCTTATTTAATGGGGAAAGTCTGAATGCTTTCTTTTATGTAGGAAAAAGGCAAGGATTTCCACTCTTAGGATCCTAGCCAGTGCAAAAAGGCATATAGATGGTAAAGGAAGGAGTAAAACTAGTTTTCTTTACAGAACGTGTCATCGTTTATGCAGAAATGCCTAAAGATACTTTATCCATTATGGTAGTGACTAGCCATGTATGAACAATACAGAATATTTCCATCATCACAAAACCTTCTGTTGGAGAGTAGTGTCTTGGAATCTACAAAAAAACTCTTAGAACCAATAAGTTTTGCAATGCTGCAAGATAAGAGATCATACAAAAATGAATCATTTCTATTTAGTAGCAATTAACAATTGGAAATTGGAATTTAAAAAACAATAATCTACAGTAGCATCCCAAACATAAAATTCATAGGAATACATTTATATTTAACAAAATAAGTGCAAGATTTGTGCAGTATAGACTACAAAACAACTGAGCAGAATTAAAGATTTAAATAAAAACAAATCGTGTTTGTGAATCAGCAGAAGAAATCAACCTTGTTAAGGTGTCATTTCTTTCAGTGAGGATGGTGATGATGACTGAGGTATAATTGCCAATACATTATATTAGTTTCAGGTGCACAACATAATTATTCAGTAATATTTGTATACATTGTGAAATGATTGCCATAGTAAGTCTAGTTAATGTCATCACCATCCTCAGGCTGTGAGGGATTATGCATTGTAAGTCAGGTTGGTTCTCAGCTTTTTCCACGTTAGTCTTAGGAATGAGTTTTTGTGTCTGCTGTCATTTCCACTCGTCCATTTTCTTTCAGCTTCTGAAATTTTATTGTTGCCTTTTCTCTCATTTGCTTTTTTGTTTTTTAAGTGCTATTTTAGGAAGAAGTGAATTGAATGGCTGTGATCAATCCTCCATCTTTGTCTGGAGGTCAGTAGCTATAATTGTTAGGAAATTCTTGCCACAAGCTAATACTGTTTCTCTATAACTTCACCATTTGGTTCCAGTTTTGCCCATGAGAGCCACCAAATAACCTTCAGAAAATTGAAAATTGAAAATTACTACCCCCAGTCCTTTCTTCAAGCCAGACATTCCCTGTTCCTTCACAGTTGTACTTTTCCTAACTTGAGTTGATTCTCAAAGACATAATGTGATAGGAGAATTTCTGCTCATATTCTTTGTGAAGGCGTTAAACCATCATTTACAGTAGCAAACATTAGGACACAGTTAAATATGTTCAGATGGTGTCCCATATAACCCTCAGTAGTTTGGAGGGCTTGAATTTAGATTTAGGTCCACATCCCCCTTTCCTTGCCAACTCTCTATTCTGTCAGTCATTACCAGAGCTTGGTTTTATTTTGAACTTTTCACTGAGCTGATTCCTTCCAAGGCTCTGTTCACTTTTGCAGACTCTCCTTTTTCTGTGTAAGGGGGTGATAATCTTTGTCTATATTTATCTTCGTTAGCTCAGTAAACCTAAAATAGCAAAAAGCAGGGTAAAGGTGTAGGTAAAAGATAAAAGAAGCTCAAGGTAGTGATTTTTGTGATTTCCCCATCATCATATTGATGATCAAGTGTTTGACAATATGAAACATATTCTTGAGAAACCATTTTGGAAATCAGATGTTTAAGGCTTTTCATTTGAGTTGTATGTTCAGGTTTTCTTACCATCATGTGCTTTTTCATTTTTAGGATATTCAGTTATATAGCTTGCTATATTTTGTTTTTTAAGCTTGCTAGGCCTTCTCTTTGGCTCGCCAGGTTGTCAGTCCAGCCTGTCCTTGAGAGATCAGTAGTGTATTGGTATGGAAAAAGCACTCGGCTGGCACAAATGTTTCGGTCCATTTTTAGTCAGTACGTGTGACCTTTTTGCATGTTACTTCCTTCTCCAATCCCTTATTTCCTCATCAGTACTTCAGAGAAATTGGACAAGAAAAATCTCATAAGATCTCCTTCTAATTCTCATTCTATGATTAAATAAATGTGAGAAGTCCTACATCCACAAAGAAGTACCCAGCCTCTTTGGCCCATGTTGATACCTGACTGCTTTGAATCTCCTGCTCCACATTTGTCTGTAGACGGTACATGGCCATTTAACGGCAGCTACCTCACAGCATTCCTGATTTGTTTCATATGTGTGTGTCCCTTCCCAAAAATAGCAAGGATATGTCTTCTGTGATGTTTGTTTCCTCCCAGTGCTGGGAGTAAAGGGGCACACAACCTCCAGAGCTTGGTCTTACAAGGCAAGAATGTCAGAATTCTTTTTTTCTTTCTAAAGATGTTAAGAGTATCCCCTGTTGTGGCTCTGTCTGCATTTAATGAATCGCCTCTGCGTGGTCATGTAGGTTTGGGTTTTTCCCTGTTACAAGCAATACTTGATGAATGTCTGTATAAGTCTTTGATCTGTCTTAAGAATATGCTGTAGGATTAATTCATAGAGGCAGAATTACTGTGTCAGAGAGTAGATATTTTGCTCTAATATCTATTACCAAAATGGAAAGCAAGTCTGGTGCCAGTCCTTGTTATGTAACCTTAGGGTGAGTTGCTTGATTTCTTTAAGCTTCCATTCACTCAGATGTAAACAAAGATAATGATAGTCTGATATTTCACCTCACGTGAGTGTAACCAGATCCTGGCTGTTGTGAGTGATAGTGTTATCGTAAACACCATGTGTTGATTCTCTTCTTCCTTAATCTACAGTGATATGTACTGGTTATAGAAATGTACCTTACCTTTCTCTTTTTCTTTTTCAGCTCTGACTCAAGACCTGAGAGAAAGGAAATCTGCTTTTGAAAAATAAGAGAACATTTTTCCTTTGGTTGGATTCTTCAACACAGCCAATGAAAACAAAGCACTGTATTTCTTTTCACTGATATATCACTCTTGTTCCCAAGAAAGAACAGCAGACAATCCTAGACCTCCACCATAAGCAGAGTGACATGCAGACATATTTGCTGCACATGATGTTCACACAGTGGAAGTCATAAAGAGACAAATGGTACTGTTTACATTACTAGAAAATTAATAGTTTCCAATGGCAATAACCCATTTATGAAAGAGTTCTAGTCCACTGGAATAGACAGGGACCACATACTGTGGGAGGCAGATGAGGGTGGAGCTGGTATTTGATGCACATTCTGTAGCAGTGACCCATCCCCCAGCAGCGTCATAAAGGCGGTGCCGAGGTGTTTGCTTGGCCCCTGGGAGCGGGCAGAGCGGCAGCGCGCTCTTAAGTGGGGGGTGCATGCCCATTGTGCAGTCCGCCTTCGCAGAGGAATTGATTTGGGAGGAAGCTGCCAGGGCATGTGTCAGGTCTCAGTGACATTGTCCTGCCCTTTGGTGACAGTATTCAATTTTCACATTTTAATTGCTCCTGAGATTCAGTATACTAAAACCAGTGTCTCCCCTGCTAACAAAAGGGTGAATCTCCTTTAATTTGAGCACCAGACCTTGTTCTTCTGGAATTTTGTGCTCCAAGTTACTGAAATTTCCCTTCAGAGTACATGTAGAAAGGAATAAATAATAATGATCACTCCGGTTTTTCCTCGTAATACCTTAGACAAAATGTCGATTCCCAGATTGTATGATTTTTTTTGAAGAAGAAGGTGGGCAGGCAGAGGCTCCGTAGAGGAAAAGCACCCAACTCTGCCTGCCTCCCCTTGGCTGTGAGCTGGGAAGTGTGCAGCTGGGGGCCTCTTTTTCCCTTTGTCTTTGGGATTGTGGGTGACCCCCTTGCTGCACTTTCTCTTAGTTGGCTTCTGGATCCGCCCGTGCCTCCATTGTGGGCCTGCCCCGTTGGCGGGCACACCCCACGAGGCAGCCAGTGCCAGTGCTTCCTCACCACGTGTTGTGACTGTTTGAGGGGAAAGAACATTTTCTTAGGTGTTAGTGCTTTTGCTCAGACTTTGCAAAAAAAATGTGTGTATATATATATAATTATTAATCACCTTTGTCTCGATAAAGTCTTGAATTAATAGAGAATTTATTCCATTGCAATATTTGATTGTATTAGAGGCACACTGTTTCATCAACAGAAGCAGAAAGGCTGTATTTTTGGTACTGTGTACCACCTCTATTATTCTTCTAAAGCGAAATATTCATGTACTTAAACCATATGCTATTTAATTGTGTTTGATTTTAAAATATATATGTATATATCTATGAATTATATTTAAAATTGTGTCAACTTTCTGCTTTCAGGGCATTTATGGCTCTTCTATTGAAATGTGTTGATTCTTCCAAATGTTTCCATTTGCTTTACAAAAACCCAGACCACGAACCACTCCTGGACTTAGCCTTGTGTTTGAAGGTTTTATTAGGTGTATATGCTGTGATTAACTTCGTTTTGTTCTTTTAACAAAGTATGTCCATCCTTTCACTTTGCTTTAACAGAAAAGCAATATAAAGGTCATAGAATAAAATGTGGTTTTGGGTGACTTGCTGTTTCTGTATGTTTTGAAGTAATTTCTGGAAGATTCTAGGCTGTTTAAACTGTGCCTTTAGTTAAAGTAATATGTAGTCATTTCTTTGTATGCATTTTATGCCGAGCTAGACAGGTCAGTAGTTGTAAGGTTCTTTTTTATGAGGAGGAGAATAGCAGGTTGAAACTCAGTTCCTTTTTTCTGCTCCACCTGCCATGGGACTCAGAAGCAGACTTGGCCTGAAATTATTAGCCAGATGTAGTATTTGATCTAAAATAGATCCTTGTACTCATTTTAAAATTGGAATTGAGTTCATCTGACATTGAGTAGCCACCTATGTTTCAGGCTCTATGCAGAGTATCCACAAAATATGATTCCCTGGCAGAACTCAGTTGAACACCATCTTTATCATGTCACTGACACCAACACAAATTGTTAAAAAAGGAAAGATGTTAGTGAAAAAGTGATACCTTTGTAACTTGATGTAAGACACCACTCCTGTAAGATTTCATGAAAGTAAAAGGCAAGTGTCAACCAAGTTCAGTGAAGAGCAGTAAAAAGGGAGCGACTTTTTGTAACTTTTTGTACTTGGGTTTCAAAATTCAGTAGAGCTTTATGAAATGTGATTTATATTTCTAGAGCTTTAACTAGTTCAATAGGAATTTGGAGGGGAAGGTCACCCTGAATCATAGAAAATCACAAACTTCTTTGTTTTATTAAAGTACTGACAACTTAGCTCCTGCTGAAGCTGTTGCCCTCTGTCTAATGGCGCTGTTCAGGTACCCACCCAACTCACACTGACCTCTCCCTCCATCAGGAGTGGGGCAGCTTTGTGTACAGTGACCAGTTCCTCTCCTCCTTCTTCCCTCACCAACATGCCTAGTGACTGGACCGGGGTTGAACTCTTGATCCAAAGAGCCCGAGAAGATTCTTTATCTTAAGAATTTTGCAGGGGACAGGAGAGATACTGGTCACTGTGTGGGGTTGATAGCTTATGTGGGGCACAAAGTCAGGGCCTGTGAGCTGCCACTGCACGGACAAGCAGAGGGGTTTAGTAGAGATCCAGAGACATGAGGGCAGGTGCTGCCCTGGTAGCCTTGTGGACTTGGCTGGTTTCTGGATCTCCTTCTACTGGACTTCATTTATCCCTCAGGTATCCTCAGAATTCATTTTGGTTTTTAAAAACCAGTCTGAAGTGAGTTTGTATTACATGTAACCAAAGGACCTTGACTGGGTGGAGAGGATTTCTGCCTGAGTAGTTACATACAAACGAATATTTCCTCAGTCCCTTTCCCTCACGCTGCCTGCCCTGTCAACAGTCGTGTCACATCGCTCCTGCCTAAGCGGATGGCTGTGCACCACGAGCACCTGCAGGACTGCTGCTCGGTTCTCCTGAGGGGCACTCGTGAGCACAGGCTGGGGCCGCGGGACCCGTGTAGGTAGGCATGGTTCCTAGAAAGAGTGGGCCTGAGTTCAGCTCTAAGGGCCCTGGGATTTGCCAGGGAGCAGTGAGAGAAGAGGTTGTAGTGATAGTCATTTCCCCCGACTTCAGATATCCTCGCCCCCCACCTTGAATGTCCCTGAAGGCGCTCCCCTAAATGATCCCAAGCTGGCATCTCCCTACATTATGGTAGGAATCCCAGACGCAGTGTGCTTTGGAAGACTCACTGAAGAGCCCCAGGAGCTGAATAAGTGCAGCTCTTAAGCGGTGGGCTCAGCCTTGCTCACCAGAGTCCAGCAGGCTCCCAGACCCTAGGTTTCCTCATCTGGGCAGAGAAGCAACCTTTGCCCCTCCTAGTAACAGATGTTCACCCATTCAAAAGTGTTTTAATGTCCACTGAGTGACAGGCACTATTTATGGTACAGGATGCAGGAAGGAATAAACTTCAGGCCCCCTGGAGCTTCCACTCCACTGAGGAGGAGATGAAAGTTGGTAGTGCCATCTATAATGTATGCTTGGCATTTTTGACCCAATATAGCCTTTTGAGCCTATTTAACACTCTTTCCTTCCAAAGCCCTGCCAGCAGTCACCAGACTTTCCTGACCCATAGGGAGACCTACAGGGATACCCACAGGGAGAAAGGTGCCTGAGGAGGGGTCAGCCTTCCATGACCTCTGACCTCACTGTTCCTCAAGTTGCCTTCCAGCCCCTCAAGGGCTGGCTGCAGTGCAAGACTAAACAGTCAGGTGTTCACCTGGTCGACAAGGAGCCGGCACCTTGGCATCTGAGGCCATCACATCTTGTCTCTGAATAGGGTAGAAGGGGCCACAGGTTAGCCTCCTGCCGAACTTTGGAAAATGTGATTCTTAGAAACTGTAAACAAGACTAGTGTAAAGTCATTATATGTGTGTGATGTGAAATCCCGACCTTGGAAAGGCCTAGCTAGCTGCTGAGCTGATTTCATGAGGTGATCAATTTCTGAATTCTACTTTATTTATGATGATAATATTAACCAGCATAATTGCATACTTACTGTGTACTAGGCCCCACCTCATTTGATCTGTATGGCGCTCTTGTAAGTACTGGCTTTTCCCTAGTTACAGGCGAGGAGGCTGGGGCTTCAGAGGAGAGGAATTCCCCAGGATCTCAGCCAGGAGTCAAACCCAGGCAGCAGCCCTGCGCTCCTCCCCTCCCCCCTGCTCTATTGCAAATCGTCAGTGGCTCTTCCCTCTTCGGCAGCTTATTGGTACTCACTCGAGACCAGTATAGCAAATGCCAAAGGTTTAAGGAAAAATTCAGGGGGCTGGGGCTTTAAAATTAAAAACATCCATTACCTGAAAGTAATAGATCTTAAGCTTTCACATGCATCAGGAACTTGTTAAAACATGGATTTCCAGGTCAAACCCGAGTTTTATTTGGCGGGGGGCCTGAGAATTTGCATTTTTAACAAATATCCCACATGCTGCTCCTGCTCCAAAGACCTCACTTTTGAGAATTACAACCTTAAAGCCTTTCTTGTAAATTGGGAAATGAATACTTTCATTCCCTTTTATTGGAAATGCCCATGTTACACAGAAATATAATTTGAGACCTGTGACTCATGAGCCCCTCAAACGAGCACATAAATCCTTTATGAGTGTAGATGTTTATCAAAACTGAGGGCACCAAACATCATGCACTGTCTTAGTCACTGGGCAGGTCTGAGACCATCCAGCCAAGTCTCATCCCTTCCTGGTGTGAGGCTTAGAAGAGGCCACAAGCCAGTCTCAGCCCCGTGGTCTTCAGCTCCCTGGACCCCAGTGCCCCTGACATCTCCAGGGCTGAGACTTGGGGCTGTGGGGCTCACACCAAGGGTCCCAGCAGACCTTTTGCACAAATCCTGCCTGGTCCATTTCCTTCCAGTTTGTCTTCCAGGTCCTTGATGCCCACTGCCCTCTGCAGTCCTGACATGCCTTTCCTGGCCTGTCTCTCTTGCTGTCCTTTTTGCAACCCTCCCTGGCATCTCACTGGCACCTTTTCCCCCTCTTCATCTTCCTCCTCTCCATTTCTTCCTCAACACATATTTGAGAACACAATGAGAACCTGTATGTGCCTGTTCTAGTTACTTGGAACACAGCAGTGCCCAGAACAAACATACTGCCTGCCCTTCTTGCACCCTGGAAAACAAACACGATTCATGTGACGTGTTTTTGGGAGAAAGTAAGGGACCCAGCTGGGGGCAGCCTTGGTGGGCTCCTCCTTTGTAATTCAAAGACCTCCTGATCCTCAGCTTCTCCAGACCATGTCCATTCTGCATGTATCTCTTCCCTTAAGGTACCATTTCCTCATGTTGCTGGGCAGCTGCATCTGGGAGGTCTCTCCCTGTGCACCAGGTGAAACCTCAACCACTGGAAGAGTGCAGAGAGACAAAGCACAATTAAGTTGAGCAGTGAGAAAGCTTTATTTAAAGTTAAGCACTTGAGAGGAAAAGTGTGGGTGTCCTCAGAGGAGAGGTTCTGAAAAGCTGGGGGTTCCCTCTTTTAAGGATTTTTTTTTAGGAATGTGACAAAGGGCCAGGGGGTATAAACTTGTAAAATGGTCTCAAAATGCTTATTTCCAGTGAGAGACATGTCTCTTCTATTAACAGTCCTCCAGGTAATTCTGCAAAATTAACACAGGAAATTGGTTAGTTCCTCTTCAGGATAGCATCTTCCCTCTGGGAACATGTAAGTCAAGACCACCCTCCCTGCCCCCAAAGTGGGTTGAGTTATTGTCTGTTTGCTAAAGAATATGTTAGGAATCTTACCTCCTAACTTTATGGTTTTTAAAATGGAATCTTAGCTTTAAGATGGAATCTTTCCTGTTCTTACTGTACTGTTTATATCTCAGCATTTTTCATCCTAGGCAGGAAAAGTGGACCATAATGCTTGTCCCAGGTTCCTGCCCTACATCACTCAGTCTCAACACATGGTACCCACTCTCCCTCTCACATGCACAACTGGACCAGGACTTGGGATCGGCTTGCTCAAGACCTCCAGCCCCTGGGGAGGCTGTCCCCTCTGCCACCTGCTCAGCTCCAGGACACTGCCAGCTATCTCTCCAAGCTTTTGTCACTGCTTCCTTCCCACCCCAGGAAACCCCTGGTCCATGATGAAAATTTGCCCACCAACCCACGGGCCCAGAGCTCTCTGGCCTTTTCTGCTCCCAAGAAAGTATTTATTCTTCAGTCACACCCACAGCAGACTTGGTATTTTACTGCAACTGCTCTACCTCTAGGTTTTCCTCACATCCACCACAAGCTCAAACGATGCAGGTTTTGTATGGAATGGGCTAAAAGAGGGCTGGAGAGAAACTTAGGAATTATTCCAGGGGCCATTCCATAACTATCACAAGAGTTAGGTCATAAACCAGCCCTTCAAAGCAGTTTCAAAAGCTGTAAGAGTAGTTTTGCTGTAAGGATTTCAAACCTACACCAACACAGTACGGTGGGGATGGGGGGGCTGCCACTGTGGTTACGGGGATCGAATTTGCCAATGACAGTATTTTAATGGACAAGTATTTTAAAGTGCTGCATCTCAAACAACTTAGACACCAGTGAAGGAGATAAGCTTTAAGAAACCACGGCTCTAGAAAGGGAGACATTTCCAAGGTGCGTGTAGAGTTTCGATAAAATTGTTACTTGAAATGTGAGAAGGTGGGTGGGCAGCAATATTTTGTATTAATGTATTATTGAATATAATGTTATGTTTTAAATATGTATGTGTAACTAAATAAATTAGATATTATAACTAGGCATCTGAATAGTTGATCAACATTCCTAAAAGTTTAAATACTCAAGATACCTGAATTTTTTTTCACTTATTCATTAGGAAAATAGGGTCTTGCCCTAAATATAGGACCAGTTATATCATTAATTATCTCCCTGCTGTCTTCTGAATAAAGTTCAAATTTCTTATTTAGCATTTAGCACCCTGACTGATCTAGCCTAGATCTTGGAAAATTAGGCCTTAAACTATGCTTCTCCCCACTCTCCACTGTGTGGGCTTTTACACCTTAGAGCCCAACCTTGGCTTAAGCAATGCCCACAATTTAAAGTGGCATCCCCAACAGTCTACCTCAAGAAGTCCTCATCTTTGAAGGCTCACTTGCTTCCTCCTCCTCCCAAAATCTTCCCTGACGCTCAGTGAACCTGAATCCCCCTGAGCATGTTTTCACATAGTCCGATTTGGCATCATGGCAGGTCTGGGCCTGTCTGCTGCACCAGGTATGAGTGAGCTCTCCCCAGGAAGGGCCTGGATTTGACCCCAGGGAGTGTGGTGCAGGAGATGCTGAAAACACCAACAACAAACTGCTTTAAATGAACCAGACCCCAGCTAACAGCCTTCCGGGGCCATCTGCCCAGAATCAGAGCTAATTCTTCCCAAGCCTTAGGGACTGAAGGGGTCCCTACCTGCTGTTAGCAAGGAACTGACATCGAGATATCACTCTCGTGCCCTATTCCAGAGGTTCACAAGGTGTGATTGGGTGCCTGGTGGTCCTGAGACCCTTTCAGGACATCTGCAAAGTCAAAAACATTTTCATAATACTAAGACATTGCCCTTTCCACCATGGAAATATTTCAGTATGCAAAAGCAATAGTGGGTGAAACTTGGCTGGCGCACCTTAGCAGGAATCTGGACAGACACCAAACTGCACCAGTAGTCACTATTCTTCACCACCATGCACTTGCCAAAAAAAACAAAAAGACAGTTTCCCTTAAGAATGTTCCTATGTTTATTGCAGCACTATTTACAATAACCAAGATACAGAAGCAACCTAAGTGTCCATCAGTAGATCAATAGATAAAGAAGAGGTGGTACATATACACAACAGAATATTATTCAGACATAAGAAGAAAATGAATCCTACCATTTGCAACAACATGGATGAAACTAGAGGGTATTATGCTCAGTAAAATAAGCCAGGTGGAGAAAGACAAGTACCAAATGATTTCACTCTTTTGTGGAGTATAACAGCAAAGCAAAACTGAAGGAACAAAACAGCAGCAGACACAGACTCCAAGAGGGGACTAGCAGTTACCAAAGGGGAGGGATTGGGGAAGGAGGGACAAGGGGAATAAGGGGCACTATAATTAGCAATCACAATATAGGTAGCTCACAGGGAAGGCAGTACAGCATGGAGAAGACAAGTAATGACTCTATGGCATCTTTGTTGATGGACAGTGATTGCAGTGCAGTTGGCGGGGGGGGCAACTTGGTAAAATGGATGACTTGAAACTACAATGTTGTTCATGCAAAACCTTCATAAGATTGTGTATCGATGATACATTAAAAAAAAATGTCCTCCCACCTATGGCAGCTACAAATGCAGAGCACAGAGGCTTGCACCTGTGTGCTTGGCCCACTGGCTCTGACACTGGAGACAGGCACTGCAGCCAGGAAGCAGGAAACAGCTCTTCCCTTCCCCCAGGCACCAGTGCCACTCCCCTGCGACCCCCAACATCACTCCAGGGGTTGAGCAGCTCAAGAGACTAGAGCTTCTGGGTACTAGAGGGCACCACATAAAAATATGAAATGTCAAAGGAACCTGGTTCAAACCAAAATCTCACAAACACCAGGAAAAGGGCCAAGTGAAACAACTCACCAATCTTCCTGAAAGAGAGTTCAAAATAAAATTCATAAACATGCTCACGGAGCTACAGAAAAATATTCAAGAACTCAGACGAATTTAGGATGCAGATTCAATCACTAAGAAATTCCATATTTGAAATGAAACATACAATGGAGGGATTTAAAAGCAGATTAGATGTAGTAGAAGAGACAGTAAATAGAATAGAAATTAGAGAAAAAATACAAAGAAGCTGAGGCACAGAGAGAAAAAAGGATCTCTAGGAGTGAAAGAATATTGAGAGAACTGTGTGACCAATCCAAACAGAACAATATTCGCATTATAGGGGTACCAGAAGAAGAAGAGAGAGAAAGGGATAGAAAGTGTCACTGAGGAGGTAATCGCTGAAAACTTCCCCAATCTGGGGAAGGAGATAGTCTCTCAAGCCATGGAGGTGCACAGATCTCCCAACACAAGGGACCCAAGGAAGACAACATGAAGACATATAATAATTAAAGTGGCAAAGATCAAGGATAAAGACAGACTTTTAAAAGCAGCTAGAGAGAGAAATAAGATCACATAGAAAGGAAAACTCATCAGGCTATCATCAGACTTCTCAACAGAAACATTGCAGGCCAGAAGGGAGTGGCATGATATATTAAATGCAATGAAGCAGAAGGGCCTTGAACCAAGAATACTCTACCTGGCAAGGTTATCATTTAAATTTGAAGGAGGGATTAAACAATTTTCAGATAAGCAAAAGCTGGGAGAATTTACCTCCCACAAACCACCTCTACAGTGCATTTTGGAAGGACTCCTACAGATGGAAGTATTCCTAAGGCTAAATAGATGTCACTGAAGGGAAGATAAAGAGTACAGAATATAGTTCATAACATACAAAGAATGGAGGAGGAAGAAAAAGGAGGAAAAATAAAGAACCTTTAGGTTGTGTATGTAATAGTATACAAAGTAAGTTAAATTAGACTGTTAGATAGGGAATTGCCCTTGAACCTTCGTTAACCATGAATCTAAAGCCTGCAATGGCAAGTACATACCTATCGATAATCACCCTAAATGTACGTGGTCTAAATGCACCAATCAAAAGACAGAGTTACTAAACGGATAAAAAAACAAGACCCATCTATATGCTGCCTACAAGAGACTCACTTCAAATTCAAAGACATACACAGACTGAAAGTAAAGGGATGGAAAAAGATATTTCATGCAACAAATAGAAAAAAGCAGGAGTTGCAGTACTTATATCAGACAAAATAGACTTCAAAACAAAAAAAGTTACAAGAGAAAAAGAAGGACATTACATAATGATAAAAGGGTCAGTCCAACCAGAAGATATAACTATCATAAATATTTATGCACCTAACACAGGATCACCTACATATGTGAAACAAATACTAACAGAATTAAAGGGGGAAATAGAATACAATGCATTCATTTTAGGAGACTTCAACACACCACTCACTCCAAAGGACAGACCAACCAGACAGAAAATAAGTAAAGAGACAGAGGCACTGAACAACATATTAGAACAGATGGACCTAACGGACATCTACAGAATACTCCATCTGAAAGCAACAGGATACACATTCTTCACAAGTGCACATGGAACATTTTCAAGAATTGATCATATATTAGGCCACAAAAAGAACCACAGTAAATTCAAAAAGATTGAAATTGCATCAACCAGCTTCTCAGAACACAAAGGTATGAAACTAGAAATAAATTACACAAAGAAAACAAAAAAGCCCACAAACACATGGAGGCTTAATAACATGCTCCTAAATAATCAATGGATAAATAACCAAATAAAAACAGAGATCAAGCAATATATAGAGACAAATGACAACCATAATTCAACACCACAAAATCTGTGGGATGCAGGAAAGGCCATGCTAAGAGGGAAATATATTGCAATACAGGCCTACCTCAGGAAAGAATAATGCCAAATGAACAGTCTAAACTCAGAATTAATGAAACTAGAACAGGAAGAACAAATGAAGCCCAAAGGCAGTAGGAGGAGGGACATAAAGATTAGAGCAGGAATAAATAAAAATGAGAAAAATAAAACAATAGAAAGAATCAATGAAAGCAGGAACTGGTTCTCTGAGAAAGTAAACAAAATAGATAAACCCCTAGCCAGACTCATCAAGAAAAAAAAGAATCTACACACATAAACAGAATCAGATATGGAAAGGAAAAATCACTATGGACACCACAGAAATACAAAGAATTATTAGAGAATACTATGAAAATTACATGGTAACAAACTGGATAACCTAGAAGAAATGGACAACTTTCTAGAAAAATACAACCTTCCAAGGCTGACCCAGGAAGAAACAGAAATTCTGAATAGACCAATTATCAGCAAAGAAATTGAATTGGTAATCAAAAACCTACCTAAGAACAAAATGTGTGGACCAGATGGTTTCACTGCTGAATTTTATCAAACATTTAGTGAAGACCTAATACCCATCCTCCTTAAAGTTTTCCAAAAAGTGGAAGAGGAGGGAATACTCCCAAACTCATTCTATGAGGCCAACATCACTCTAATACCAAAACCAGGCAAAGACACCCCCAAAAAAGAAAACTACAGACCAATATCCCTGATGAACATAGATGCAAAAATATTCAACAAAATATTAGCAAACTAAATTCAAAAATACATCAAAAAGAACATCCATTATGATCAAGTGGCATTCATCCCAGGGATGCAAGGATGGCACAACATTTGAAAATCCATCAACATCGTCAACAAAAAGAAGGACAAAAACCACATGATCATCTCCATAGATGCTGAAAAAGCATTCAACAAAATTCAACATTCATTCATGATAGAAATTCTCACTAAAATGGGTATAGAAGGCAAGTAACTCAACATAATAAAGGCCATACATGACAAACCCACAGCCA
The DNA here is from genome assembly GCA_032199065.1 of Smutsia gigantea. Taxonomy (NCBI): domain Eukaryota; kingdom Metazoa; phylum Chordata; class Mammalia; order Pholidota; family Manidae; genus Smutsia; species Smutsia gigantea. Next base: position 216,452 of record JAVSCE010008207.1, on the reverse strand, counting down.
ACATTATACTTAACAGCGAGAAGCTGAAAGCTTTTCCTTTAAGATTGGGAACAAGACAAGGATGCCCACTCTCTCCACTTTTATTCAACATAGTTCTGGGGGTGGTAGCCACAGCAATCAGACAATACAAAGAAATAAAAGGCATCCAGATTGGGAAGGAAGAACACAAAGTGTCCCTGTTTGCAGACGACATGATATTGTACATAAAAAACCCTAAAGAATCTACTCCAAAACTATTAGATCTAATATCTGAATTCATCAAAGTTACAGGATACAAAATTAATACACAGATCTGTTGCATTCCTATACACTAATGATGAACTAGCAGAAAGAGAAATCAGGAAAACAATTCCAGTGACAATTGCATCCAAAAGAACAAAATACCTAGGAATAAACCTAACCAAGGAAGTGAAAGACCTGTACCTTGACAACTACAAGACACTCTTAAGAGAAATTAAAGAGGACACTAATAAATGGAAATTCATCGCATGTTCTTAGCTAGGAAGAATTAATATTGTCAAAATGGCCATCCTGCCTAAAGCAATCTACAGATTCAAAGCAATCCCTATCAGAATACCAACAGCATTCTTCAATGAACAAGAGCGAATAGTTCTAAAATTCCTATGGAACCACAAAAGATCCTGAATAGCCAAAGCAATCCTGAGAAGGAAGAATAAAAAAACATGAGGAATTACACTCCCTAACTTCAAGCTCTACTACAAAGCTACAGTAATCAAGACAATCTGGTACTGGCACAAGAACAGACCCATAGACCAGTGGAACATAATAGAGAGCCCAGATATAAACCCCAGTGTATATGATCAATTAATATACTATAAAGGAGCCATGGATATACAATGGGGAAATGACAGCTGCTTCAACAGCTGGTGTTGGCAAAACTGGACAGCTACATGTAAGAGAATGAAACTGGATTACTGTCGAACCCCATACACAAAAGTAAACTCAAAATGGATCAAAGACCTGAATGTAAGTCATGAAACCATAAAACTCTTATAAAACATATAGGCAAGGAGTTCCGGGAAGATGGTGGCATGAGCAGGGTGGCGGAAATCTCCTCCAAAACCATATATATTTATGAAAATACAACAAATACAACTGTTCCTAAAAGAGAGACCAGAAGATACAGGACAGCACTCAGCCAGCATCTACACATGAGAGGACATGGCACTCCACGAGGTGGCCAGAGCTACAAAGGGCAATGTGGAGCAGCGGGGCCGTGGCTGCGGAATAGTGGAGCAACAGCGCCACCTACAGGATCCCCACAGAATTTACTCCCAGTGGCCATCTTTTTGTTTGTTTGGGGTTTTTTTTGGTGTTTTTTTCTCTTTTCTTTTCGTTTCTTTCTTTCTTTTCTTTCTCTTCTCTTTCTCTTCTTTCTTTTTTTTTAAAGTCTTAAAGACCCCAGGTGACATACATGGCACCTACCAACAACCACTTCTATCGCCATGAAAAGACAGAGGAATATGGTACAAACAAAGCTTATCCAAACCCAGACACCAGAGAGGATGTCTGAAGGGATGGAAATGCACAATCTTCCTGAAAAAGAATTCAGAATAAAAGTCATAACCATACTGATGGATCTACAGAGAAATATGCAAGAGCTGAGGGAGGAAGTGAGGGAAGTGAGGAAAGACAATGCAGAAATGAGAAAAGCGATTGATGGGCTTAGCAGGAGACTGGATGAGATGCAAGAGACTGTGAATGGAATAGAAATCAGAGAACAGGAATACAGAGAAGCTGAGGCAGAGAGAGATGAAAGGATCTCTAGGAATGAAACAAGATTAAGAGAACTGGGTGACCAATCCAAACGGAACAATATTTGCATTATAAGAGTACCAGAGGAAGAAGAGAGAGAAAAAGGGATAGAAAGTGTCTTTGAAGAAATAATTGCTGAAAACTTCCCCATGCTGGGGAAGGAAATAGTCTCGCAGTCCATGGAAGCCCACAGATCTCCCAAAACAAGGGACCCAAGGAAGACAACACCAAGACACATAATTAAAATAGCAAAGATCAAAGATAAAGACAGAGTATTAAAGGCAGCTAGAGAGAGAAAAAAGATCACCTACAAAGGAAAACCCATCAGACTATCATCAGACTTCTCAACAGAAACCTTACAGGCCAGAAGAGAATGGCATGATATATTTAACATTATGAAACAGAAGGGCCTCGAACCAAGAATATCGTATCCAGCAAGATTATCATTTAAATATGATGTAGGGATTAAACAATATCCAGACAAACGAAAGTTGAGAGAGTTTGCCTCTCACAAACCGCCTCTACAGGATATCTTAAATGGACTGCTCTAGAGGGAAGCACTCCTAAGGCTGAAAAGATGTCACCAGAGAAAATAAAATCATACCAAAGAAAGCAGACCATCCAAATACTAGCTAAAGGCAAAGAATAAAACACCTACTATATAAAGAATGGAGGAGGAAGAATAAGAAGGGAGAGAAGTAAAGAAACATCAGACGGTGTTTACAATAACTTAACAAGAAAGTTAAGTTAGATTGTTAGATAGTAAAGAAGCAACCCTTGAACCTCTGGTAACCATGAATCTAAAGCCAGCAATGGCAATAAGTACATACCTTTCGATAATCAACCTAAATGTAAATGGACTGAATGCACCAATGAAAAGACACAGAGTAACAGAATGGATAAAAAAGCAAGACCCATCTATATGCTGCTTTCAAGAGACTCACCTCAAACCCAAAGATATACACAGACTAAAAGTGAAGGGATGGAAAAAGATATTTCATGCAAACAACAAGGAGAAAAAAGCAGGTGTTGCAGTTCTTGTATCAGACAAAATAGACTTCAAAACGAAGAAAGTAGCAAGAGATAAAGAAGGAAGGACATTACATAATGATAAAGGGGTCAGTCCAACAAGAGGGTATAAGCATTATAAATATATATGCACCCAACACAGGAGCGCCAGCATATGTGAAACAAATACTAACAGAATTAAAGGAGGAAACAGACAGCAATGCATTCATTTTAGGAGACATAAATACACCAGTCACTCCAAAGGACAGATCAAACAGGCAGAAAATAAGTAAAGACACAGAGGCACTGAACAACACAGTAGAACAGATGGACCTAACAGACATCTACAGAACTGTACACCCAAAAGCAACAGGATACACATTATTCTCAAGTGCACATGGAACATTTTACAGACTAGACCACATACTAGGCCACAAAAAGAACCTCAGTAATTTCAAAAATATTGATATTCTACCAATCAACGTCTCATATCACAAAGGTATAAAACTAGAGATAAATTTTAGAAAGAAATCAAAAAGGCTCACAAATACATGGAGACTTAACAACATTCTCCTAATTAATCCATGGGTTAATGACCAAATCAAAACAGAAATCAAAGAATATGTGGAGACTAATGCCAGCAACAACACAAAGCCACAACTTATGTGGGACGCAGCAAAGGCATTCCTAAGAGGAAAGTATATTGCAATCCAGGCCTATTTAAAGAAGGAAGAACATTCCCAAATGAATAGTCTAAAGACACAATTACTGAAATTGGAAAAAGAAGAACAAATCAGGCCCAAAGTCACCAGAAGGAGAGACATAATCGAGATCCGAGAAGAAATAAATAAAATGGAGTAGAATAAAACAATAGAAAAAAATCAATGAAACCAAGAGCTGGTTCTTTGAAAAAATAAACAAAATAGATAAACCCCTAGCCAGACTCATTAAGAGGAAAAGAGAATCTACACACATAAACAGAATCAGAAATGAGAAAGGAAAAATCACGACGGACCCCACAGAAATACAAAGAATTATAAGAGAATATTATGAGAATCTATATGCTCACAAGCTGGGAAACCTAGAAGAAATGGACAACTTCTTAGAAAAATACAACGTTCGAAGACAGATCAAACAAGAAACAGAAAAACTAAATAGACCATTCAGCAGCAACGAAATTGAATTGGTAATCAAAAAACTACACAAGAACAAGACCCACGGACCAGATGGATTCACCTCTGAATTCTACCAGATATATAAAGAAGAAATACCACCAATTCTCCTTAAAGTTTTCCAAAAAACAGAAGAGGAGGGAATACTTACAAACCCATTCTATGAAGCCAGCATCACTCTAATATCAAAACTGGGCAAAGAATAAAGGGGCATTACGATTAGCAGATGTAATGTTGGGGGGGCATGGGGAGGGCTGTACAGCTCAGAGAAGACAAGTAGTGATTCTATAGCATTTCACTACGCTGATGGACAGTGAATTTAATGGGGTTGGTGGGGGGACCTGATGAAAGGGGGAGTTTAATAACCATAATATTGCACATGTAACTGTAGAATAATGATACCAAAATAAATTATTAAAAAAAAAACAGGCAAAGACCTCACCAAAAAAGAAAATTACAGACCAATATCCCTGATGAATATAGATGCAAAAATACTGAACAAAATAATAGCAAACTGAATTCAAAAATACATCAGGAGGATGATACACCATGATCAATTGGGATTCATCCCAGGGATGCAAGGATGGTACAACATTCGAAAATCCATCAACATCATGCGCCACATCAACAAAAAGAAGAACAAAAACCATATGATCATCTCCATAGATGCTGAAAAAGGATTTGACAAAATTCAGCATCCATTCCTGATTAAATCTCGCAACAAAATGGGTATAGACGGCAAGTAACTCAACATCATAAAGGCCATATATGACAAACCCACAGCTAACATGATACTTAACAGCGAGAAGCTGAAAGCTTTTCATCTAAGATAGGGAACAAGACAGGGATGCCCACTCTCTCCACTGTTATTCAACATAGTACTGGAGGTCCTAGCCACGGCAATCAGACAAAACAAAGACATACAAGGCATCCAGATTGGTAAAGAAGAAGTCAAATTGTCACTATTTGCAGATGACATGATACTGTACATAAAAAACCATAAAGACTCCACTCCAAAACTACTAGATCTAATATCTGAATTCAGCAAAGTTGCAGGATAGAAAATTAACACACAGAAATCTGTTGCTTTGCTATATATACACTAGCAATGAACTAACAGAAAGAGAAATCTGAAAAACAATTCCATTCACAATTGCATCAAAAAGAATAAAATACCTAGGAATAAACGTAACGAAGGAAGTGAAAGACCTATAGTCTGAAAACTACAAGACACTCCTAAGAGAAATTAAAGAGGACACTACCAAATGGAAATGCATCCCATGCTCTTGGCTAGGTAGAATAAATATTGTCGAAATGGCTATACTACCTAAAGCAATCTACAGATTCAATGCAATCCCTATCAAAATACCACCAGCTTTCTTCAATGAACTGGAACAAATCATTCTAAAATTCATATGGAATGACAAAAGACCCCGAATAGCCAAAGCAATCCTGAGAAGGAGGAATAAAACAGGGGGAATAATGCTCTCTGACTTCAAGCTCTACTACAAAGCCACAGTAATCAAGACAATTTGGTATTGGCGCAAAAAGAAACGCACAGGCCAGGGGAACAGAATAGAAAATCCAAACATTAACCCAAACATATACAGTCAATTAATATTTGATAAAGGAGCCTTGGATATACAATGGGGAGATGACAGCCTCTTCAGCAGCTGGTGTTGAAAAAACTGGACAGCTACATGTAAGAGAATGAAACTGGACTACTGTCTAACCCCATACACAAAAGTCAACTCAAAATGGATCAGAGACCTGAATGTAAGTCATGAAAACATAAAACTCTTAGAAAAAAACATAGGCAAAAATCTCTTGGACATAAACATGAGCGACTTCTTCATGAACATATCTCCCCGGGCAAGGGAAACAAAAGCAAAAATGAACAAGTGGGAGTATATCAAGCTGAAAAGCTTCTGTACAGCAAAGGACACCATCAGTAGAACAAAAAGACATCCTACAGTATGGGAGAATATATTCATAAATGACATATCTGATAAAGGGTTGACATCCAAAATAAAGAACTCATGCACCTTAACAAAGAAAAAGCAAATAATCCAATTAAGAAATGGGCAGAGGACATGAATAGACACTTCTCCAAAGAAGAAATTCAGATGAACAACAGGCACATGAAAACATGCTCCACATTGCTAATCATCAGAGAAATGCAGATTAAACCACAATGAGATATCATCTCACACCAGTGAGGATGGCCAACATCCAAAACACAAACAACAACAAATGTTGACGAGGATGTGGAGAACAGGGAACCCTCCTACACTGCTGGTGGGAATGCAAATTAGTTCAACTATTGTTGAAAGCAGTATAGAGGTTCCTCAAAAAACTCAAAATAGAAATACCATTTGACCCAGGAATCCCACTCCTAGGAATTTATCCTAAGAATGCAGCAGCGCAATTTGAAAAAGACATATGCACCCCTATGTTTATCACAGCACTATTTACAATAGCCGAGAAATGGAAGCAACTTAAGTGTCCATCAGTAGATGAATGGATAAAGAAGAAGTGGTACATATACACAATGGAATATTATTCAACCATAAGAAGAAAACAAATCCTACCATTTGCAACAACATGGATGGAGCTAGAGGGTATTATGCTAAGTGAAATAAGCCAAGCCAAAAAAGGCAAGTAGGAAATGATTTAACTCATATGTGGAGTATAAGAACAAAGAAAAAATACTGAAGGAACAAAACAGCAGCACCCTCACAGAATCCAAGAACGGACTAATAGTTACCAAACGGAAAGGTACTGTGCAAGATGGGTGGGAAGGGAGGGATAAGGGGGAAAAAGGGGCATTACGATTAGCAGATGTAATGTTGGGGGAGCACGGGGAGGGCTGTACAACTCAGAGAAGGCAAGTAGTGATTATATAGCATCTCACTACGGTGATGTACAGTGACTGTAAAGGGGTAGGTGGGGGGGACCTGATGAAGGGGGTAGTTTAATAACCATAATATTGCACATGTAATTGTAGATTAATGATACCAAAATAAATTTAAAAATATGTATAGGCAAAAATCTCTTGGACATGAACAGCAACTTCTTCATGAACATAACTCCTTTAGAAGGGAAACAAAAGCAAAAATGAACAAATGGGACTATATCAAACTAAAAAGCTTCTGTACAGCAAAGGATACCATCAGTAGAACAAAAAGACATCCTACAGTATGGGAGAATATATTCATAAAAAACGTATCTGATAAGGGGTTGTTATCCAAATTATATAAAGAGCTCATGCACCTCAACAAACAAAAAGCAAATAAGCCAATTAGAAAAGGGGCAGAGGAGCTGAACAGACACTTCTCCAAACAAGAAATTCAGATGGCCAACAGACACATGAAAAGATGCTCCACATCACTAATCATCAGAGAAATGCAAATTAAAACCATAATGAGATATTACCTCACCAGTTAGGATGGCCACCATTGAAAAGACAAACAACAACAAATGCTGGTGAGAATGTGGCGAAAGGGGAACCCACCTACACTGCTGGTGGGAATGTAAATTAGTACAATCATTGTGGAAAGCAGTATGGAGGTTCCTCAAAGAACTCAAAATAGAAACACCATTTGACCCAGGAATTCCACTCCTAGGAAATTACCCTAAGAATGCTGCAGCCCAATTTGAAAAAGACATATGCACCCTATGTTTTTTTTATAGTTTATTTTGGTATCATTAATCTACAGTTACATGTGCAATATTATGGTTATAATCTACCACCTTCATCAGGTTCCCCCTCCACCAATCCCATTACTGTCACTGTCCATCACCGTAGTGAGATACTATATAATCACTACTTGTCTTCTTTGAGTTGTACAGCCCTCCCCGTGCTCCCCCAACGTTACGTCTGCTAATCGTAATGCCCCTTTTTCCCTCTTTTTTTAATATAATTTATTTTATTATCATTAATCTACAATTACATGTGCAATATTATGGTTATTAAACTACCCTTCATCAGGTCTCCCCCACCAACCCCATTACAGTCACTGTCCATCAGTGTAGTGAGATGCTATAGAATCACTACTTGTCTTCTCTGAGTTGTACTGCCCTCCCCGTGCCCCCCCAACATTATATCTGCTAATCGTAATGCCCCTTTTTCCCTCTTATCCCTCCCTTCCCGCCCATTTTCCCCAGTCCCTTTCCCTTTGGTAACTATTAGTCCGTTCTTGGGTTCTGTGAGTCTGCTGCTGTTTTGTTCCTTCACTATTTTTTCTTTGTTCTTATACTCCACATATGAGTGAAATCATTTGATACTTGTCTTTTTCGGCTTGGCTTATTTCACTGAGCATAATACCCTCTAGCTCCATCCATGTTGTTTCAAATGGTAGGATTTGTTTTCTTCTTATGGCTGAATAATATTCCATTGTGTATATGTACCACATCTTCTTTATCCATTCATCTACTGATGGACACTTATGTTGCTTCCATTTCTTGGCTATTGTAAATAGTGCTGCAATAAACATAGGGGTGCATCTGTCCTTTTCAAATTGGGCTGCTGCATTCTTAGGGTAAATTCCTAGGAGTCGAATTCCTGGGTCAAATCATATTTCTATTTTGAGTTTTTTGAGGAACCTCCATACCGCTTTCCACAATGGTTGAACTAATTTGCAGTCCCACCAGCAGTGTAGGAGGGTTCCCTTTTCTCCACATCCTTGCCAGCATTTGTTGTTGTTTGTGTTTTGGATGTTGGCCATCCTCACTGGTGTGAGGTGATATCTCATTGTGGTTTTAATATGCATTTCTCTGATGATTAGAGATGTGGAGCATGTTTTCATGTGCCTGTTGGTCATCTGAATTTCTTCTTTGGAGAAGTGTCTATTCATGTCCTCTGCCCATTTCTTGATTGGATTATTTGCTTTCTGTTTGTTGAGGTGCATGTGTTCTTTATATATTTAATGTCAACCCTTTATCAGATACGTTTTTTATGAATATATTCTCCCATACTGTAGGATGTCTTTTTGTTCTACTGATGGTGTCCTTTGCTGTACAGAAGCTTTTCAGCTTGATAGAGTCCCACTTGTTCATTTTTCCTTTTGTTTCCCTTGCCCAGGGAGATATGTTCATGAAGAAGTTGCTCATGTTTATGTCCAAGAGATTTTTGCCTATGTTTTTTTCTAAGAGTTTTATGGTTTCATGACTTACATTCAAGTCTTTGATCCACCTTGAGTTTACCTTTGTGTATGGGGCTAGACAGTAGTCCAGTTTCATTCTCATACATGTAGCTGTCCAGTTTTTCCAACACCAGCTGCTGAAGAGGCTGTCATCTCCCCATTGTATATTCAAGGAACTTTTATCAAATATTAATTGACTGTATATGTTTGGGTTAATGTTTGGATTTTCTATTCTGTTCCACTGGTCTGTGGGTCTGTTTTTGTGCCAATACCAAATTGTCTTAATTACTGTGGCTTTGTAGTAGAGCTTGAAGTCAGGGAGTGTAATTCCCGTTTTATTCCTCCTCCTCAGGATTGCTTTGGCTATTCGGGGTCTTTTGTCGTTCCATATAAATTTTTGAATTATTTGTTCCAGTTCATTGAAGAAAGCTGGTGGTATTTTGATAGGGATTGCCTTGAATCTGTAGATTGCTTTAGGTAGTATAGCCATTTTGACAATATTTATTCTTCCTATACAAGAGCATGGGATGCATTTCCATTTGTTAGTCTCCTCTTTAATTTCTCTTAGGAGTGTCTTGTAGTTTTCAGAGTACAGGCCTTTCACTTCCTTCGCTAGATTTATTCCTAGGTATTTTATTCTTTTCGATGCAATTGTGAATGGAATTGTTTTTCTGATTTCTCTTTCTGTTAGTTCATTATTAGTGTATAGGAAAGCAACAGATTTCTGTGTGTTAATTTTCTATCCTGCAACTTTGCTGAATTCAGATATTAGTTCTAGTAGTTTTGCAATGGAATTTTTATGGTTTTTTATGTACAGTATCATGTCATCTGCAAATAGTGACAATTTGACTTCTTCTTTACCAATCTGGATGCCTTGTATGTCTTTGTTTTGTCTGATTGCCGTGGCTAGGACCTCCAGTACTATGCTGAATAACAGTGGAGAGAGTGGGCATCCCTGTCTTGTTCCCCATCTTAGATGAAAAGCTTTCAGCGTCTCGCCGTTAAGTATGATGTTAGCTGTGTGTTTGTCATATATAGCCTTTATGATGTTGAGGTACTTGCCGTCTGTACCCACTTTGTTGCGAGTTTTAATCAGGAATGGATGCTGAATTTTGTCAAATGCTTTTTCAGCATCTATGGAGATGATCATGTGGTTTTTGTTCTTCTTTTTGTTGATGTGGTGGATGATGTTGGTGGATTTTCGAATGTTGTACCATCCTTGCATCCCTGGGATGAATCCCTCTTGATCATGGTGTATGATCCTCTTGATGTATTTTTGAATTCGGCTTGCTAATATTTTGTTGAGTATTTTTGCATCAACGTTCATCAGGGATATTCGTCTGTAATTTTCTTTTTTGGTGAGGTCTTTGCCCGGTTTTGGTATTAGAGTGATGCTGGCTTCATAGAATGAGTTTGGAAGTATTCCCTCCTCTTCTATTTTTTGGAAAACGTTAAGGAGAATCAGTGTTATTTCTTCTCTATATGTCTGGTAGAATTCAGAGGGGAATCCATCAGGCCCGGGGGTTTTGTTCTTGGGTAATTTTTTGATTACCAAATCGATTTCATCGCTGGTGATTGGTCTGTTTAGTTTTTCTGTTTCTTGCTTTTTCAGTCTTGGAAGCTTGTATTTTTCTAAGAAGTTGTCCATTTCTTCTATGTTTTCCAGCTTGTTAGCATATAGATTCTCATAATATTCTCTTATGATTCTTTGTATTTCTGTGGGGTCCGTCGTGATTTTTCGTTTCTCATTTCTGATTGTGTTTATGTGTGTAGATTCTCTTTTTCTCTTAATGAGTCTGGCTAGGGGTTTATCTATTTTGTTTATTTTTTCAAAGAACCAGCTCTTGGTTTTATTGATTTTTTCTATTGTTTTATTCTTCTCAATTTTATTTATTTCTTCTCTAATCTTTATTATGTCCCTCCTTCTGGTGACTTTGGGCCTCATTTGTTCTTCTTTTTCCAATTTCAGTAATTGTGTCTTTAGACTATTCATTTGGGAATGTTCTTCCTTCTTTAAATAGGCCTGGATTGCAATATACTTTCCTCTTAGAACTGCCTTTGCTGCGTCCCACAGAAGTTGTGGCTTTGTGTTGTTTTTGTCATTAGTCTCCATATATTCTTTGATTTCTGTTTTGATTTGGTTGTTAACCCATTGATTAATTAGGAGAGTGTTGTTAAGTCTCCATGTATTTGTGAGCCTTTTTGATTTCTTTCTAAAATTTATTTCTAGTTTTATACCTTGGTGATCTGAGATGTTGGTTGGTAGGATTTCAATATATTTGAAATTACTGAGGTTCTTTTTGTGGCCTAGTATGTGGTCTAGTCTGGAAAATGTTCCATGTGCACTTGAGAAGAATGTGTATCCTGTTGCTTTTGGGTGTAGAGTTCTGTAGATGTCTGTTAGGTCCATCTGTTCTAGTGTGTTGTTCAGTGCCTCTGTGTCTTTACTTATTTTCTGCCTGTTTGATCTGTCCTTTGGAGTGACTGGTGTATTTATGTCTCCTAAAATGAATGCATTGCTGTCTGTTTCCTCCTTTAATTCTGTTAGTATTTGTCTCACATATGCTGGCGCTCCTGTGTTGGGTGCATATATATTTATAATGGTTATATCTTCTTGTTGGACTGACCCCTTTATCATTATGTAATGTCCTTCTTTATCTTTTGCTGCTTTCTTCGTTTTGGTCTATTTTGTCTGATACAAGTACTGCCACACCTGCTTTTTTCTCTTTGTTGTTTGCATGAAATATCTTTTTCCATCCCTTCACTTTTAGTCTGTGTATATCTTTGGATTGAGGTGACTTTCTTGTAGGCAGCATATAGATGGGTCTTGCTTTTTTATCCATTCTGTTACTCTGTGTCTTTTGATTGGTGCATTCAGTCCATTTACATTTAGGGTGATTATCGATAGGTATGTACTTATTGCCATTGCGGCTTTAGATTCGTGGTTACCAGGGGTTCAAAGGTTGCTTCTTTACTATCTAACAATCTAACTTAACTTTCTTGTTAAGTTATTGTAAACACAGTCTGATGTTTTTTTATTTCTCTCCCTTCTTATTCCTCCTCCTCCATTCTTTCTATAACAGGTGTTTTATTCTTTGCCTTTAGTTAGTATTTGGATGATCTGCTTTCTTTGCTATGGTTTTATTTTCTGTGGTGACATCTTTTTAGCCTTAGGTGTGTTTCCATCTAGAGCAGTCCATTTAAGATATCCTGTAGTGGTGGTTTATGAGAGGCAAACTCTCTCAACTTTCGTTTGTCTGGAAATTGTTTAATCCCTCCATCATATTTAAATGATAATCGTGCTGGATACAATATTCTTGGTTCGAGGCCCTTCTGTTTCATAACGTTAAATATATCATGCCGTTGTCTTCTGGCCTGTAAGGTTTCTGTTGAGAAGTCTGATGATAGTCTGATGGGTTTTCCTTTGTAGGTGATCTTTTTTGTCTCTCTAGCTGCCTTTAATACCCTGTCTTTATCTTTGATCTTTGCCATCTTGATTATTATGTGTCTTGGTGTTGTCTTCCTTGGGTCCCTTGTGTTGGGAGATCTATGAGCTTCGGTGGACTGTGAGACTACTTCCTTCCCCCGCGAGGGAACGTTTGCAGCATTTATTTCTTCAAAGACACTTTCTATCCCTTTTTCTCTCTCTTCTTCCTCTGGTAGTCCTATAATGCGAATATTGTTCTGTTTTAAATTGGTCACCCATTTCTCTTAATATTCTTTCATTCCTAGAGATCCTTTCATCTCTCTCTGCCTCAGCTTCTCTGTACTCCTGTTCTCTGTTTTCTATTCCATTAACAGTCTTTTGCATCTCATCTATTCTGCTGTTAAGCCCATCGATCGCTTGTGTGATTTCTGCATTGTCTTTCCTCCGTTCCCTCACTTCCTCCCTCAGCTCTTGCACATTTCTCTGTAGGTCCATCAGCATGGTTATGACTTTTATTCTGAATTCTTTTTCAGGAAGACTGTGCATTTCCATCCCTTCAGACTCCCTCTCTGGGGTTGTCTGGTTGATTTTGGTCTGAACCATATTCCTCTGTCTTTTCATGGCTATAGAATTGGTCACTTATAGTTGCCACGTATGTCAGCTGGGCTCTTTAAGACTTTAAAAAGAGAAGAAAAAAATAAAGAGAAAAAAAAAGAGAAAAAAAGAGAAAAAAAGAAAAAAGAAAGAAAGAAAAAAGGAAAAAAAGAAAGAAAAGAAAAAACAAAAACAAAAACAAAAAATGCCCACGGACGTAGATTCTGTGGGAATGCTGTAGGTGGCGCTATTGCCCCACTATTCCACAGCTGTGACTGCGCTGCTCCGCAGGGCCCTTTATCGCTCTGGCAGGGGTGGGAATGAATAGGAGGCTGTTGATCTCAGTGAGAAGTGTAAGTATGGCTACGCTTCCTCAGTCGCCAGCTAAGGCGTCTGAAACTCCCCAGGACTCCCAGCCTGCTGGGCTTAGTTTGCTGGGGTGATCCGGCTCCTCCGCTGGGCTCCTGTCTCTTTGAGACCTCTGAAGAAAGCGCGCACTTTTTTTTTTCCTTCCCGGGAGCCGGCTGCAAGTCCCCTGGCGCGTTCCCCGCTCAGATTCTGCCCCTCTGTCTCTCCAATCTCCGCTGCACTGCGCAATGTGGGTCAGCGCTCCCCGTGCTGATCACCGGGGCTGGCTACTTCACGGGGTGTACTTCCACTCCCTCCCGCTCTGAATCCTCTCCTCCCGCTGGTGCGCTGGGGTGGGGGAGGGCTCGGGTCCCGCTGGGTCGCGGCTCCGTATCTTACCCACCTCTTGGGGTGCCGAGTGCTCTCGGGTGTAGCTGCACGCTGTGTGCTTTCCTGTGTATTCTTGTCTCTGTTTTAGGAATAGATGTATTTGCTGTGTTTTTGTAGATAAATATAGTGTTGGGAGGAGATTTCTGCCGCCCTGCTCACACCGCCATCTTCCTGGAAGTCCATTTTTCCCTCTTATCCCTCCCTTCCCACCCATCTTCCCCAGTCCCTTTCCCTTTGGTAACTATTAGTGCGTTCTTGGGTTCTGTGAGTGTGCTGCTGTTTTGTTCCTTCAGTTTTTTTCTTTGTTCTTACACTCCACATATGAGTTAAATCATTTGCTACTTGTCTTTTTCGGCTTGGCTTATTTCACTGAGCATAATACCCTCTAGCTCCATCCATGTTGTTGCAAATGGTAGGATTTGTTTTCTTCTTATGGCTGAATAATATTCCATTGTGTATATGTACCACTTCTTCTTTATCCATTCATCCACTGATGGACACTTAGTTTCCTTCCATTTGGTGGTTATTGTAAATAGTTCTGCGGTAAACATAGGGGCGTATATGTCTTTTTCAAATTGGGCTGCTGCATTCTTAGGGTAAATTACTAGGAGTGGAATTCCTGGGTTAAATGGCATTTCTATTTTGAATTTTTTGAGGAACCTCTATACTGCTTTCCACAATAGTTGAACTAATTTGCATTCCCACCAGCAGTGTAGGAGGGTTCCCTTTTCTCCACATCCTCACCAATATTTGTTGTTGTTTGTGTTTTGGATGTTGGCCATCCTCACTGGTGTGAGGCGATATCTCATTGTGGTTTTAAACTGCATTTCTCTGATGATTAGCGATGTGGAACATCTTTTCATGTGCCTGTTGGCCACCTGAATTTCTTCTTTGAAGAAGTGTTTATTCATGTCCTCTGCCCATTTCTTAATGGGTTATTTACTTTATGTTTGTTGAGGCGTGTGATTTCTTTATATATTTTGGATGTCAACCCCTTATGGAATATTTCATTTGTGAATATATTCTCCTATAGTATAGGATCTCTTTTTGTTCAACTGTTGGTGTCCTTTGCTGTAGAGAAGCTTTTCAGCTTGATATAGTCCCACTTGTTCATTTTGCTTTTGTTTCCCTTGCTCGGGGAGATATGTTCATAAAGAAGTCACTCATGTTTATGTCCAAGAGATTTTTGCCTATGTTTTTTTTCTAAGAGTTTTATGGTTTCATGACTTACATTCAGGTCTTTGATCCATTTTGAGTTGACTTTTGTGTATGGGGTTAGACAGTAGTCCAGTTTCATTCTCTTACCTGTAGCTGTCCCGTTTTGCCAGCACCCCTATGGTTTTCGTAGCACTATTTACAATAGCCAAGAAATGGAAGCAACCTAAGTGTCCATCAGTAGATGAATGGATAAAGAAGATGTGTTATACAGAATGGAATATTATTCAGCCATTAGAAGAAAACAAATCCTACTATTGCAACAACGTGGATGGAGCTAGAGGGTATTATGCTCAGTGAAATAAGCCAAGTCAAAAAAGACAAGTACCAAATGATTTCACTGCTCTGTGGAGTATAAGAACATAGAAAAAACTGAAGGAACAAAACAGCAGCAGACTCACAGAACCCAAGAATGGACTAACAGTTACCAAAGGGAAAGACACTGGGGAAGATGGGTGGGAAGGGAGGGTAAGTGGGAAAAGGGCTTTTACAATTAGTACACATAATGTAGCGGGGGTGGGGGTTGGGTCCCGGGATACGGGGAAGGAAGTATAACACCGAGAAGACAAGTTGTGATTCTATAACATCTTATTATGCTGATGGACAGTGAATGCAATGAGGTATGTGTTTGAGAGTTGATAATAGGGAGAGTCTAGTAACCATAATGTTGCTCATGTAATTGTATATTAATAATAGCAAAAAAAAAGATACATATTCCTGAAGAGCCATTTTAAATGGATGTTGACACATTAAATCCTATATCCTATGAAATACTCATATTTAAGGATGTACTATAAACAATCTTTCAGAGAGGTAAGGAAACATCTCCAAATGAATTTTTGTGTATATGTACAATCTTGCTTCACTTGCTCTTAATTTTTGAAGGCTCCGAATTTTCAGTATCTAACAGTCAGTTGGGGCAGAGTTTCAAGAAGGGATAGAATTATGCATTTGTGCACAGCGGTGAGGGCAGGGATCCAAGACCTTGAATTTTGAGGAAGGGAGGGGATTCCTCTCAGAACTGCAGTTGGAGGTTCTTTGGGTTCCTGCCCAACTTCAGAGGTCAGTTTGCAGGGTAGGCCTGGGCGTGGGAAAGTAATTCTGGTGGTGAGGGATGACCTGCGAGCAATTACACTAAGGAACTGAATGTACCGTACTGTGTGGGGACTTCATTTTCTGTGACATTTTCAAGTATATTGTTTATAAAATGCTTTCGCAAGACACTTCCTTGAGGGAAAATTGACAAATCTGAACTTGAACTTTAATAGTCAGGTAGAAAAGAAAACTCTTTGGCCAGGATTGGCAGGACATTGGGAGGCTGAGAAGCCGGGGTTTTGTTGGAGCTGTTGAAAACGTAACCAATACCGAGTCTGCGTGCATTAACATTTCTCTGGGAAGCGTGCTGTGCGCTGTCACCAGCTTTTTACACAGTCAAGGGAACTAAAGGAGCGCCCCTCCCTCCCCCAACACTATCTCTTCAGGGACCCCGGGCAGTAATCACAGAAGGGTCGGGGAAGTCCCGTAGTTTGGCAGTGAGACCTCGGGCTTTAAAGGGCGCGGAGAAGGCTGGACTCTAGCATATACCCTTCGCCTTCACCGGATTCCTGGGGTCTTCCCTGCACCAGCGATGCCCCGTCCCGTCTGTGGCTGGAGTTCGAGTCCTGCTTGCCGAACCCGCCTGTCCGCGGGCTCCGGCCTGGGGGGGAGAGGGGGGCAGGCTGGAATCTGCCCCCAGGCCCGGCGCGGAGGCTGCAGCGGGTCGCTAGCTGTGGCCACAACAGCTCGAACCCTCCTTCCCTGCCTGCGCGAGACCATGGGTCTCCTTCAGGCAGCGGGCGCCTAGTCCCGAGGTGCGCGCATTCTTTTTCCTGGCGGAGGGAGCGGAGCTCGGGAGCGCGCTGCGTCCTACAAGAGGTGCTGACGTCGCGGAGGGCCGGCAGTCGGCGCGGGAGTGGCCGGCGCGTGCTTTGCGTTGGTTGCTGTCATCGGGAGCGCGGAGAGCGCGGTTGTGCAAGGCCAGGGCGGTGGCCGTGGTCGCAGCAGCGTCCCGGGGGCTAGGGCCGCCGCGGCCGGAAGAGCTGGGGATGGGGAGGACCGGGCTCCGCACCTCTCCCGGGCGCGCGTGCGGCTCCGGGGTCGCACAGTGACGACGGCGGCGCCCCTGGCCGGGCAGTGCCGAGGCCGCTTCTCCAGGGAGTCCGCAGCCGGCGGCAGGCCGGACATGAGGAGCTGCCGGGGCCGGGCCAGGCTTCGCTGACCCCGGCCCCGCGCGGTGGCCTTCCCCTTTCCCACTCCGGCGTCTCGGCATGAGCGTCCGCCCGGGCCCGGGGCCGCAGCAGCCCCAGCCCAGCGGGCCGCGGGCGCGCTCCAGGCCGGCGGGCTCGCGGTGCTGATCCCGGCCCGCCGCGCCGCGCTGCCCGCCCGCCCGCTGCATGTCTCGGGGGCGCGGCCATGGAGGTGGTGGGCGACTTCGAGTACAGCAAGAGGGACCTCGTGGGACACGGGGCTTTCGCGGTAGTCTTCCGGGGGCGGCACCGCCAGGTGAGCCCCGCGGGCGGGACGAGGCCAGGAGGTCCTGAAACTTGCGACGCCGCGGGCCCCGAGGCCCCCTGGCTTGGCTCGCCACCCCGAGGCCTGCCATTGTGCGCGCGGCGCTCTCAGTGTCGCGGGGTTTGTTTTGGTCCTGCGAGGATTGTTTGGAAGCCGAAGCCGCTAGGCAGCGTTCCACCTACCGACGGGCCGCCCGGCCTCTGATTTCCTCTCCTTCCAGACCGCATGGTAACCAGAGAGCACTTAGGGACTCACCCTCCCGGACAAGCCTTCCCACCAGAGTGCACCCCCGAATCTAGAGGTGCACGGCCCGGCCTGGGCGTGGACCGACCTTAGGTTTTCCCCTTGCCTTGGGCTGCCAGCCTTGTCACCCTTGAGGTCGATAATTGCAGAGCCAGCGGAAAACGGCTAGTTTCCCGCTAGCCGGAGGCTTTCTCCCAAGTCGGGGCTATTGCATTACCCAGCATTGGTGTCTCCACACTCCGATGAGCCCCGTTCCATCTTCCCTTCCTAGGGTTAGATGGGCTGGCTCCGAGCGGAAAAGATGGTTGGACGCTCCATTGTGCAATCCAAGTAAACACGAAAGCAGGTTAAAGAATTTTTTTAAAGCTTTTGCTCTTTAGCGGAGAGGGTCACAGGGAGTTGTAGAATCTAAAGGATTTGGAAAGCCATCCGGAGAGTGGAAATAATCACAGGGGTTTGGCACTTCTGATTGTTGCCCAGGGGCATGTTAAAAGTGGGCCGGCTCTGTGGCTTATCAAAGTAATAACTGCTTACTCTTCATTTATTATGAAAATAACTTAAAATCCAAGAAATGGAACACAGTTTAATCCTGCCAAACTATCAGATAACTTTTCAATTACCCATACCACCTTCCAGTTTATTATCTACATTTCTCCCTCACTTTTTAAGTGGTTGTAAACGGTCCTTTTTTTATAACTTCATGCTAGTTATTATGTAGTCTTCATATTTATTATTTTAGTGGCTGTCTGGTAGGATATTAGCTTGTAATTTTGAAATTATTCCTGTTGTCGCAAATGTGTAGCGGTACCCCCCTCCCCCCTGCGTGGTATATGAATTTGCTAGAAACATCTTTTGTGCTTGCAGATTTCTACGTGTGGTATAATTTCAAGGAGTAACATTCTTTTTCCTTTTCAGAAAACTGATTGGGAGGTAGCCATTAAAAGTATTAATAAAAAGAACTTGTCAAAATCACAAATACTGCTTGGGAAAGAAATTAAAATCTTAAAGGTATGTTTATGTGTTCTTTAATATTAGGTTAAACCTAATTTTAAATTAAATGAATACATGATGACATCCTTTACTGTTTTGGAAGTTGGACCCAAGTTTGAGAATTTTCACCTGTTGCTCTCATTTTTGCATGCTCAGGTTTTGGAAACGAGGACTCAGAATATATTTTTAAAAATAAGTGTTTGTGGCT
The DNA here is from genome assembly GCA_032199065.1 of Smutsia gigantea. NCBI lineage: Eukaryota > Metazoa > Chordata > Mammalia > Pholidota > Manidae > Smutsia > Smutsia gigantea. Next base: position 197,387 of record JAVSCE010008207.1, on the reverse strand, counting down.
CTTGGCCATTGCTTAAAGGGATTCTACTTAAAATTTCTTTTCCCTAGTTATCTTGTTACTGTTTGAGAAGATGCAGGCCCCTGTTAAATTATTTACCTTTCCTGTGGATCCCTTCCATGCTACAGTTGATGTTTTTGGGAAGATTGGATCAGTTGGGATCTTTTTCCTATGAAAACTGAAGAAAGTTGTTTTCTTTGGAAGTGGTCTTTTTAGATACTCCCAAACAGTATTGTTCAAATGAGATGCTTTGAGGGGGAAAAAACGGGTACTATGGTCAGGTTATTGTGGAAAATCCGACTTACCAAATACTTCTAGGAGAGTCACAAAGCACTTGGCTCCTTAAAGAAAGCCAAAGTAATCATGCAAGGAAGACACCGGTTTAGGTGTACTTAACCCAGTGTTGCCTGAACTAATATGAACAAGGAACCCTCGTCTAACACCAGCTTTCATTAAAACTACTATTTTTTGGAGAGCTCTTCATTAAGAATTATAGCTCTTAGAGCTAAGAATTACACTTCGTTTTATTTCAGGCAAATAATGTGCTTTTAAAAACGACTTTGGAATTTTATGCCTCTATTGCTGTTAGAAATTGTGGATTAAATTTTAAAAAGACTACCAGAAAGTCTGTGGTCATACTAATTATGACATTTATTTTGTAAAAATGATGGTGGTGAAAAGAAATGTAGGCCCCAAGTAAAGTTTATCAGGCACATTTCCTCTTATTCTTTAGTAGATTGTTATGATCTAGTGGTAGAAGTGTGTGTAGTATACTAGAAATAGATATGTATATATATGTGTGTGTATACTTAAAGTAATTGTGTTTGCATATTGAAATATATTAAAATTAGAAATAATATAAGTATTTTGAATTCTCAATTTCCTTAACAGGAACTTCAGCATGAAAATATTGTAGCACTCTATGATGTTCAGGTAAATTATTTTGGGCTTTTAAAAAAAATTTGTGTGTCTTTTAATAAAATCTTAAAAATTTTTTTGAGTTAAATATTAAGTTTCAGATAGCATAGAGCAATAGGATAAAATAATGTGTTGCATGAATAAATTTATTAATGAGTAACAATACATGTATAGGAGTAGTGTTGTTTTTGGTCAAGTAGAGGAACACTGATACCTGATGTAGCATTTCTGTGATAAATGTAGAAAGGACTGTTGTGGGCTATAAAAAATTAGAACTTTTTTCTTATTGAGAAAGCAACATTTGCTAATTGTAGAGATAACAGAACATAAACTAAAACTAAATAGAAACAAGGAAACTATGTGTATTCATCACCTAGCTCTGTGATTATCACCATGGCATACAGTAGAGGTGCATTTATTTGGAAGTGGGAAGGCTGGGTTCCGAAGTGTGACATTTCTGTATAGACAAAATTGCCCTTGGAAATCCTTTTAAAAAGCCCAACTTCGGAGAAAATTACTGTTTTTTGGGTAGAGCAGCAGACTAAATAGTAAATAGTAATATTGGCTTATACTTAGGAACCATTCTGTGTATTAAAAAAAAATCTTCCTTTATGCTAGACTCAAACTTGGCTGGTGTGATATTTCCTCTGTGAAAGCCTCGGGGATTTGGGACCTCCTGAGGGAGTGGAGATTCAGCTTTTGCCTCCATTCACTCCACAGAGACCAGAATGTGTGCTCCATGTGATTTCATTCATTTGCTTCATCTGGACAGTTAAATTCCAGTAAAGTAAATGGGTGTGTTATGTGATTTCTGCTGTTTGTATTTCTAGCTAAAACCTTTTCTGTATACCCTTGTATCACACAAATGCATTCGTTTTGTATGGTTTTGAGTGGCTACTATATGCCAGACATTGTTCTAAGTGCCGGGAATAAAGCGGTGAGTAAAACAAAGTCCTTGCTCTCAAGTGTGCTCAGTGTTAGTGGGGTGAGAAAAAAAGGTCTGTTCCTTGGGTACTTTTTTTTTGTATGTAGCCTTTTTCATGTAGGCATATAACACCACAAAATATTTAACTAAACACATTTAAGATGTTTAGGTTTTTTCTTGTTACATAAAAATACTGAGGATAATACATATCTTCCTAATGTGTCTTTGATTATTTCTTTTAAGTTCAGTTTCTAAGACTGAAGTTTTTGATGGTAGAATGTGATTGCTCTCCAAGAAAATTGCAATTTAAACTCCATGCACAGAACATGTAAGCGCTGTGAGTTGTGTTTGATTACCTGTTTAAATAGATGTAACTCATTCCTTCATTTGAGAAATTTAAAGCAGCATGGAAAAAAGGGGGAAAAACTCTCAAGCCCAAACTAAACGTATCTCACAATCCCTATGAATTGTCAATTCTCCTCAGAGCTCTTTGTGCGGTTCTTTTAGACTCTATACATAGAGGGCCCCAAGGGGTACCAGTCAGTGCCTGGTACAAAAATTGTTAAATAATATTAACTCTTAAATTTCCCATTTTTTGAGAGCCACAGAATACCCTGTCAGTTGCAGAGTAGGCTTGGCTTTCAGAATAAAGAGTATACCTAGATTTCATTGTCCCAGAATGAAAAATATTCTTAAATACTTGGTTGTGGAATGAGATACCATTAGGGAGAACATGTACTCAAAAACCTGAATTACAGAACAATCAGGAATTCCAGGTGACTGTATTTAAGTGGGTCTTATTTTGTGCATTGTATACTACTGGAATTAATTTATAAAAATAAACTTAAGAAATACCAGTTAAATGAATATAGTCTTGAACATTTGGCTAGCTAGTAAATAGTCTTGATCTAATATTTTAGGTTTGCTTCCTTGATTCTGATTCTTTATCAAGGGATACAGTATGTTTTATAGAGACTGGCACAATAATTTTATCACCTTGAAACGAACATCATTTTTATTAGCCATCAGTTTTGGAGATCTACCTAAAGTTTATGTACACACTTTTATAAATTGAGAACTTCTGACACTGTAAAAATTAGGTCTCAGATGACACTTAAAAAGAAACATATTTTCCCAAATTTACAAAAGTAATATATGCCCACAGTTAAAATAATCAAACATTGTCAAGATGAATAAATTGGAAAAGAAATGGCAGTTCCCAGAGATGATCACTATTTGTGCTATTTCTTTTAGAGTTTTCTAAATGTATTAATCTATGGTCATTTATACATAGGTTTCTAAGCTTTTCATTGTGAGAGACTTACTACTAATAGCATTTTTATAGAAATGCAACTTGTTTTATTAAACTTAACATGTCTTGGGTACTTTTTCATATAATGCTGTAGGGCTAAATGGTAATTTATTTACTTAAAACCCGATTGTGGCCATTTGGGTTCTTTCTTATTTTTCCTTATTAGAAACAGTGCTGCAGAGAAAGCTGTGTATGTATATCTTTGCTTATTTGCATGAGTGTTCCTGTAGAATTAATTCCTTGACATGGAATTACTATGTTGCCTTCCAGAAGTTGTACCAATTTATTTTTACCTAATGGCCTGTGTTCTTTCTTTTCCACTTTGTTTGACAATCTCATAGGAGGAAAGTATCTTGTTTAATTTCTGAGATCAGTAGCACATTGGCCACAAATTCCTTTGATTTTGCTGTACCGTGATGCTTCTGTTGTGTTCATTTTTCTTACTCATTTCTTTGCGATTAGCATTTCTAATCTAGTCAGTGAATGAGATACAAACGGGTATGATGGTGAACAATGTAGAAATGGTTCTTGTCCTTGTGGAGCTTACAGTAGTATAGTGGGGAAGATGACATGAAGCAAATAGTTACTGATTCTCAGTGGGCACAGGGCAGTAAGGGAGAACTATTGAAGAGACTTGGAGGAAACAATATGGGGCTTAGGGGAGTAGGGCAGCCATCCTGTGAGACTTGGGGAGACTCCATGAAGAAGAAATGTTTAAACAGACTGGATTGAAGACTGGGAGAAGGCTAGGCTTGGGGAGGTGGGAAAAGAGCAAGCAAGCGCCTTAAGCAGATGAAGCCTTCTGTGGAGAGCAGGTAAGGTCAGAGTTTGAGGAGCTGCAGCGAGGCCAGTGTGCTGGGCGTGCAGGAGTGAGGGGGTGGCAGTAGTAGGTGATACTGCAGAGGCCAGCAGGGCCACATGCCATCTTTATTCTAGGGGCAGTACAAAGCCATTGACTGGTTTTAAAAGCAAGAGAGTGATAGCATGTCTGTTTTTCAAAAGATATGTATCTTTGAGCATTCTGGGCATGAGGTTAATACTGTCAATTAAGAATACTTAGCTGCATTATTATGAATGGTCTGGATAAATATCCAAACTTGGTAATTTTTAGTATACTGAGGAAAAGATGATTCACTTAATAGATGGTGCTGGCCAAATGGAAGTAGCTGAGAAAAAAATCAAGTTGGATCCCTACTCTCATTTTCCATATAAATTTCTAGATGAATTAAAGGCTTAAATATATAAAATGAACAATAACAATCTTAAAATAATATTTAGATGACTATATATAATCTAAGCGATAGAAAGATATTTTAAATCAAGATAAGAAACCCAGCAGCTATAAAAGTAGGGACATAAAATTAAAAAAACCTCATTTGTGGCAGATAATACCATGAACAAATTGACAACCATAAAAAGGAGCAAACGTGATACCACCATAACGTACATGAATCTCAAATATGCTGAGAGAAATAAGCCAGCTATATATAGCTACTGGATGATTCTGTTTTTGTGTTTCAAGAAAAGACAGAACTCAGGGTGCTAGCAGACAGGGAAAGCCAAAGAGGGGTTGCCTGTGGTAGCAGGATTGATAGCAAAGGGGGTGAGGAACCCTGGGGTGATGGAAAGGTTCTTTTTGATTGGCAGGGCTGTTTACATAGGTGCACACATTTGACACAACACACTGAACTGTGGGCTTAAATTTGTGGGTGTTAGTGTATATACATTACACCACAATAAAACACAAAAAGCAGTTGAGAAATAATAGTTTGAGAAAATATTTACAACCCTACAGATGACAAGCTAATGTTTAAACATACGTATCCTCTCACAAATTGACAAGGAAGACAACCCACAGAGAAAGTGAGCAAAGAATATAAATTGGTTGATTCTCATAAGAGAAATAAAGGTAGCTAGTAAATGTATGAAATGATATTCATGAACGAGTAGTCAGGGAAATGTAAATTAATGTCATTTTTCACCCATCCCGTTGGTAAAATTAGAAAGTGTGGTAATTCTTACTGGGGGAATTAGAGGGAATTGGGGAGGAGGTGTAACAGTCTCATGCGTCACTGGTGGAAATGTGAATTGTTAGAACATTTTTGGAATGCTCTTTGGTAATATTTTATTTCTATACCCTCTAAGACTATTCTCAACACTACAGTTAGAGTGATCCTGGTAATGCAAGGCAGGGCATGTTACTCCTCTGCTTGGACTCCTGTAGTGGCTCCCCATTTCTAGCAGAGGAAAAGCCAAAGTCCTTATTGACATAGCCAGACCTATTAAACCCTGACTCCATCTCCTCCTTTTTTGTACCTTGCTGCTTCTGCTCCATCCGCCAGGGCCTCTTTATGATTCCTGAGGCATTCCATTCTCTGAACCATTCCCCCTTTGTCCCTTTTGTCTAGGACCTTCTCCTCCTAGATATGCTGTATGTACAGATATCTCTGTATCTCCCTAGCATACACTGATAGATTCCCAACCTTCTTTAGGTCTTTACTCAAACATATTTTCGATGAATGTTTCTTTAGCCACCCTAAATAAAATTATAGTCTCCTTTCCAGTGAGCTCTATCCCGGTTGGCCTACTTACTATTTTTTATTAAGGTATTATTGATACACACTCTTATGAAGGTTTCACATGAAAAAACAATGTGGTTACTACATTTACCCATATTATCAACTCCCCACCCATACCTCAATGTAGTCACTGTCCTCAGGTGTAGTAAGATGCCACAGATTCACTGTTTGCCTTCTCTGTGCTACACTGTTTTCCCTGTGACCCCCCACACCATGTGTACTAAACATAATACCCCTGAATCCCCTTCTCCCACCCCCCCACCCGCCCTCCCACACCCCTCCCCTTTGGTAACCACTAGTTCCTTCTTGGAGTCTCTGAGTCTGCTGTTATTTTGTTCCTTCAGTTTTGTTGCATTATTATACTCCACAAATGAGGGAAATCATTTGGCACTTGTCTTTCTCTGCCTGGCTTATTTCACTGAGTATAATATCCTTCAGCTCCATCCATGTTGTTGCAAATGGTAGGATTTGTTTCTTTCTTATGGCTGAATAGTATTACATTGTGTATATGTACCACATCTTCCTTATCCATTCATCTACTGATGGACACTTAGGTTGCTTCCATATCTTGACTATTGTAAATAGTGCTGCAATAAACATAGGGGTGCATTTGTCTTTGATTCTGAGAAGTTGTATTATTTGGGTAAATTCCAAGGAGTGGGATTCCCAGGTCAAATGGTATTTCTATTTTTAGTTTTTTGAGGAACCTCCATACTGCTTTCCACAATGGTTGAACTAGCTTACATTCCCACCAGCAGTGTAGGAGGGTTCCCCTTTTTCCGCATCCTCACCAGCATTTATTGTTCTTAGTCTTCTCAGTGGTGGCTAACCTTACTGGTGTGAGGTGATAATCTCATTGTGGTTTTAATTTGCATTTCCCTGATGATTAGTGATGTGGAGCATCTTTTCATGTGTCTGTTGGCCATCTGAATTTCTTCTTTGGGGAACTGTCTCTTCATATCCTCTTCCCATCTTTTAATTGGGTTATTTGCTTTTTGGGTGTTGAGGTGTGTAAGTTCTTTACATATTTTGGATGTTAACCCCTTGTTGGATATGTCATTTACAAATATATTCTCCCATACTGTTGGATGCCTTTTTGTTCTGTTGATGGTGTCCTTTGCTGTACAGAAACTTTTTAGTTTGATGTAGTCCCATGAGTTCATTTTTGCTTTTGTTTCCCTTGCTTGAGAAGGTGCGTGCAGGAAGAAGTTGCTCATGATTATATTCAGGAGATTTTTGCCTATGTTGTCGTCTAAGAGTTTTATGGTTTCATGACTTACATTCAGGTCCTTGATCCATTTCGAGTTTACTTTTGTGTATGGGGTTAAACAGTAATCCAGTTTCATTCTCTTGCATGTAGCTGTCTAGTTTTGCCAGCACCAGCTGTTGAAGAGGCTGTCATTTCCCCACATTGTATGTCCATGGCTCCTTTATCATATATTAATTGACCATATATGGTTGGGTTTATATCAGGGCTCTCTAGTGTGTTCCATTGGTCTATGGGTCTGTTCTTGTGCCAGTACCAAATTGTCTTGAGTACTGTGGTTTTGTAGTAGAGCTTGAAGTCAGGGGTGTAATCACCCCAGCTTTATTCTTCCTTCTCAGGAGTCCTTTGGCTATTTGGGGTCTTTTTTTGGTTCCATATGAATTTTAAAACAATTTTCTCTAGTTCATTGAAGGATGCTGTTGATATTTTGATAGGAATTGCACTGAATCTGTAGATTGCTTTAGGCAGGATGGCCATTTTGAGAATATTAATTCTTCCTATCCATGAGCACAGGATGTTTTTCCATTTATTGGTATCTTCTTTAATTTCTCTCATGAGTGTCCTGTAGTTTTCAGAGTACAGGTCTTTCACTTCCTTGGTTAGGTTTATTCCTAGGTATTTTATTCTTTTTGATGCAGCTGTGAATGGAATTGTTTTCCTGATTTCTCTCTGTGCTAGGTCATTGTTAGTTTATAGAAGTGCCACAGATTTCTGCATATTAATTTTGTATCCTGCAACTTTGCTGAATTCAGATATTAGATCTAGTAGTTTTGGAGTGGAGTCTTTAGGGTTTTTTATGTACAGTATGTCAACTGCAAACAGGGACAGTTTAACTTCTTCCTTGCCAGTTTAGATGCCTTTTATTTCTTTGTGTTGTCTGATTGCCATGGCTAGGACCTCCAGTACTGTGTTGACTAGAAGTGGGGAGAGTGGGCATCCTTGTCTTGTTCCTTATCTTAAAGGAAAAGCTTTCAGCTTCTCGCTGTTAGTATAATGTTGGCTGTGGGTTTGTCATATGTGGTCTTTATTATGTTGAGGTACATATGCTCTATACCCATTTTGTTGAGAGTTTTTATCATGAATGAATGTTGAATTTTGACAAATGCTTTTTTAGCATCTATGGAGATGATTATGTGCTTTTGTCCTTTTTGTTGATGTGGTGGATGATGTTGATGGATTTTCGAATATTGTACCATCCTTGCATCCCTGGAATAAATCCTACTTTATCATGATGGATGATCTTTTTGATGTATTTTTCAATTCAGTTTGCTAATATTTTGTTGAGTATTTTTGCATCTATGTTCATCAGGGATATTTGTCTGTAATTTTCTTTTTTTTGTGGTGTCTTTGCCTGTTTTTGGTATTAGAGTGATGCTGGCCTCATAGAATGAGTTTGGTAGTATTTCCTCTTCTTCAACTCTTTGGAAAACTTTGAAGAGGATGGGTATTAGGTCTTCACTAAATGTTTGATAAAATTCTGCGGTGAAGCCATCTGGTCCAGGTGTTTTGTTCTTAGGTAGGTTTTTGATTACCTGTTCAATATTGTTGCTGGTAATTGGTCTGTTCAGATTTTCTGTTTCTTTCTGGGTCCGCGCTGGAAGGTTGCATTTTTCTAGAAAGTTGTCCATTTTTTCTAGGTTATCCAGTTTGTTAGCGTATAATTTTTCATAGTATTCTCTAATAATTCTTTGTGTTTGTGTGGTGTCTGTCATGATTTTTCCTTTCTCATTTCTGATTCTGTTTCTGTGTGTAGACTCTCTTTTTTTCTTGATAAGTCTGGCTAGTGGTTTATCTATTTTGTTTATTTTCTCAAAGAACCAGCTCCTGCTTTCATTTATTCTTTCTATTGTTTTATTCTTCTCGATTTTATTTATTTCTGCTTTAATCTTTATGATGTCCCTCCTTTTATTGACTTTGGGCCTCATTTGTTCTTCTTTTTGTAGTTTCGTTAATTGTGAGTTTAGACTGCTCATACGGAATTGTTTTGTTTCCTGAGGTGGGCCTGTATTGCAATACACTTTCTTCTTAACATGGCCTTTGCTGCGTCCCACATATTTTGTGGTGTTGAATTGTTGTTGTCATTTGTCTCCATATGCTTTTTGATCTCTGTTTTTATTTGGTCACTGATCCATTGGTTATTAAGGAGCATGTTATTAAGCCTCCATGTGTTTGTGGGATTTTTCGTTTTCTTTGCATAATTTATTTGTAGTTTCATACCTTGTGGTCTGAGAAACTGGTCAGTACAATTTCAATCTTTTTGTATTTACCGAGGCTCTTTTTGTGGCCTAACATGTGATCTATTCTTGAAAATGTTCCATGTGCACTTGAGAAGAATGTGTATTCTGCTGCTTTTGGGTGTAGAGTTCTGTAGATGTCTGTTAGGTCCATCTGTTCTAATGTGTTGTTCAGTGTGTCTGTCTCCTTACTTATTTTCTGTCTGGTTGATCTGTCCTTCAGAGTGAGTGGTGTGTTGAAGTCTCCTAGAATGAATGCATTGCATTCTATTTCTCCTTTTAATTCTGTTAGTATTTGTTTCACATATGTAGGTGTTCCTGGGTTGGGCGCATAGATATTTATAATGGTTGTACCTTCTTGTTGGATTGAGCCTTTTATCATTATGTAATGTCCTTCTTTGTCTCTTGTGACTTTCTTTGTTTTGAAGTCTAATTTTGTCTTATACAAGAACTACAACTCCTTCTTTCTCCCTATTAGTTGCATGAAATAATCTTTTTCCATCCCTTCACTTTAAGTCTGTGTATGTCTTTGGGTTTAAAGTGAGTCTCTTGAAGGCAGCATATAGATGGGTCTTGTTTTTTTATCCATTCAGTGACTCTGTGTCTTTTGATTGGTGCATTCAGTCCATTTACATTTAAGGTGAATATCGATAGGTATGTACTTATTGTCATTGCAGGCTTTAGATTTGTGGTTACCAAAGGTTCAGGGTTAACATCCTTACTAAGAGTCTAACTTAACTCACTTAATATGCTGTTACAGACACCATCTAAAGGTTCCTTTTTTTTCCTTCCTCCTTTTTCTTTCTCCTCCATTCTTTATATATTAGGTATCATATTCTGCACTCTTTGTCTATCCCTTGATTCACTCTTTGGATATACTTATTTTATTATTTGCATTTGCTTAGCAATTAGGTGTTCTACTTTCTTTACTGTGGTTTTAGCTATTAAACCTTAGGAACACTGGTGACAGCTGTTAAACCTTAGGAACACTTCCATCTGTAGCAGTCCCTCCAAAATACACTGTAGAGATGGTTTGTGGGAGGTAGATTCTCTCAGCTTTTGCTTATCTGAAAATTGTTTAATCCCTCCTTCAAATTTAAATGATAACCTTGCCATGTAGAGTATTCTTGGTTCAAGGCCCTTCTGCTTTATTGCATTAAATATGTTATGCCACTCCTTTCAAGCCTGTAAGGTTTCTGTTGAGAAATCTGATGATAGCCTGATGAGTTTTCCTTTGTATGTGATGTTTTTTCTCTCTCTATATGCTTTTAAAAGTCTGTCTTTATCCTTGATCTTTGCCGTTTTAATTATTATGTGTCTTGATGTTGTCTTCCTTGGGTCCCTTGTATTGGGAGATATGTGCATCTTGATGGTTTGAGAGAGTATCTCCTTCCCCAGATTGGGAAATTTTCAGCAGTCACCTCCTCAGTGACACTTTCTATCCCTTTTTCTCTCTCTTCTTCTGGTACTCCTATAATGCGAATATTGTTCCGTCTGGATTTGTCACACAGTTCTCGCAATATTCTTTCATTCTTAGAGATTCTTTTTCCTCTCTAGGCCTCAGCTTCTCTGTATTCCTCTTCTCTGATTTCTATTCCATTTACCGTCTCTTCTACTACATCTAATCTGCTTTTAAATCCCTCCATTGTATGTTTCATTTCAGATATGGAATTTCTTAATGATTGAATCTCCATCTTAAATTTGTTCCTGAGTTCTTGAATATTTTTCTGTACCTCCAAAAGCATGTGTGTGTTTTTTATTTTGAACTCTCTTTCAGGATGATTGGTGAGTTCAGTTTCATTTGGCCCTTTTTTCTGGGGTTTGTGAGATTTTGGTCTGAACCATGTTCTTTTAACATTTCATATTTCTGTGTGGTGCCCTCTGTTGCCCAGAAGCTCCAGTCTCTGGAGCTGCTCAGCCCCTAGAGTGAGGTTGGGGGTCATAGGGGAGTGGAGCTGCTGCCTGGGGAAGTAGAGATCTGTTTCCTGATTCCCATCTGCTGTGCATGTCTCCCGTAGGAGTGCCAGTGGGCGAGCATACTGGTGTTAGCCTCTGTGCTTTGTGTCTCTAGCTGTTGTAGGCGGGGCCTCCCTCTGACTTACCTGATGCCTGCCCAGTGACTGCCAGTTTGTGAACTGGTGGCTGGTGCCATCAGGCCAGGAGGAATGCTCAGCAGACTGTGTATCCCAGTGGGGGTCCTCAGAGCTGAGTAGGCAGCCATGGGGATCGAGCATCTGAAGCTCCTCAAAGTTCCCAACCAGCTGGGCAGAGCACGCCCTGGGAATCTTGTCCAGCTCTCACTTCTCCTGCACAGCAAGCTCCGTGCAAACCCCACCCTTTCAGCAGCCCTCTCCCTACTAGGAAGCCTCTCGGACTGCCTGCCTTTCCTCTGACACAGAGCGGCCGGGTGTGGATCCCCTCCCCCCACAAATGGCCGGAATGTCAATTTCTCAAGTACTCTGCCTGTCCGAGCTCCCCAATGTCCAGAGTCCCACACGCTATAGGATTCTGCTCACAAAGCAGATCTCCAGGGCTAGGTGTTCAGCAGTCCCAGGTTTCCACCACCTTCCCTGCTCCGTTTCTCTTCCTCCCCGCCTGTCAGCTGGGGTGGGGGAAGGGCCTGGGTCCTGCCGGATTAAGGCTTTCATAAATTACCCTGGCCGGATTAAGGCTTTCATAAATTACCCTGTTTCGTGAGGTCTGCTCTGTTCATGAGGTCTGTTTGCAGTCTGGTTTAGCCTTCTTTCTTGTTGCTGTTTTAGGATTAGTTGTATTAATTAACTATATTTTTGTACAATTTGTGGTTTTGGGAGGAGCTCTCTGCCTCACCTCTCACGCCACCATCTTGCAAGTCTCACTAATCAGCGTGATTTACCATACTTACCCACAGCTGTGTTTAATGATATCTCAGTATTTTTGAGGATGATAGGATATTTTGGTCTGTATATTTAATCACTAAACTAAGTAGATCACTAAACTAAGACTAGTTCACAACAAAGATAATTTAACTCTTAGAAATATGTTTCTGTGTTTGTTTATATAAAAGGAAATTAATATTTCTAACAGATTTGCTCTTCTAGCTTGCTGGGAGCTGGCTGTTCTCTGCCTTCATCCTAGTTTATGAAGGGGCTGCTGCTGGGAAGCCAAGGTCTTAGGCTTGCCGACTGGCTCTCCTTGCTGTGGTCCTGCTTGGGTGGCACCACTCACGCCTTGTTCCTTAGCACAGACCAGAAGGCATTGCCATTCTTTTGAATATCCCTACACCTCTTGGGTGACTGGGTGGGGAGTGTCAAATAATTGAGCATGATGTATTTTAATCTTTTATCTATTCCTGTGGAGAATCAAGTGAAGTAAATCCTACATCACTGAGTTTCTTGTAGGACATAATTTAATTCAGCTCTTGATTTGCAGAGTCCAGATCCTTGATGAAACTGGTGAAACCACTTTATGGCAGCCCTTTGTATTTCTCCTTGTTGCACAGAAGTGCTCTGAGGCACTAAATTTTATTTCTAATCTGTATGAACTGATAGTTATAAAATCCAATAAGAATGAATTGTAAAAATGAAATAAAAGAGGATCTGCAAACAGATGTCCAAAGTTTTTATTATTAGGTTCAGCAGATGTATGATTGTTTCATTAAATAGCTTTAAACCTTTAAAAATTCTTACTCTTAATTTCTGTAATTATCTCATTATGGGCCAGTACCAAATAATTCACTGATTGGCAGTAGTCCTTGAGCCACATTCTGAGGAATATTGCCCTAGACCTGTCCTCTTTTGGCCCTTTCCTTTTGTTTGCCCAGAAAACGCCTCATTCTTGAATATAGGATCTTGGTGAGGCCAAATGCTACTTGGAATGGCTGTATACTGAATCAGCAGTTGAGCATTGACTCAGGCTATAGGAAGCACAATTTAAAATGTAATTAACATTAAAATTGTTATTGAAGAATCAGGTAATCAGTCTTTGAATTACCCAAGCAGTAGAGCTGGAGCTACATGAATTTGTAAGAACTGGTAAAAATTCTCAAATCAGTTCCTTAAAATCAGTCTGTTACTAAGACACATGACAAAACATCTTCCATTTGCCAGCAATTCCCCGATAATGTGATTACCTCCAAATAAACGTAAGAACCAGAAAAGCAATAACAAAAAAATAAGCATCCCAGCTCATGTATTCCAGAAATAAGATTGTACATGTAGCATTTCTAGTAAGAATTATCAAGTCATTGCTCCAAATCATAAACTTTAAAAAATGGAAGTGCTTCCCTGAGGACCAGAGAATCCTTCCTTTTTTCACAAGTGGTATAAGTACCATAACCATAACCAAAAGATGAATCTTTCTTTGTTTCCATAAACAGAATTGAACTTCCTGATGACTATATTACTGTCATTAAAAGAACATCTGGCTTTGAAGCTGAGATGCTTAAATCATTGTACTGGGATTTTAAATTTCACTTACTAATGGATTTTGTGATTTCATTTTACTTGTTTAATATGAACAGTTGTATTTTTTATCAACTTTCATTCTTTAAATTTGTGCTTAATTTTCTCTCTAAATGATATTTAAATGTTTACTTTTTAGGAATTACCCAACTCTGTCTTTCTGGTGATGGAGGTAGGTAGTATACAAATTTCTCTTTAGTTTATTTCAAATTCCTTTTGATTAGTGTGTACTTAAAAACCGACAGTAGATGATATTTGAAATTTTGAATTGATAAAGTCCCTTCAGTGATTTTGATTCTACTTTATAAGGAATATAAAATTAAAAAGTTTTGATTTCATAATTCTTACATTTTTCAGACTAGATTTACATTGTATACAGATGATTTTTAAATTAAAATGGATTGAATTAATCTTGAATCAATTTCTTTAATTATTTTTTCTTTCATATATCAGTATTGCAATGGTGGAGACCTGGCAGATTATTTGCAAGGTAATTTGTGTGTGTGTGTGTGTGTCAGTGTTCAATGTAGGACTGTAGTCTGTTTAATCCTGAGGTTACTTCTGAAATATGATACCCTTGTTTTTTTCACTGTGTAGAAACATTCAGTAAGTGTGTGTTTGTTTTAATTGTGGTCACTGCTGACCAGCTGTTGTTTGTTGTGGGCTTGTTCCTAAATTTTACTTCTGTAGAAGTACTTTCTTTGTGTGTGCCTCTCTCTGAGTGTTTGAGATCAGACAGGTCCTGTTCCCTAGAGAGAAGAAACCAAATTGTTCTTTTCTTCAAGAGACTGCTGGGTCACCATCACTGAACCTTTAGTCCCTTTCATTTCTTTCAAGATAAAGAAATCTTAATGGGAAAATGTATGCAAGAATGTGTTTATTAATGTGACTGTTCCTTGGGAATTGAAAAGTTATACAGGATTTAAGGTAACATTGAAATTATTTTACAGCATCCGAGGTGAGATTTTAGTACTAGATGGTGCTTGAAATTCTGAATCCAAAATGTGTACACAGTAGAATATAAAGCATTCAGATCAAATTGTGTCATTCCAAAGCATTAAAAAAAAATGATGTTAGGTGAGGCCAGCAACTACTTGTTCACCCTTTAAAGATGCAGAGGAAATATGCAGCAAGATAGTAAAAGGTTAATAACCTATAGAAACGTATCGTGGCAGTTGACAGTAAAAACGCTAAGATATCAGTAGATACACCCACAAAGGGTGATGACAGTTTATAAAAGACAACATATCAAAAACGTTCAGTTTCACTGGGAATGAGGGAGTGCAATTGGAAATGAAATTTTAGAAAATCTTTGAAACAAAACATTGCTGACATGGAAAAGCTCCATAGAGAATAATAGCGGGGAATGCTGGGTGTGATGTCCTTTGCCCGCGGGGCTGGAGCACCACCCTTAGCCGCGGGAGCCCCGCAGCCCGGTACAGCAGCAGTGCTGCCGGAGCTAGCGAGCCGGAGGGGAACTGGTCCGCGGCTCCCACCGCGCCTGCCCGGACACTCGGCCACCACCGAGAAGGGGCCTCGCGGCCGCTTCACCCTGACAGAGGTGCGGGCTTGCGGCCCACACGCCGAGACCCTGCCTTGTCCTTGCTGTGCGGTTCCACCCTTCCTGCGGCGGTCCGCCCGAGGGGCCCGAGTCTGCCGCTTCTGAGACGGAGCGCTGCACGGGGCGGCCGCCTGCCCTGCCCCTGGGAACAGTGTTGGGACACCGTCAGGCCCCAGAGAAGCATGACCGTGGAGAGAGCCCAAGCCAGCCCGTGTTAGGGGAGACAGCACTGGAACGGGGTGGGATTTGGAGGCTCGTTTCTAGCTAGTTGATTGTCGTTGCTGCTTGAAAATATAAAAAAAGAACGCTGGTATTAACCCCGACCCCTAGCCCCCACCCTAAACAAAGAAAATAAATTATAAATACATTTGAAGCTCCCTGTAGGCCCTTCTTAAATTCCACCCCTGTCCTCCCCTTTAGAGACAACCATTATCCTGAATTTGGTAGTTTATTCCATGTGTACTACAGTATTTTTCCCACCTGTGGTTCTTTAAAAAAAAAATCTGTCAATTTGGCTAAAACTTTTTTCAAAATGTCATTTACTAGTACTTAGAATGCAGTGATACAGGCACTGCCAGTCACTATTGATGGAAAGAAGTTGAAGTTAGAAGATACTGCATGTCAGAAGGTCAGTGTCTGAATCTTGAGCTCCTTGTAGTTCTGAGTGACCCAGATAAAGCACCTTTCCCCTGAGTCAGATTGAGTGGCACCTGTCAGTTTAGAACCCTCATTAGAATATCAGGTTCCCTCAAGCACGGAAGGCGTAACACATTTAAGTCAGCTTTGACCGCAGTTTTGTCCATGATGTAGAGCTCTGCATTTGATATTCCAGAGCAGTGGAGTTGGAAGAGGAGACCGAAGTGAGGAGTTTAGGAGCTTGAGTGCTGGAGTTGGACAGGCGGGCTGGTTGACTGCACTTCTGCTCCTCACGTCACTTAACTGCTATGTGATTTGGTCAAGTCATTGTACCTCTCCCTGGGCCTCCCTGCCACAGAACTTAAGGGAATCCTCTGTAGTTTGAAAACACTTGTAAAGACATAACAAATCTGGTCCTCAAGGAATTATCTAGAGCTGAACTGTCCAATACTGTAGCTGTAGACCACATGGGGCTATGGAGCTCTTGCACTGTGGCTAGTCTGAATTGAGATGTCCTGTAAAGGTAGTACACCCTGGATCTTGAGCACTTCGTAGGAAGAAAAGTGATCATATCATTAAGTTTTTTATATTGATTACAAGTTAAAATAGTATTTTGGATATATTAGGTTAAATATTAGGTATATTATTAATTTCACCTGTTTCTTTTCAGGTTCTAAAATGTGGTTACTGGAAAATTGAGTTACTTAGTGTCTCACATTATATTTCTTTCAGAGAGCACTGGTCTAGAAAACCTAATCTATATGTCACAACATGGTTATTTAACTTTTTTTTGCTTTGATAAATAAAGTGCCTTTCACATTTTTCAAAAGATAGAAAACAAATTCTATCGATTGCAAGTTAAAAACAAATTCTAAATTAGTAAGTTGTACTTTATCATTAATTATAGCAGAACCATTAAGTATGGCAGCTATGGCTGAGGCCTGCTACTCTCAGGGCCTACTTGCTCAAGAATTCATTCATCTGAAAGAGCTTTGATGTTGGCAATGCCTTTAAAATATTAAGTTTTTTAACATGGGAATTTCAGTTAAATGGATTGTGTTGAGAAGTACACATCCCATGTTCATAGAAATATGTGAATTTTTACTACAGTTTGTGCCCAGAAACAGCTTACACTAGATCATTATTTTTTTCCCCTGTGAGAACAGTGTTGGAATTTGGACTCTGAATCAAATACATTTTAAATATATTCCCTATTATGAGGCAGAAATATAGGTTCTAAGCAGCTGCAGTCATTTAAAGTAGTGACATTTTTCTAAGTCCTAGTATGAAAGTGTATATGAATGAAATGCAAAAAGAAATTTCCTGCCATTTAAATTGTTGCAATGTAATTTAAGTAAAACGTCACAAAAATAAAACTCTAGTCTTTTATTTGATCCACCCACTAAGGTCCAGAAGAATACACTCCACAGATTATGTGTTCATCAGTTAGGGATGGGATTATGGAAGATCCCACTTTTTATATGTTTTAGTGTAGTTGGATTTTTTTTCCCCCCCAGAGAGAATCAGGCAAAGAACCCCAAAGAATTAGAAGGGGGAAGGTTAATAACAGCTTACAGAAAAAAGTATTTGGTAATTTTTAAACCTTGAGGATTATTTTATCTGAAGATGTTAAGGCCATAAAAGGTCACTTAACATATCATTAAAATTATTTTAAAACCGTAATACTTCATTTGTTTCAAAGGTTAATGTTTTTATCTTTCTTAATTGCATATGGAAGTGTGTAGAACATATTCTAGAATTGTATGGGCAGAAGTATGTTCACAAAGGATTTAGACAGGGTCATGAATATTAAATCCCTAATGTAGATTCAAAAAATTTCACTTGTGGCTTTTAGATCCATTGTAATAAAAAGTTTATATTTGTGTACTGACTACAACATTTGAGTACTTATTCTGTGCCAGGCTTTTTTCTGAAGTCATTGTTAAAGGTGCTGTCTTGTTTAATTGTCACAACAACCCTATGTAGTCTCAACTTTTTGTATATGAGGAGGTGGGCACAGAGGGCTAGTCTTCCAGGGCCACATGTAAGTAGTTGGAGGAGCTGGGATTTGAGCAAAGGCCTGACTCGAAGCCAGTCATTAACCATTACATGCTCCAGCATACATGCAGAAATGCTGTGGTATTTACTGAATCATGACTACCTTCCAATAATGCTGATGTTCTCTCTTTATAGTAGTGAAAACAAAATATTTTTTCTTAAAAGTTTCATTAGTTATGAAAGATAGTGGGATTGGGATGCTGGGAAGCCAGAGAGAGTAAAGGAGGGAAATATGGGAACACAGAACCCTGGCAGGTACAGTGACAGTAATGCCCATTTCTCCATGGGTATCACCTATTTTTGTTGTTGAAGTAGCATTTATATACAGTCTTATCATGGTTTCACATAAACAACACTGTGGTTTCAACATTTACCCATATTATCAAGTCCTCATCCCCCCCCCCTCCCACCACCATTGCAGTCACTGTCTATCAGCATAGTAAGATGTTAGAGTCATTATTGTCTTCTCTGTGCTAGAGTGCCTTACCCATGACCTACCTATATTGTGATTGCAAATTATAATGCCCCTTAATCCCTTTCTCCCTCCCCAACCCTTTACCTTTGGTAACCACAAGCCCCTTCTCGGTGTCTGAGTCTGCTGCTATTTTGTTTCTTCGGTTTTGCTTTGTTGTGATACTCCACAAATGAGTGAAGTCATTTGGTTTATGTCTTTCTCCACCTGGCTTATTTCACTGAGCATAATAGCCTCTAGATCTGTCCGTGTTGCTGCAAATGGTAGGATTTCTTTTCTTTTTATGGCTGAATAATATTCCACTGTGTATATGTGCCACATTTTCCTTATCCATTTGTCTACTGATGGACACTTAGGTTCCTTCTATATCTTGGCTATTGTAAATAGTGCTGCGATAAACATATGGGTGTGTATGTCTTTTTGAATCAGGAATCTTGTTTTCTTCAAGTAAATTCCTAGGAGTGGAATTATTGGGTCAAATGGTATTTCTACTTTTAGTTTTTTGAGGAACCTCCATACTGCTTTCCATAACGGTTGAACCAATTTACATTCCCACCAGCCGTGTAGGAGGGTCCCCTTTCTCTGCATCCTTGCCAGCATTTGTTGTTCTTGTCATTTGGGTGTTGGCCATCTTAACTGGTGTGAGGTGATACCTAATTGTGGTTTTAATCTGCATTTCCCTGATGATTAGTGATGTGGAGCATCTTTTCATGTGCCTGTTGGCCATTTGTATTTCTTCTTTGGAAGTGTCTATTGAGATCCTCCACACATTTTAATTGGGTTATTTGTTTTTTGGGTGTTTAGGCGTGTGAGTTCTTTATTTATTTTAGATGTTAAATCCTTATCAGATAAATCATATATTCTCCCATACTGTAGGATGCCCTTTTTGTTCTGCTATTGTGCCCTTGCTATATAGAAGCTTTTTAGTTAGATGTTCTACCTGTGGGTAAAATTGTAACATTTCCAAAGTATCTCACCTGGTTTTAGTGCATTTGCATATCCTCAGGGGTGGAGAGGAGTTCCTCTCCAAGTCAGTGGGTAATTACCTGGGCAACCGAGGGCTTTTCTGAACCTGAGAGTTTCAAGGGAGGGGCTGGCTTGCTGGCTTGCCTGCTTCTTCAGGAGCAGAGGAGAGAGATGGCCCTGGATGGCAGTTTGTAAGCAGTAAATGGGTTTTAAACTTTATTTCTCCCTTTGACTGATTTCGGTTATTAGAGGTATTTTGCCCTGGATTTCCTCTCCTTGGATTTACATTTGGCCACAGTCGGTAGGGCACCTCTGAACCTGAAATCTGTCACAGTGGGTGCGACCTTTGGGAGGGCTGCTCCTGTGGATGGTGGTGAGGCCCCAGTGGATGCAGTGGCAGAGGTGCTGCTTCACCTGTTATTATCCCCTCAGCTATGGGGCTTCCAAGTTGGGAACCCCTAGTGGGGAATTGGTCTAGGGTAAAGTACCTCTTAGAGGGGTGGGGCCTTCCCCAGAAGTGGGGAAGGGTGGAAACACCGGAAGCTGCAGAATTAGCCCTCCGTGAGTTGGAAGACTGCTTGGAGACCTTAGGGGGCCATGTAGTGGCTGGCATTGTAGGGTCTCTTTTCATCGAGATAGTGGAAACTGTTATACAGGAGAAAGGGGATTATCAAGGGACTTAGGCGGGAGAGGGACACACTTCAGCATCGCTTTGAGGAGCTGGGCGATAACCTATGGGATACTGTTAAAGAAGAGAGACAGTTACTGAAAAGGCAGGTCACGTCCCCTAGAAGATTCCTTAGCAGCAGCGAGGGGGAGACGGCAGGAAAAGCCGCCTTGCAGGAGGCCGTGGGGGAGGGGGAGGAAAGAGTAGTGGCTTCAGCCCCAGAAATGGTGGAGGAGGAGCCGTTGGTGGAGAAGCCCGAGGGAGAAGAGGAGGAGGAGGGGCCATTGGCAGATCTGCTACCCAGGCCACCGCAGGAGGTACCATCTTCTCCTGTTTTAAAGGCCCGCCCAGCTGTAATTAAGAAAATAAAAATGAGACAACCACGGGCTCCGTGGGGAGGAGCAGCCCTCTCCCCAGGTTGTGGAGCACCCCATGCCCCGCCCCTATATCCAGGATGAGCTGGTGGACATGAGCGTCCGGTATAGGCAGAGGCCATCAGAATCTCTGCCTACGTGGCTTTTACGTCTCTGGGATATGAGAGTGGAAAACATTGTTGTGTCAGGTACAGAGATGAATAGAATGGCTTCCTTGAAAACTCACCCTTCCCTCTGGCAACAGTTGCAAAATGCCTGTCACGCTTCAGGGAATCAGACCCTCCTGGAATGGCTGACAGCTGCCATCAGGATAGTTTGGCCTAATCAGGGTGATTTACCATATTTTCCCTGTAGTTGGGAAACGTATGCAGAGCTCCAACAGGTACTGCGGGAATTGGGTATGAAAAACATCATCTATACTATGGATCCCCAGGGCCCTGATGAGTTTTTCACCACAGGAATGAGAAACCTGGTGCTGCATACAGCTCCCACATCTCTCTTTGGGTCCCTAGTGACTACTCTTGCCACCCCACCTAGGGCAGCCCATAAGTGAGGCTACTCATACTTCAGCAGATCTGGGGGAGGTTGAAACAATAAGGGCACGGAGGGAAGTACAGGCCATGACTGAAAGGAGAAGTGCAAAAGGCCCCGTGAAGGTCTGGAGGACCCAGATGTGGGTTGATTTGATAAAGGCCAGGGTAATGAAAGAAAAACTCGATGGGAAGCCCAATAGAGTATTAGAACTGTGGCACCAATTAAAGCCAGAGCAGCAGGTCCAGCCGCTGAGGTCCAGGACACGGAAACCAGAGTCAAGGTTTCATGCCCAGCCTATGTCCCTGCAAAACTTCATGGGAGACAGTACTCAGGATTCACCTGGGCCCTCACCCCCGCAGGAGGATGACTGGGCATCACGGTTCGACTGAGGTAGGGAGTCAAAGTCCCCACCTTGGGGGACACGGTGGGGACCAGAGGCCACATGTAGAATTAGCAATTCATTAGTCCCCTGTGAATGTACAACATGTCCTGGCACTGGTGGACACAGGAGCTAAGTGTTCTTTGATTCATGGCAACCCTGAGCATTTTCCTGGGACCCCTGCTGTGGTAGATGGCTATGAGGGTAAGACAATTAGAGTGAAGAAAGCCCAAATCTTATTGTGGATAGGGTGTTTACCCCCAAAGGAGTATACAGTGTACATTTCTCCCATCCCTGAATATATTTTGAGAGTAGATATCCTGCAGGGATTGTGGTTACAGACCACTGTGGGTGAGTTCAGACTGAGGGTACGTGTGGTAAAGGCAGTTCTGAGGGGACACGCTAAGCACCCGCCTGTAGCTCTGCCTGTACCCTGGCGGGTGACAAATACTAAGCAGCATAAATTGCCTGGGGGGGGGGGGGCACAAGGAAATTGGAGAAACTCTACAGGAGTTGCAGAGGGTGGGCATCATAAAGCCCACTCACAGTCCTTTTAATTCCCCAGTGTGGCCAGTAAGAAAGCCAGATGGCTCCTGGCGTATGACTATAGACTGCAGGGAATTGAATAAAGTCACACCCCTTTGCATGCTGCTGTCCCCTCTATAGCAGACATTCTGGACACCCTCAGCTATGGACTGGGAACGTATCATTATGTAGTATTGACATAGCACAGGAAAGCCAGGAAGAGTTTGCCTTCACATGGGAAGGCTGGCAGTGGACATTCACTGTCCTTCCACAGGGATATCTCCACAGTCCCACCATCTCTCATGGACTTGTAGCCCAGGACTTGGCCGCATTGAGGAAACTGCAAACAGTGTGGTTGTATCACGGCATTGATGATATGCTCACGTCGCATTCTCTTTCAGATTTAGAAGGGGCAGTTCCTAGACTGTTGCAACATCTACAGGGAAAAGGATGGGCTGTGAACAGCACCAAGGTTCAGGGACCTGGTTTGTCTGTGAAATTCTTTGGGGTTGTCTGGTTGGGTAAAACTAAAGTTCCTGAAGCAGTTATAGACAAGGTCCAGGCTTTTCCCACCCCTACCACTGTGACAGTATTATAAAAGTTTTTGGGTCTTTTGGGCTACTGGAGAGTGTTTATCCTGCACTTGGCACAAATTCTGAAGCCCTTATACCAGGTGGGACTGGGATGAGACATGTGCAGCTGCTTTTACTGCTGCCAAGCAGGCAGTCAAGGCCGTACAGGCCTTGAATGTAATGGACTCATCAAGGCCCTGTGAACTAGGTGTTTATGTAACCAAAGATGGTTCTAGATGGGGTCTTTGGCAGCGGCTTGAACCGACACGCCAACATATTGGATTCTGGTCACAACTATGGAAAGGAGCAGAGGTCCGGTACATCTTGATAGAGAAGCAACTGGCTGCTGTGTACCACACCTTGCTGGCTACGGAGCCCATCGCTGGAACAGCTCCGACCAAGGTAATAACCACCTATCCCATCGTGGGGTGGGTGCGAGACTGGACCCAAAGGCCACGCAGTGGCATTACACAGACACCTACACTGGCCAAATGGGGCACATATTTAAAGCAGCGCAGTGCCCTTTCTACTAGCCCCTTAAGTGGAGAACTCCATCGCTTATTGGGGCCAGTGACCTATACCAGTGGAAAGCAGGAAGAACTTGCTTTTCAGCCCTTGGTAGCCGAGACTCCTTATCAGGAGGGAAGAGCCCCTATACCTGAAGATGCTTGGTAACAGACGGCTCCAGTCATCGGCAGCGCCTGAAGTAGAGGGCTGTGGCTTTCCACCCTAAGACTGAGACAATATGGATGGAGGATGGAGAGGGGAAGAGCAGTCAATGGGCGAAGTTGCGGGCAGTATGGCTCGTGATCACCCAGGAGCCTTCCCCCTTAAATGTCTGCACTGACAGCTGTGCCGTCTATCAGAGATGGACCCTATGGCTACCGACATGGTATCAAGCCAAGTGGATGGTTGGTCATCAGCCCCTTTGGGAGCAAGAGTTGTGGCAAGACCTATGGGCCTTTGATCAGACTAAATCTGTTACTGTATATCGTGTGACTGGCCATTTGCCTTTGGCATCCCCAGGGAATGATGAAGCAGACACACTGGCCCAGGTGTGTTGGCTAGAAGGAAAGCCTGCCTCTGATGTGGCCCAATGGTTGCACCAGCGATTGTTGCATGTGGGGCAAAAGACAATGTGGGCTGTAGCCCTTAGGTGGGGCTTGCCATTGACCTTTGAGAAGTCAGCAGGGCCTGGAAGGAATGTCTTGTGTGTTCTAAGAGGGACTTAACACCGAGCCCCACAGCAACATGGGACAATAGTAAGGGGGCCAATACCCCTTGTCAAGTGGCAAATAAGACTATATTGGGCCTCTGCCCATATTGAAAGGATATCGGTATGCCATGACTTGTGTGGACACAGCTACTGAACTATTGGTTGCTTTGCCTGCACATTGTGCAGATCAGCAAACCACCAAGAGAGGCCTGGAGCATCTCTTTGCAGCCTATGGCCGGCTGCAGGTGATTGAGAGCAGTCAAGGCACCCACTTTACTGGACATGCATTACAAGAATGGGTGTAGCAATTAGGAATAAAGTGGAAATCTCATGTACCATATAATCTTACCAGGGCAGGCATGATAGAGAGGTACAATGGTTTGTTGAAATCTGGCCTGAAGTTAGACACCAATAGGCTACGGGGTTGGTCAGTTTGCCTATGGACAGTGCTGTGGCGTTTGAATGAGAAGCCATGTAAAGAAAGGCCTGGAAGCTGGCCTCATGTATATTCTGGAATAACAGCTGAATGGGCCCCAAAGGTCACGGTAGTGTACCCAAAACATCCCGGAGGTAAGAGCATCTTGAGGGGAAGTTTTGTTTTATCTTTATGGCCAGTGCATGTACCTCCCATAGCCCTATATATCTACCCATCTGTAACTCCCACAGGGAGGGGGTGAAAGTCTGGTATACTAGAGCAGGACGAGATCCCATTCCTGACACTGTTTCATCACAAGACCACTCTCTTGCATGTATCCTACCTGATGGACAATATTTGCCTATGCTGGTGTCATTAAAACATGTATCTTATCGCCCTTAAGGTTATTTTCTCCTTCAGTCCTGGTGGCCTGAATGCGCCCCCTGGCTGCATCCACTGCATGATGATTGCTCTGAACCCTCAGCTACTGCTTGCCTATGGAATGAATGAGCTATGGACTTAATCTGCATAAGACTTTGAAACTAGCTGAATCCTCTGGCTTGAGGATTGTCATAATTTTATTGCTGTCGCTATTGTTATGTCATTAGTCTGGTGACAATGCTCCAGTTTTCTCGCTTAGGGACCATTGCGGAAGAAGGGGAACGACTAGATTGTAAGGCAAGATTTCTGCAAGATGGCCTGCGGGTAAAATTGTAACATTTCCAAAGTATCTTGCCTGGCTTTAGTGCATTTGCATATCAGTAAGTGTGGAGAGAAGTTCATCTCTATGTCAGTGTCAACCTGGGCAACTGAGGGCGTGTCTGAACCTGAGAGTTTAAAGGGAGGGGCTGGCATGCTGGCTGTCTTGTTTGTCAGGAGCAGAGGAGAAAGGCGACCCTGGAGTGCAGTTTGTAAGCAATAAAAGGGTTTTAAACTTTATTTCACTCTTTGACTGATTTCGATTTTTAGAGGTATTTGCCCCGGGATTTTCTCTCCCCAGACTTACAGTCCCATTTGTTCACTTTTAATTTTGTTTCCCTTACCCAAGGAAATGATTTCAGGAAAAAGTTGCTCATGTTTATATTCAAGAGATTTTTGCCTACGTTTTCTTCTAAGAGTTTTATGGTTTCAAGACTTACATTCAGGTCTTTGATCCATTAAGAGTTTACTTTTGTGTATGAAGTTAGACAGTAATCCAGCTTCATTCTCTTTAATGTAGGTGTCCAATTTTGCCAATACCAGTTCTTGAAGAGGCTGTCTTTTCCCCATTGTATATCCGTGGCTCCTTTATCATATATTAATTGACTGTATATGTGTGGCTTTATATCTGGGTTCTCTAGTCTATCCCATTAATCTATGGGTCTGTTCTTGTGCCAGTACCAAATTGTCTTGATTACTGTGGCTTTGTAGTAGAGCTTGAAGTCGGAGAGCGTAATCCCCCCTACTTTATTCTTCCTTCTCAGGATTGCTTTGGCTCTTCAGGGTCTTTTGTGGTTCCATATGAGTTTTAGAACTATTTGTTCTAGTTCACTGAAGAAATTCTGTTGGTATTTTGATAGGGATTGCATTGAATCTGTAGATTACGTTAGGCACGATTGCCATTTTGATAATATTAAATCTTGCTATCCATGAGCACAGGATTGATTTCCATTTATTGGTGTCTGCTTCAGTTTCTATCATGAGCATCTTGTAGTCTTTTAGAGTATAGGTTTTTCACCTCCTTGATTAGATTTATTCCTAGGTATTTTATTTTTTTGATGCCATTGTAAATGGAATTGTTTTCCTGATTTCTCTCTCTGCTAGTTCGTTAGTGTATAGGAATGCAACAGATTTCTGTATATTAACTTTGTATGCTGCAACTTTGGTGAATTCAATTATTCTAGTAGTTTTGGAGTGGATTCTAGAGGGTTTTTTATGTATAATATCATGTCATCTGCAAACAGTGACAGTTTAACTTCTTCCTTACCAAACTAGATGCCTTTTATTTCTTTGTGTTGTCTGATTGGACCTCCAATACTGTGTGTGTTGAGTAATAGTGGGGAGAGTGTGCATCCTTGTCTTGTTCCCGATCTTAGAGGAAAAGCTTTTAGCTTTTCCTTATTAAGTATGATGTTGTCTGTGGGTTTGTTGTTATGTGCCCTTTATTATGTTGAGGTGCTTACCCTCTGGGAATCACCTATTTTTCTTTTGTGCTTAGATAATGGCTGGAATTAAATATGGATTTTTATCCCAGATATTTGACTAATAGGAAGAGGGACTTATTTTTGGATTATAGAGGAGACTTCCATTTGTTGAGCACCTCCTTTTAACCCACAGGAATTCATTTTATTTGAAGATGTGAAGGCCATAAAGGTCACTTAATATGTCATTTAAATGCTTTTAAAACCATAATATTTCATTTGTTCCAAATGTTGATGCTATTTTTATCTCATTAATTTCATATGGAAAGGTTTTTGGAATAACATGGGCACCTTCAGCAGTAAAAAATCAGAAAGGAAAACCAAAAATGAACACTAGTGAAAACAAAAGAAGCAAATCTAACTAAGTTCTTTTTACAAGAGATTGATTAAAAATTTTGAAATAATCTGATTTCTTCATAGACTTAAATTACTAAAGTAAAAAAAAAATGCAAATCCCAGTGCCTTACTCCCTCCATGTTCTCCTTAACAGCTCACTTGTGTTGGTGGAATATGCACATGGTATTTGGTTTTGTGTGCTTAAACATTGGTGTGACTATTTTTTTTTTGACGTGACTCTTTTCTACCAGCTAAAGGAACTCTCAGTGAGGATACTATCAGAGTGTTTCTGCATCAGATTGCAGCTGCCATGCGAACTCTGCACAGCAAAGGCATAATCCACAGGGATCTCAAACCACAGAACATCTTGCTGTCTTACACCAGTCGCAGAAAGTCGAGTGTCAGTGGTATACGCATCAAAATAGGTAGGCCATGCATTGTTTTATGCAAAGTTAGTTTTTGCAACTCAGTATTTTTAGATAATTTCAGTTCAGTTTTGTTAGAATAACAGATTTTGTTGATGCACTTTTGAAATTTATATTGAGTTCAGTAAGGTATGTTTAGATATGTGAACCTTTTACATTGTCAGCAGCATATACTACATCTCAGACAGGGCCAGAGGGCCCATGTTAGGTTCTCTAAACATGGATCCCAGCTGCAAATCCTGCTTCTCCTCATTAGAAGGAAGCTAAAATATTACAGTTGCTGGCATCAATTTAACAACCGTGGTTCTTTACAGCTCATGGGATTTTAACAAATAGGATCTAAGAGACCATTCTTATTTGGCAGTTTTTTAGTGCCCTTGTATCTATCTCAGAATTATTTGAAGTAGTTTGTAATGTTAGCTTTTTTTTAAAGCTTTTCTCTTGATTAGAAAAATAACTTTTTATTAGTATTTAATAAATTTCTGACTTTATATAGGTTACATCTGATATTGAGAAAAGGAAAAAAATAGTTCAAATTCTATACCTGGTATTGTTATTTAATAAGAGTTGTATTAATGAATCATTTATTACAATTAACATTTTCTTTTGCAAAGCTTTGTACTCCCTCCTTGTTTACAAAGCTGGCAGAGCAGTGACTTGTATAGTTGGTGATTACTATTTCTTTTTATTTTTTATTTTATTAAGGTATTATTGATAAACACTCTTATGAAGGTTTCACATGAAAAAACAATGGTTACTACATTCACCTCTGTTATCATGTCCCCCCCATAGCCCATTGTAGTCACTGTCCATCAGTGTAGTAAGATGCCACACAGTCACTATTTGCCTTCTCTGTGCTACACTGTATTCCCCCTGATCCCCCACACCATGTGTGCCAATCATAATACCCCTGAATCCCCTTTTCCCTCCCTCCCCACCTGCCCTCCCCCACCCTTCCCATTTGGTAACCTCTAGTCCCTTCTTGGAGTCTGTGAGTCTGTTGCTGTTTTGTTCCTTCAGTTTTGCTTCATTGTTATACTCCACAAATGAGGGAAATCATTTGGTACTCGTCTTTCTCCGCCTGGCTTATTTTACTGAGCATAATACCCTGTAGCTTCATCCATGTTGTTGCAAATTGTAGAATTTTTTTCTTTCTTATGGCTCCGTAGTATTCCATTGTGTATATGTACCACATCTTCTTTATCCATTCATCTACTGATGGACACTTAGGTTGCTTCCATATCTTAGCTATTGTAAATAGTGCTTAAATAAATATAGGGGTGCATATGTCTTTTGGAATCCGAGAAATTATATTCTTTGGGTAAATTTCTAGGAGTGGAATTCTTGGGTCAAATGGCATTTCTATTTTTAGTTTTTTGAGGAACCTCCATATTGGTTTCCACAATGGTAAAATTAGCTTACATTCCCACCAGCAGTGTAGGAGAGTTCCCCATTCTCCACATCCTCACCAGCATTTGTTGTTCTTACTCTTTTCGATACTGGCCATCCTAACTGATGTGAGGTGATATTTCATTGTGGGTTTTATTTGCATTTCCCTAATAATTAGTGATGTGGAGCGTCTTTTCATGTGCATGTTGGCCACCTGAAATTCTTCTTTGGAGAATTGTCTGTTCATATCCTCTGCCCACTTTTTAATTGGGTTATTTGCTTTTTGGGTGTTGAGGCATGTGAGTTCTTTATATATTTTGGATGTTAACCCCTTGTTGGATATGTCATTTACAAATATATTCTCCCATACTGTAGGATGGTTTTTGTTCTATTGATGGTGTCCTTTGCTATACAGAAGCTTTTAAGTTTGATGTAGTACCATGTGTTCATTTTTGCTTTTGTTTCTCTTGCTCGAGGAGATGCATTTAGAAAAAACTTGCTCATGTTTATATTCAGGAGATTTTTGCCTATGTTATCTTCTAAGAGTTTTATGGTTTCATGACTTACATTTAGGTCTTTGATCCATTTGGAGTTTACTTTTGTGTTTGGGGAGAGACAATAATCCAGTTTCATTCTCTTGCATGTAGCTGTCCATTTTTGCCCACACCATTTGTTGAAGAGGCTACGATTTCCCCAGTGTGTGTCCATATCTCCTTTATCGTATATTAATTGACCATATATGCTTGGGTTTATATATCTGGGCTCTCTAGTCTGTTCCATTGGTCTATGGGTCTGTTCTTGTGCCAGTACCAAATTGTCTTGATTACTGTTGCTTTGTAGTAGAGCTTGAAGTCGGGAAGCACAACCCCCCTGCTTTATTCTTCCTTCTCAGGATTGCTTTGGCTGTTCAGGGTCTTTCGTAGTTCCATGTGAATTTTAGAATTATTTTCTCTACTTCATTGAAGAATGCTGTTGGTGTTTTGATAGGGATTGCATTGAATCTGTAGATTGCTTTAGGCAGGATGGCCATTTTGACAATAATTAATTCTTCCTATTCATGAGCACGGTATGTGTTTCCATTTATTGGTATCTTCTTTAATTTCTCTCATGAGTGTCTTGTAGTTTTCAGTGTACTGGTCTTTCACTTCCTTGGTTAGGTTTATTCCTAGGTATTTTATTCCTTTTGATGTAATTGTGAATGGAATTGTTTTCCTGATTTCCCTTTCTGCTAGTTGATCGTTAGTGTATAGGAATGCAACAGATTATCTGTGTATTAACTTTGTATCCTGAAACGTTGCTGAATTCAGATATTAGATTGGATTTGTTGGGGTTTTTTATGTACAATATCATGTCATCTGCAAACAGTGACAGTTTAACTTCTTCTTTACCAATCTGGATGCCTTTTATTTCTTTGTGTTGTCTGATTGCGGTGGCAAGGACCTCCAGAACTATGTTGAATAAAAGTGGAGAGAGTGGGCAGTCTTGTCTTGTTACTGATCTTAAAGGAAAGGCTTTCAGCTTCTCGCTGTTAGATATGATGTTGGCTGTGGGTTTGTCATATATGGCCTTTATGATGTTGAGGTACTTGCCCTCTTATACCCATTTTGTTGAGAGTTTTTATCATGAATGTATATTGAATTTTGTCAATGCTTTTTCAGCATCTATGGAGATGATCATGTGTTTTTTGTCCTTTTTGTTGATGTGGTGGATGATGTTGATGGATTTTCTAATATTGTTCCATCCTTGCATCCCTGGAATAAAACATACTTGATCGTGATGGATGATCCTTTTGATGTATTTTTGAATTTGGTTTGCTAATATTTTTTGAGTATTTTTGCATCTGTGTTCATCAGGGATATTGGTCTATAATTTTCTTTTTTTGTGGTGTCTTTGACTGGTTTTGGTGTTAGGGTGATGCTGGCCTCATAGAATGAGTTTGGAAGTTTTCCTTCCTCTTCCTCTTTTTGGAAAACTTTAAAGAGGATGGGTATTAAATATTCACTAAATGTTTGATAAAATTCGTTATTGAAGACATCTGGTCCAGGGGCTTTGTTCTTAGGTAGTTTTTGACTACCAATTCAATTTCGTTGCTAGTAATTGATCTGTTCAGATTTTCTGTTTCTTTCTGGGTCAGCCTTGGAAGGTTGTATTTTTCTAGAAAGTTATCCATTTCTTCTAGGCTATCCAGTTTGTTAGCATATAGTTTTTCATTGCATTCTCTAATAATTCCTTGTATTTCTGTGGTGTCTGTAGTGATTTTTTCTTTTCTCATTTCTGATTCTGTTTATGTGTGTAGGCTCTCTTTTTTTCTTGATAAATCTGGCTAGGGGTTTATCTATTTTGTTTATTTTCTCAAAGAACCAGCTCCTGCTTTCATTGTTTCTTTCTATTGTTTTATTCTTCTCAATTTTATTTATTTCTGCTCTAATCTTTATTATGTCCCTCCTTCTGCTGCCTTTGCGGCTCATTTGTTCTTCTTTTTCTTGTTTCGTTAATTGTGAGTTCAGACTCTTCATATGGGATTGTTCTTCTTTCCTGAGGTAGGCCTGTATTTTTCCCTCTTAGCACCACCTTCGCTGCTTCCCACAGATTTTGTGGTGTTGAATTATTGTTGTCATTTGTCTCCATATACTTTTTGATCTCTGTTTTTATTTGGTCATTGATCCATTGGTTATTTAGGAGCCTGTTGTTAAGCCTCCGTGTGTTTGTAGGCTTTTTCATTTTCTTTTCATAATTTATTTCTAGTTTCATACCCTTGTGGTCTGAGAAGCTGGTTGGTACAATTTCTATCTTTTTGAATTTGCTGAGGCTCTTTTTGTGGGCTAGTGTATCATCTATTTTTGAAAATGTTCCATGTGCACTTGGAGAACAATGTGTATCCTGCTGCTTTTGTGTAGATGGTTGTGTATATGTCTGTTAGGTCTATCTGTTCTAATGTGTTGTTCAATGCCTCTGTCTCCTTACTTATTTTCTGTCTGGTTGATCTGTCCTTTGGAGTGAGTGGTGTGTTGAAGTCTCCTAGAATGAATCCACTGCATTCTATTTCCCCTTTTAAGTCTATTAGTATTTGTTTCACATATGTAGGTCCTCGTGTGTTGGGTGCATAGATATTTATAATGGTTATATCCTCTTGCTGGATTGACCCCTTTATCATTATGTAATGTTCATCTTTGTCTCTTGTTACTTTCTTTGTTTTAAAGTCTATTTTGTCTGATACAAGTGCTGCAACACCTGCTTTTTTCTCCCTATTAGTTGCACAAAATACCTTTTTCCTTCCCTTCATGTTTAGTCTGTGCATGTCTTTGGGTTTGAAGTGAGTCTCTTGTAGGCAGCGTATAGTTGGGT
The DNA here is from genome assembly GCA_032199065.1 of Smutsia gigantea. Classification (NCBI taxonomy): domain Eukaryota; kingdom Metazoa; phylum Chordata; class Mammalia; order Pholidota; family Manidae; genus Smutsia; species Smutsia gigantea. The sequence goes on along the minus strand of JAVSCE010008207.1, from coordinate 165,663 downwards.
CATGTTTTTTTATCCATTCAGTGACTATGTGTTTTGACTGGTGCATTCAGATCATTTACATTTAGGGTGATTATTGATAGGTATGTACTTAATTGCCATTGCAGGCTTTAGATTCGTGGTTATCAAAGGTTCAAGGGGAACTTCTTTACTATCTAAGAGTCTAACTTAACTCAGTCTGCTATTACAAACACAATCTAAAGGTTCTTTTTTTCCCCCTCCATTCTTTATATATTAGGTATCATATTCTGTACTCTTTGTCTATCCCTTTTTATTGCCTCTGGTGACAGCTGTTTAACCTTAGGAGCACTTCCATCTGTAGCAGTCCCTCCAAAATACACTATAGAGGTGGTTTGTGGGATGTAAATTCTCTCAGCTTTTGCTTATCTGGAAAATTTTTAATCTCTCCTTCAAATTTAAATGATAGTCTTGCCAGATAAAGTATTCTTCGTTTGAGGCCCTTCTGCTTCATTGCATTAAATATATCATGCCACTCCCTTCTGGCCTGTAAGGTTTCTACTGAGAAGTCTGATGATAGCCTGATGGGTTTTCCTTTGTATGTGATCTTATTTTCTCTCTGGCTGCTTTTAATAGTCCTTATCCTTGATCTTTGCCATTTTAATTACTATATGTCTTGATGTTGTCTTCCTTGGATCTCTTGTGTTGGGAGATCTGGGCACCTCCATGGCCTGAGAGACTATCTCTTTCCCAGATTGGGGAAGTTTTCTGCAATTACTTCCTCAAAGACTCTTTCTATCACTTTTTCTCTCTCTTCTTCTCCTGGTACCCCTATAATATGAATGTTGTTCCGTTTGGATTGGTCACATAGTTCTCTCAGTAGTGTTTCATTCCTAAAGATCCTTTTTTCTCTCTGTGCCTCCGCTTCTTTGTATTCCTCTTCCCTGGTTTCTGTTTCACTTATTGTCTCCTACACCATATCTGATCTGCTTTTAGTACCTTCCATTGTGCTCTTCAATGATTAGATCTCTGTCCTAAATTTCTTCCTGAGGTAATGAATTTTTTTCTGTACCTCCATGAGCATGTTTATGATTTTTATTTTGAAATCTCTTTCAGGAAGATTTATTAATTCAGTCTCACTCAGTCCTTTCTCTGGTGTTGAGGTTTTGCTTTGAACTAGGTTCCTTTGACGTTTCACGTTTGTATGTGGCACCCTCTAGTGCCCTGAAGCTCTACTCTCTGGAGCTGCTCAGCCACTGGAGTGATATCGGGGGTCACAGGGGAGTGGTATTGGTGCCTGGGGTGAGGAAAGAGCTCTTTCCTATTTCCTGGCTGCTATGCCTGTCTCCACTGCCAGAACCAGTGGGCCAAACACTCTATGGTTTGTTTTTGTAGCTGCTGTAAGTGGGGCTTCCCTCTGGCTGGCCTGATGCCAGAGCAGGGGCTGCCAGTTTGTGAGCCAGGTGCAGGCTAGCTGGGAGGAAAACACAGCAGGCTGCGTATCATAGTGGGGGGCCTTGGAGCTATGTAGCCAGCCAGGGTGATGGAGTGACTGAAGATTTTTGAGTTCCCAACCTGCTGGGCAGAGTGCACCTGGACAATTTGTCTACCTGTCCTTTCTCCTGAGCAGTTAGCTCTGTGCAATCTTTGCCCCTTTAGTAGCCTTCTCGCTGTTAGGAAGTCTCTCAGACTGCCTTCCCAGTTCAGCTGGATATGAATTCCTGTTTTCCACAAGCAGCTGGAATCTCTGTCTCTCCAGGTATTCCGTCTGTCTTAGCTTTCCAACCCCACTAATCACCAGGGCACCATGCAGTGTAGGTTCATGCTCCCAGGGAAGATCTCCAGGGCTACATGTTCAGCAGTCCCAGGCCTCCACTCCCTCCCCACTCTGTTTCTCTTCCTCCCTCTGGTGAGCTGTGGTTGGGGAAGGTCTTGGGTACCGCTGGGTCACAGCTTGGTATGTTACCCTGTTCCATGAGGTCTGCTCTTTTCTCCAGGTGTATGCAGTCTGGTGCAGCCTTCTTTCCTGTTGCTCTTTCAGGATTAGTTGTATTAATTATATTTTCGTATTATATGTGGTTTTAGGAGGAGGTCTCTGCCTCACCTTTCACACCGCCATCTCTAATCCAATCAGTGATTACTATTTCATAGATTGTCGAAAGTGAGGTAATTACTTTCATAAGCTGTTAATTTGTCACAATTCCGTTGTGCCTCCTTATGTCTTGAAAATATGATCTCTGTTAAGTGAGCAAAGGTATCATTTGTTTTTCTCCTTTTTATTTTGTGAAACAGCGGATTTTGGGTTTGCTCGTTACCTACACAGTAACATGATGGCTGCGACACTGTGTGGATCCCCAATGTACATGGTGAGTGTTTGTGTCCTTGTGTGTTTATGATATGGCACTATGAGCACTGGAATTTAAGTGTAAGGCTTGTTTCCAAGTAAGATGTGATTTTATAGTGTGTTGTTACTTGTATTAACATTAATTGTAATGCTGTAATATAATATAGACATCTTTTGCTTTGGCATAGCAGACTGTAAAAGTCATTTTGCCCATTTTTTTTTTTTAGTTTTTAAAAAGATTAGTTATTATAGTGGAAATCCCCTCTTAGATTGAACTGAAAATAAAAACTGATGAAGTATGGTTGTACTATACTTGATGTGTAATATTAGAAATACCAAAAAAAATAAAAAATAAAGCCTTTAGGTCACCTCTTCAGGTACAGGACATGCTCATCTTTTGCATGTTCTGTCTCTTGATAAAGCGCCAATATCATAAGAGTTTTTTTAAATTAGTGTCATATTGAAAGCTGAAAAAAATCTTAGCTTTCTTCTTTGCCCTTTCAGATGGATATTGTCATGTCTGCTAGGGTGAGGCTGTGAAACTTCTCAACTAATATGAAGTGTTAAGTCTGGAAGTATCTTAATTCTGGAGCCTCAGAATTCTGCAAAGTAAATAAATGTACCTATTTTAATTTTAAGTTTAATGTGGATTTATGTTCTATTTAAATCCTAATTGGATTTCCTCTAATCTAAAATCAACTTTGAGATCAAGGAACTAGTCATCAAAGTTTAAAAAATTTTTTTGCATTAAATTTACTTTCTTGATCATACTTTTACTGTTTGTACAACAAACTTTATAATTTAATGCAATTTAAAATTATTTTGTACTTCCTAAGTATGAACTAGGTCATCCCTGAACTAAGAGCTTTGAGGCTAGAGAGTGCTTGGGCTGATCACTAAAGGAAGTTGACTCAGTAAGAAATTTATGAGGGACAATAAATAAAAATGTTATGCCCAGGAAATAAAATTTCACTGTCTTTAAGTGTATTTGACATTCATATTTAATGTTTTTCCTGATTGATGGTATTTTTAAAAAGCACCATTTAATGAGAGGTGGGAAAATAGCTACAGCAAAGCAGCAGAGAAATGCCTTTGCTTTTAAGACAATTATTGTGTTTTGCACCATAGTTTTGTATTATTTTAAAAGTTTTTAAATGAAAGGGAAAAGCAATAATATAGCAAACTCTTGTGTACCTATTATCCATATTTAACAAAGTTAATATTTTGCCATGACCTACTTTTTTTAGAAAGAAATAATCCAAATCCTTTTGTATATATACCTTCCTTTTCCCATTTCCCACTGTCCTATTCTCATATCCTAGAAGTAACCCCTATCCTGTCATTGGTGTGTGTTTTTTCTTTAATATAATTTTAATGCTTTTACTGTATTTGTGTCCATAATAATGTACAGAAATGTTTGTTTCTACAACTTGATTCTTTTCATGTAGCACTGTTTTTGAGATTTACCAGTAAATCTCAATGTAAGAATGTGGTTCTAAGTTCATCGCAGTATCATTTGATTAGGGAAATACCACAATGTGTTTTTATTTTGGTAGTTTTGTAAGGAGTGTGACATTTACCAATTAATTGGCATATGCATATGTAAATAACATAATGTGTATCTCCTGAATATTTTTATTCTCAGGCTCCTGAGGTTATCATGTCTCAACATTATGATGCTAAGGCAGACCTGTGGAGCATAGGAACAGTGATATACCAATGCCTCGTTGGAAAACCACCTTTTCAGGTAGCCTGCCCATTTTCTTGTGTACTCAGTTTTGGGATCTTCTCTCTCATTTTGCATTTGCCTTTGACTCATAAAATGGGAAGCCTTTGAAAGCTGTGTTTTTGGTTCCTTGTGATTTATTGTGATTTTGTTACAAGCAAAACCTGCTGTAGTGAGCCAGACACTTCTTGCTTTTCCTTTTTTATCTGCCTTCTTGTAACTGTTGGACTGGGCATGAAGCCTCTACATGTTTTCCAGGCTAACAGCCTGGTGGGAAATGTGTGTCAATAGTGGTGTCAGCACTTCCTGCTTAGCTTGGTTTTGGGCTTCTGGAATCCCTGAGGGCTGGGGCTGGCCTGGGACTGGCCTGGGACTGTCACTGGAAACCATCCCCAGCTCTCTGTTCCTGTCACTGCAGGGTGGAAAGAGTTGATCACTTAGGCTTTATGGATGTCACCTTGGGTCCTTTTCCTCTCCTCCACTCCCCTCACGTCCTGTCAGCAGAGGTCATCTAGAATTAATTATGGTGATTCCTTTTGCATTCATGCTGCCCACTTACAAAGAGATTTTTTGAATCTGAAAACTAGAACAAAGTGAAATTATTTGCCCAAGATGGTATTACAAAACCAGTGACATGGCCAGGTCACAAACTTAATTTCCCAGTCTATTTAGTTATGTAGAGGTAGCTTCCCTAAATCAGCAGCTGTGATTGTGAGGGCGCTGCCTGTGCTGTGGAGAGACTGAGAAGTGCAGTATACTTAGTTCTCCTGGAATCCTTTCAAGTCCTAAGGTGAGATACACCCACTGTTACATGATAAAAATGTACCTGTTGGGTAGGCCACGTAACCTCCAGAGGAGTGGTTCTTAGCCTTTTCTAAGTTTCAGGCCTCTCTTGAGAGTCTGACCTCAGAAGAGATCCATTATTTCCAGGTAGGCAGAATTTGCACTCAGTTTCAGAGGTTTTTAAGTTCTTAGTGTCCATCTGTGGCTCCCTCAGCAATCCATGGCTTTCAAGTTCAGAAATCTATGTTCTATAACAAGAATGTGAATATCTACAATATGATTTGGAATTTTCCCATCATTGTTCAGGAAATTAAACCTTTCTAAAAAAATTTTTTTAAATAGGCTAATAGTCCTCAAGACCTAAGGATGTTTTATGAAAAAAACAGGAACTTAATGCCTAGGTATGTGTTTTGATTACATTTAATTTTACTGTTTGTGAATGTGTTATTTATTTGAATGCTATGTGTCTTATTTCCATTATTGAACCTTCTTTTTCATTTAAAATAATGGGATAGCATTCATTATAACAGGAAATTAGAAAATTACTAGCACATCATAGGCACCTGTGTACTGCTGTGCCATTTTCTTTCTTTTTTAAAATGTGAAGTATGTTTAAAAGAATAAAGTACAGAAGTTATATGGGTTCTCTGGGGAGGGAGATGCAGACTGATTAGATGTGCATAGAATAGAAAGCCATTACCCCCAGGTCTCCCCCTGTTCTCAAGGGATGACAAAAGTTTGCTGTGTATCTTTCCACATCCTTTTTGTTCAAATTCTTTATACACGTTTGAGTGTTTATGCATATATTAATTAATACACACACACGCAGTTCAATACAAATTACTTTTTAATACTTTGCAAATTGTTCTGCAGCTTTGTTTTACTTAGACATTCAGCAGCAGTCCATAGAGAACTGAAGCATTCTTTTTAGACAGCTCTGGAATTCCATAGTGAGGTGTATTATATTTTGTTTAATCACAGCCCTTTTTTCATTTTGGTTACTGCAAACAGTCTTTAGTGATAGTGTGTGTGTGTGTATACCTATTTGTGTATTTCTTTAGGATGGACTCCTAGAAATGGAATTGTTGAACTTAAAGTTGTGCTCCCCAAATTGACTCTCCCTATTTCATAGTGCAGTGTGAGAGTCCCCACAGTTTACCGACAAAGGATGTTACCAGATTTGATGCCTCTCAAGTAAAGAAGACCATTTACATTATTCTCTTTACCAGTGATGTTGGCACTTTTTATTTGTTCAATATGCTTTCGTAGTTTCTATTTTGTGAATTTTATATTCCTCTTACTTATTTTTCTGTTGCCTTGTTTGCCTTTTCCTTGTTGGATTTTAGGAAGCTGTATTATTTCTCATTGGTATTGGTTTAAATTTTTCCAGACAGAATTGGAGGTAGCTCTTGTTCTAATAGAGAACGTTATCAAATTCTAGTGTAAGCTTGAAGTTGTGATAGAACTCAGGATGGTCTGTGCTTGTGAAGTACTTTTATTTCTGCATTCTAACAACGTTAATAAGTGCAATACAAGAATCTTAACCAAAATTGATGGTATTTCTCAAAGGCAATTGCTTAGTGTTTTGTTGTTCCTTTAAGGAATGGCTTTACCATGATCTTTGTGTATAAAATATAATATTTGCATAACTGCATTTACATTTTCATTTACCATAATGAAGGTAAAAGTCATGTACTTCATATATATCTCACCACTTAGGTTATTTTTTTCCTTTTTCTTAGTATTCCTAGAGAAACATCACCTTATTTGACTAATCTCCTTTTGGGTTTGCTTCAGAGAAACCAAAAAGATAGAATGGACTTTGGTAAGTAATATTTTAAAATGTTATGTAGTTTTAAATTTTGTGTATTCTGAAAATATTTTTTTAAAGGTATTATAGAGATTTCATAAGAAAATTAAGGTCAACTTTACTTTTCTATCTCTTTGTCTTTTTCATTTATTTTGTAAATATTTATTGAGTGTCTACTGTGTTCTAGGTACAGGGGTTGGAGTAATAAAATTTCTGTTCTCATGTAACATATATTGTAGTGGAGAGAGAGACAAAGAAATTATACCCTACAATTATATACTATATTAGAAGGTGATAATACTGTGGAAAAAAAGAAGCAAGAGAAGTGGGGGTGGGTGGAGATTGAAATCTTAAATAAGGTAATCAATTAAGCCTTTTCAGAGAAAGTGACATTCCATTGAAGATCTGATTGACAGAGGTGAGGCAGTGAGCCATGTGGCTGTGGGGAGAGCTTTTCAGGCGGAGTCAGTAGCTGGTACAAAGGCCCAGAGCTGGAGCTGCCTTGTTTGCTGGAGGGGCAGGTAGGCCAGTGACTCAAAGTGTGGCAGAGTACCACTGGAGGGTTTGAGCAGAGGAATCCTGTGGTCTGACTAATGCTTTAGAAAGGATCAGTCTGGTTGCTTGTTGAGAACAGACTGTGGTGAGGGTTGTGTGGTAGAGGGAGGCAGAAGCTGGGAGATTAACCTGGAGACTAGGGCAATGACCTAAGTGAGAGATGAAGTAGCCATGCTGGAGATAATATCATGGAAGTAGTGAGAGATGTTTAAACCTGGATCTTCTTGGAGGTGGAGGCAGCATATTTACAGATGAATCAGATGTGGGGTGTGAGAGAAAGAGAAGAGTCAAAGATGACTTTTTGGCCTGAGCAAATGAAAGAAGGGAGTTGTCAGTTCAGAGGTAGGGAAGAGCATGTGGATAGGGCAGGATATGGGGGCAAGATCAGGCATTTGTTTAGGCTGGACATATTACATTTAAGAGACCCATTTGACATCTAGGTGCAGATGTCAAAAGGGTACCTGGATTTTAGAGGAGAGGTTTAGGCTGGGGATATATCTGGGAAAAGATCTGGAAGGAAGTAAATACCCCAGAGGGTGAGAACACTCCAGGGAAGAGAAACACCCAGGAATCTGGTAAAAAAGTCTCTGGCCTCAAAGATGGGGCTTGAGGAGACAGGGAGGGGCAGCTCCGTGTGTGGTGATCTTTGTGGACATGTACTCTGGGTAGCCCTGCTCTCACCATGGCACTCTGAGGATGGAGTGTGGGTACCTCACAGAGGCCTCGGCCTCATCTTAGATTTTTAGATTCTTAAGGTGGAAACTTACATCATTGATTTTGGACCTTTCTTTTTTTATAATATAAGCATCTAAAACTAAAAACTTGCAAGTATTTTAACTTACCATAGTGTATCTCCAAATAATATTTTACAATTTTAGGTGTAATAAAAGAAATTGGAATGCTCAATACTATAGGGATTATCTAGTCTTGCAGGTTTTTAAAGAACATTTATCCCTGAAACCCTTTGGGTCTCCGCTCCTCTTTGGGAGATAGTTGCTAATTTGTTCATGTCAATTTGATGTAAAAGATTGTTCTTTTCAGTTTTGTTCTTATCATTCTTATGTATAAATAGCAAGACTGGAAAATGTCAGACCAGAAAGGCCATGAAACATGTCCAGTGAAAGTGTTTATCAGAATGACATTAACCTTGACATTTTAAGGGGGAAAAAAAGCCTTTGAGTTTTCCTGTGGTATAGTTCTAATACTAATAGAGATTTGCAAAAACTTATTCCAGAATTTTGGTCTGTTAATGTATGTTATGGAAATCCACATAGGCTTCTGGATAAGGGACTGGGTTTGTATTCAGGTCCCTCAGCTTGCTAGCTCTCTGATGTTGGAGAAGATATGTGGCCTTCATGTGCTTTAATTTCCTTATCCGTAAAAGGAAGATGATAATTCCTTGCATAAAGTTTGTGAGGATTAAATGAGGAACTGGTATGTGAGGCACTCAGTTCATTGTCCTAGTAAATGCTCACAGTAGACGATAGCTCTAATAGTTTCCATATAGGGGAAAAGATTAAATAATCTGTGTATCTATTTTCTTAAAGTGTTATAAAGTTGGAATTAAACTTCAGTGCATGTAGTTTGGAAATATTTTTATCTTTCAGAGGGATAAATTAAACTGAGAGTGGCTTTATAACCATGAGAAGTATGGGGCAGTAATAAATGACATACTCCTGGATAATAGTTTTAGAACTGCTGTATTCAGTCAATCTAGTGTCTTTATATCTTTTCTATTGCATCCCTATTATAGCCTAAAAATAAGCATGAGAAATCTTATATGTCAAATTAGAATTTATGTGTATTTGTTATTAGTTTTGTTCTAAAAATGATGTAAGGTAGAAAACTCATGATTTCCCCTTCAGAGCCTCCACATTTCTGTTCCTTAAGAAGTCCTGTGATTGATATTTACTCTGAGGGGCTTTGGACATTTATTTCAGTGAATCCTTCTTAGACTAAGCCTGAGTTACGCTTACTCTTGATCTTGTATGGCTTAATTTAAGCCCCCGTGTTGGTATTGTGCTCTTCTCCTTGCCTACTCTGTGGTATTTCGTATCACAAAAGTCTGAGTCTTAGTGACAAATGAGATTATCTTTGTGGATTTTTAAAGAAATAATGAAATACAGGCAAGTAAAGAAAGTAAAATAATGACATGCTATATACACATTTATCTGTCAGCAGGCTTATTGTGTAGCTTTTATCCTTGATGGATAGCTGAATAAATTAAATTAATTTTTTTAAAAAGGTGAAACCAGCTGTAGGAATATTTCTGCTGGGATAGAAGGATAGAATTCATTGTATAAATCAGCTGCCTCGATTTCCTTTTAGGACAGTCATCAACAGCCACAGTCCAGAGAAGTGTTTGGCAAGGGCCTGCTCACAGCAGTTCGTGGGGTCGCCTGCTTGAGGGTGGCACCCACTAAGGGACATGTGTGTCTCAGGTTGCCTTGGGGTGTGCTATTGGTAACGGATGTTTTGAAAATTCACAGTTACTATTTAAAGTTTGTCATTGATTAAGAATTAGTGACAATTTGATCATTTTTATAGATGATTATAAAATGAATATGTTTTTATATTTAAAGGAAATGGTGGCTATACAAAGAAGTTAATAGTATTTATGGATCAAAGGCATGTTAAATATACTGACAAGATTAACCTATTTGCTAGTCAAAGTCAGTTTAAAGGTTGCATTCTTGTTTTTCATTACAGAAGCATTTTTTAGCCATCCTTTTCTTGAGCAAGCTCCGGTAAAAAAGTGTGAGTACCCATTTTTTGCATCTTTGCTTAAAGGGTGAATGCAAGCTTAAGGAAACAATATTTTTGTATTACAAAATTAATTTTTTGTTAGGCGTCTCAGGATTTCATTGAGGTTTTCTTAAATACCTCTGGTTGTGTTTATTTAATAACAGTTTTGTTTTTCATTCCAAATCCAAGTTGAAATAGTTTTAGTAATTGCTGCATTTTTATAGTTTCCTCCACAGGAAATGTATTAAGTAGGTGAATGTGAATTTTCAGTCAGAGATGTAGTTCGGACAGGTTTTGTTCTGGACAGGCATGTGGTTGCACCCCAGGGTGGTGTGTCTCTCTGTGTTCTCCCCAGCCTGCCCAGTCCTGGTGCCTGTGTACGTCGGCTCCGTGTCTGGAAGCTCCTGTGGCAGCTCCCCACCATGTCGTTTTGCCTCTCCACCAGTAAGTGCGGGTTTTATTTGATAATTTCAGAGTCACTGCTATTGCATCTGTTCACAAGTGGAGCCCACAAATACACTGAGATGTTCTCTTTAGGCCTAGTGTTTGCTAGTGCAGCTGAGGCTCGGAACAAGCATTACTGTAGAATCAAAGGACCTGGTTTTGGACCTTTGCCCGTATATAGCTGTGTTAGCTTCAGCAAGAACTGTCACCTCTCTGGGCATTTCCTCTGAACAGTGAGTATGGGGACAGTGAGCACTCTCACCTTGTCATGCCACATGGACTTGGGAAGGATGATACCAACAAGGGCACCTAGTATAGGTGGATAAGTAATGAATATTTATTTGATCTGAATGTCATGAACATCAGAGTGGACATTTATAGCACATAGAATTTCTAATGGTGACACAGTGACCTCAAGCCAGATTTCACTGACCCATTCCCCTAGTCTTGTTACTGTCCCTTTAGGGTAGCTCCATTCCAGCCTCTTTCTCCCCTGAGGTCCTCAAGTCATCTCCACCATGGCGGTCTTCCCTTCAGTCTGAGTGCTTCTTCCTGATCCTGAGGACTTCTGGTCGCTGCTTGTCCTCCTCTTCTCTCCCAGGATTTCACTTTGCCTGCTTCTGTACTTTTCCAGACTGGCCCTTCCCCTAGGTCTCTGTTGCATTCTGGGAGGGCTGTGACCTTGGGGTTTTTCATAAGCTGAAGGTCCAAGGGCTCTTGGGTCAACTATTGTAAGTATTTTCCAGATTAGCCTGGCAGACAGGAGTATCTTGAATTCTGCTGACAGAGGTTGGGGGAGCCATAAAGGAGGTGATTGTATGATTAGCAGGTTCAACTCAAAGGCTTAAGAGCACGGGGCTTGAGCGCTTCCACATTCCTTACTTTGCTGTATTAACTAGGACAAGTGACTTAATCTCTAAGTAAAGTGAGGATAATTTACCTACTTATTTCTAAGGATAAATGGGCAGAGCACTTAGCACAATGAATACTCAGGAGGTGGCAACTGCTGTTTTATTGTTTTCCAGGGACACCTAATAGCCCATAGCTAAAGCTGAAAACAAAGCAGCTTATTGCAAACTGAAGAGTCCTAAAACTGGCAAAAAACCTTTTTACACCACCCTGTAGACTCAAACCAAATAGAAAAAGCAGACAGGCTAATAATACATTATATTCCCATGAATTAAAAAAACTAAGAGGAAAGAAAAGCATTGTATATTTCCTGTTTCAGTCAGGAATATATATTTAAAAAATACTGGATTTGAAGTGAGGGGGGCGAAATGTAGAGGAAGTGCACTGACATAGAAAGACTACAGGTTTTATTTGGAGCCAGGCAGAACTGGCTTGAGTGCCGGCCCTGCTTCCTGCTCGCCCTGTAACTTTTGGCATGTCAGTTCTGGAGATGAGCCATGGCATCCTCACCTGCAATACAGGCTTAAGTAAGCTATGTTTGAAGAGCAGCCCTAGTGAGTACTTGATAAACTGCAGCTATTGCTGTGAAGTATATACTTGACACAATGACATATGTAACCTGAAGAGCAAAGCTTATGTTAGAGAAAGGCACAGCAGGGAAGAAGCTAACTGTGGATGAGTGAGTGACCAACGGATGAAAGCGGGGCCAGAAGGCAGACACTGGACTGGAAAGTGCTTTGGCTGTGGTTTGTTGCAGGGTAGGCACTTACAGAGCGGCAAATGAGGAGCTAGGCTGGGGCCGCCAGGAAGGGCGGGGTGAGGTGCTGACAGGACAGTGATGGGCTGCGGGCGCAGAGGAGAGGCATATCTGGATGCTAAAAACTTTTGTGGAAAAGCCATTTTTAGATCTTTATTGAAAGCTAATGCTTGAAATGAAAATAAAAAGGAAAGTAGGAATGTTTCTGTATAATTCCCAGTTAGTGAGATTAGAAAACACGATGGTTTGATACGCCCTGCTTTTAACATAATCTGCCAAAAGTAAGATAACTTCATACATGCATTCCCTTCCGAGGCTGGAGTAGACATTTATATTTAGGGTTGATCCACACAGGCATGCACATTAACATTCTATCACAGTCTCACACAAATACTCAGCTGCTACCTTATTCCAAAGAAATCTTTGAAAGGAAAAAACCCAAAAACCACATAACAAAAAATCCAAATAGCTCTTAGTTATGATACTGGCTATAGGTTAAATACTGTTTAGTCGATATATATCTTGTATCTACTTATTGGTTTCATAACATCTATTAAATGTGTACTTTGTGTGAGGTTCTGGTTGATACTAATGAATGAGATGACCAGGTCCCTCACGTTAAGGAGCTTTAGTTTAATTGCATGGAAAAAAGTTGGTAAATCACTCACCATTAGACACATGTGTGTATACCTTTATTGCCTGTGGGAATGTGGGTGAGGGGCATGAAATAAGCCTGAGAACTCAGGAGGTGCTGCTCAGAGGAAGGCACTGAGCTGTTTTGAAGAAAGAGTTACAAGGTGAGTTAGTAAGGAAATGGTATTATTGGCAGAGGAGTCCCATTCATGAAGTCATGGAAGCATGACCTGCTAAAGGAACTCTGTAGCCCCCCATGGCCACTTAAATTGAAATTTGTTAGAATTAAGTGAAGTTAAAAATTCAGTTCCTTAGTCATGCTAGCCAAGTGTTCATTTCAAGGCCACCATACTAGACAGCTCAGGTATAGATAGAACTTTTTGTTGCAGGAAGTTCTCTTGGACAAGGTCTCTCTATGCAGTTCAGTTTGGCAGATATAGACTGCACTGGTAGTGTGGAGGGGAGGTAGGGAGGAAGAGGCTGTATCCAGACAGGATCTGGGCACTGAGCGAAGGAGTTTAAGCTTTATCTGCAGAGCTTCAGAGCTGCATTTGAATGATTTTAAGTGGGGACGTGATATCATCCACTGTGTGTTTTGGCTAGATTCTTGTAAAAGCAGGGTGGAAGGCAAGATTGGAGACAGGTAGAGAGTAGAGTTCTTTCTGTTAGAGTAAAGACAACAACTCGAGACAATTATAACTGTTTTGTTTTGTTTGTGGAGCGCCTGAACTAGGGCACTAGGAAAGGAGGACATGAGGGGCCAGAGGTAGGTGGAATTTTCAGAGCTTGGAGATGGTTTGAACTTGGAACTTAACGGAGACTGAATGGCTGGGTGATGGGTTGCTCAGTTGGGAGCAGGGGGAGGAGGGTCTTGGAGCGTGCAGGTGATTAGTTAGTGCTGAACAGAGGGGTCTAGAGCTCATCAGCGAGGGTCTAGGCTGCAGAGGAGGTGCTTCACCTGCAGAGGTGAAGGTAGTGTCAGCATAAAAAGTGTGAGGAACAGATGGTCCAGAGTGGCCCCTTGGGGAATTCTATATTCTGCTTCTCTCCTCTCCTTTAATGGGCAAATGAGAAGCAGGTACCTACAAAAAAGACTAAGAAGTAGGAAGAAAAGCAAGAGCCAGGTCACTGAAGGTGGCGTGGAGTGTCAAGGGAAGAAGTCTGCAGTGCAAATGTGGCAGGGAATCCAGGTGACAGGGACTAGAGGAAGCTGTGTGCACAGCCTGGCAATGGGAGTTGATAGTAAGCTTAATGAAGGCAGTGTGGACAGTTGGAGGCAGAAAGTGGGTTGTGGTGGGCTGACACACAGGTGGGGAGTCTGGGTCAGTGAAGAATGATAATTTCAAGAAACACTGTTAAGAAGGGAAGAAGTGAGAGAGGATGGTAAGTGAGAGAGTTGCAGCAATTTGTAATGTTAGAAAATTAAACGTGTTTCTGTGTCCGGGGGGAGAAAGCCAGAACAAAGGGAGAGGCTGAAAATGTGAGGAGCAGAGGGGAGGCAACAGGTCCCTGATGACACAGTGGAGAGTGGAATTAGAGCACAGGTGGAGAGATGCACTTTGTGAGGAGAAGCATCTCTTCCACTGTGAGGGTTGCTGGTGCTGATAGATGAATAGCAGGGGAAGAAACTGAGAAAGTTCCTGACTAAACCCCTGGAAGACATTTTGGAGTTAGATACTGGAATCACATCTCAGCTTGACTGCCATTTAGTTGTGTGACTTGGGCAAATCTCAACTTCTGCGTTTTGTTTATATATATATATATGAAAAGGATTTCAGGATAGGACTGAAATTAGGTAATGTATGGAAAGCTCTTAACAGTGCCTAGCCCAGGGGTGATGGTCAGTAAGTTAGTTCTCCCAGCTTCCCTTCCTTTCAGTACCTCCAGACATAAGGTCTCCTTAGAGACTGATAAGGAGATTTTATGTCATTTGTATGTCACACACACAGAGGTGATAAGGAGAATGAGAGACTGATTTCATTACATAGTGACATTCAAAAGAGTGCTAGCAGTGAATTGGGTATTTAAGATGTGGGTTTAAAGAGCACTGTGTAGTATCTTTCCTTAAATAGAAACTAAGGTTAAACAGGGTAATAGAAGACAACACAGTAAGGTACGAAGTTCATCATTTTAGAATGCCATTATGTAATGAAGATGTTCAACTAGAGTTGCCACTTGAGCCCTTGAATGAGGCAAATGCCAAAAGATGTATAGCTTCTTATGCCTAGTATTTGTTTATATTTATATGCTTTTCTTCCCTCTTGTCCTGTCTCCCACCAACCAGTTCCTACCACTAATAAAAGAAAAACAAAAGGAACACACCCATACCTGTAAGGTTTTCCAAATCTTTCTCTCTGGTAGTGTAAAAGTTTCTAGGCTTAATTCAGTTATCCTTATTGATTTGTTTACTTTTATACATAACGTGGTCTTGCTTTCTTGTCTTTTCTTCACTGGGGGTTTAAAACTTTGTGTACAGGATGTCATTAAAGTCCCTGGACATTTTGTTTTAGCCATTAGGTGAACAGTTATTGAGTATCTGCATTGCTAAGCTGCAGGCTGAAACTGGGGATGTTGAGATGACAAAAACTCTCCTCAAAAAGTTCAGGAGAAAAAGGCATATTCATGCAATAAGTGATATGGTTAAGTATCATTTTTGGAAAACATTTTAGAAGTCTTTATGCAAAGATACTTTCTTTAACTTTGCTTTTCGAAGGGAAAGATTTTCCAAAGGAATTAATGGCTAATCTAATAGCCATTAAACCCCTTAGTCCAATGGCTATTCTGACTTGCATTTTGTTATTAGGCCAGTTTAAATTTTCTTTTGTAATTTTAGTCCTTTCCAGATATGCAGCATATTCAGGAAGAAAACTTATGCTCCCCACCACTGGGTCCTCCCAACTACCTACAAGTGTCCAAAGACTCCGCCAGCACCAGTAGCAAGAACTCCTCTTGTGATACAGATGACTTTGTTTTGGTTCCACACAACATCTTGTCGGACCACTCATGTGAGAATTTTTTCTACTTGTATGCATTATATTTCTTAATTTACTAGACTAGTACTTTTCAACCTTTATATCATGCTCTTGTATGTAGGGCACCTTTTCAAATGGACATTTTATTTAGTTGTTTGCATTCCCAGAATTATATGTCTACCTCTCTAAAATCTGTGTAGTTATCTTCCATGAAACAATAAGTTCACATTCTAAAGGCAGATGAAAACTGTATGGCAATGATCTCAAATTCTGTTTGTATCCAAGTGGAAAGAGAGAAGCCAGCAGAATGAGAGAAATTATATTTAAGAAAAGGAATCAAAGGAAGACCTCTTGGGAAAAATGTCAGTCGAAGGAGTCTTAAAAACAATCTGGATGATGTTCAGAAAATACTGGTGTAAGCTCAGGAACGAACTTCATAAATATGTAGAAAGAATTCTTTTAAAGGCAGCAGAAGCCAAGTTGACAAAATACAGTTAGTGTTCTGGGGAACAGTGAAGGATGCCAGAAAATCTACAAAAAAGAAGTCAGACAAAACTGTTAAAAAAGAAGGAACCATGGTTTGTGAAGGAATAGGATTAGAAGAGCTGGACATTCGATCACTTTAATAACTGAGTGAGATCAAGTTGACTCTGTGCAGGAACAGACTGTTGGAGAACCTTGTATCAGGAGATCTGTGCAGTTATTTGCCAGATACTTACTTAATAGCTGTCCTGAGCTAGTGGATGTGAGAGCAGGAACCCCCGGACTGCACACCAGGATGCATTGGCCAGCGAGGGGAGAGCATGGATGCCGCAGTAATAGTAGGTGGCAGTTCGTGTTCGGTGCTCCAAGAACTGGGGTGACCTTGAAAAGTTACCCAGCCCAGTGGTCTTATTTCATTAAAAAAGTAATTAAAGCTTTTAAAATTAGGAAGTATTTCAAGCAGAAAATAATACAGCAGATACTCAAATCACCCACCATGCTAATTTTATGTCACCATTTTGCCATGTTTGTTTTAGATGTCTTTTTAAAAAAAAAGATACAAAATGCTATAGGTATAGCTAAATTCCCTTTCCTTATTCTACTCTTGCCTGACATATATTCTTCCTGTAGATATTTTTATACTTCTATGTGTGCCTGTATCCATAAATAACATGTGGTGTTTTTGTGTTTTTACAGTTTTGAGTAAATGGTGTATAGAATGTTTGTTTCTATATTTTGCTTTTTTATTCATATTTTTTCTGTGTGTCTAGATACATATATCTAGATGTGTATCTTATTCATTTTAATATCTGATTTTTACAGTGTGGCCAAACCAGTTCATCCATTTCCCTACTGATGGCTACTTGAGTTATTTCTATCTTGTCACTATTCAAAATGTAACAGACTTCCACATGGCATATTTCTTCCAAGTGGATATTCTAGACCTAATGTACAGCTTCAACTCTATAAGTACTGGTACAGACAAGTTGTAGGCAACCAATAGTCTCTGCCATGCTCCACCAATGTTATAATGATAACTTCTAAGATTTTTATTTATTTTTGTATTTAACTTTACCTGGAATTCACTTTTATAGATGGAATAGAATGGGAATCTGTCAATTATCCCAGCATTATTCATGAAATATTCTCTACTTTCTCTACTGACATGCAATTCCAGATTTGTTATATCAGGTTTATGTAAAAGATTGGGTTTGTTTTGCAGTTTTCTATTCCATTGGTCCATTTGTCTGTATTGTAATCATTTAAAAATTCTTGTATGTCTGTGTGTGTGTGTGTGTGTGTGTGAGATGGGGTAGAGGATGATGGTAGAGAGCATTCTGGAATTCTTTGAAATCATCTTGGCTGTTCTTGGCCCCTTTTCCCTTACATAGTTTAATTTCAACTTGACAAATCCTACAAAAAACATTTGGGGATTTTGATGGGAATTATATTGATTCTATAAAACCCATTTGGGGACACTTGATTTTTACAATATTTGTCTACTCAATATTTGTGTGTTCCTCCACTGATTTAGGTTTCTTTAATGTGTTCTGATACATATTTATACTTTTCTACATAAAGGACATTCACATCTTTTGTTTTGTTCTTGTTGCCTTTATTTTTTGTGTGTGCTGGTTATAGATATTTGTCATAAAATTTTTTTTTTCAAAACTGCTCCAGATCAAGGTCTTTGTGCCATCAAATCCTAGTGGTCATTTCTCAGTCTTCATCTTTTTGATGTATTCACAGCATTTTTATAGTTAACCACACCCTTTTATTAAAAATTTATTATTATGAAATATACATTAATTTTTTTCAGAGCAGTTTTAGGTCACAACAAAATTGAGAGGAAGCTACCAGAGATTCCCATATACCCCATCCTTCCCCAGGCAAAGCTTCCCCCATGATCAACGTCACTCTGCAGAATATTGCATTTGTTACCAAGGATGAGCCTCCCAAGACATGTCATGTCCTCCAGAGTCTACAGTCTACATTAGGGCTCACTCTTGGTGTTGTACATTCTGTGGATTTGAATATAGATATAATGATATGTGTAACTCTGGGGAGAGGAAACCCCAGGACAAATACCTCTAAAGCAGAAATCAGTTAAAGGGAGAGATAAAGTATAGAATCCATATTGCTTACAAACTGCAGTCCGAGGACATGTCTCTTTCCTGCTCAGGCAGAAGCAAAACCAGTCTTCCCCCTAACCTCTCAGGTACAGATAAGCCCATGGTTGCCCAGGTAATTACCCATTGATATGGAGATGGACTACTCTTCTCCACCTCTGAGGAGTGCCTATTGATATGCAGATGCACTAAAGGCATACTTCTCTCCATCCCTGAGGATACACTAAAGCCAGGCGAGATGTTTTGGAAATACTATAATTTTACCTACAATATGTATCCATCATTATGATATCAGAAAATATTTTCACTGCTTTCAAAATCCTCTGTGTTCTACTTACTCATCTTTCCCCACCTAACCCTTGCAAACCACTGACCTTTTTTATTGTCTCTAGTTTTGCCTTTTCTAGAAAGTCATATATTTGGACTTATGTAGCCTTTTCAGATTGGTTTCTTTCACTTAGTAATATGCATTTAAGTTTCCTCCATCTTTTCATAGATTGAGAGCTCATTTCTCTTTAGTGCTGAATACTACTCCATTGTCTGGATGTACCGCTGTTTTTCCTTTCATCTATTGAAGGACATCTTGGTTGCTTCCAAGTTTTGGCAATTATGA
This sequence comes from Smutsia gigantea, assembly GCA_032199065.1. NCBI lineage: Eukaryota > Metazoa > Chordata > Mammalia > Pholidota > Manidae > Smutsia > Smutsia gigantea. Next base: position 146,805 of record JAVSCE010008207.1, on the reverse strand, counting down.
ATAAAGCTACTATAAACATCCATGTGCAGGTTTTTGTGTGGACATAAGTGTTTAGCTTCTTTGGGTAGATCCCAAGGAACATGATTGCTGAATCATGTAGCAAGAGTATGCTTAGTTTTGTAAGAAACAGCCAAACGGTCTTCAGTTTGGCCATACCATTTTGCATTTCCACAGTCATGAATGGGAGTTCCTGTTGTTCTGTTTCCTCACCAGCATTTAGTGTTGGGTGTTCCAGATTTTGGTTTTTCTAATAGATGTTTTAATTTGCATATCTCTGATAACATATGACATTTGGCATCTTTTCATTAGTTTATTCTCCATCTGTATATCTTCTTTAGTGAAGTGTCTGTTAAGATCTTGGACCCATATTTTAATTGGGTGGTTTGTTATCTTATTGTTGAGTTTTAGAGTTCTTGTATATGTTGCGCAACAGTCCTTTATCAGCTGTATCCTTTGCAGATACTTTTGCCTAGTCCAGTTAATCCAGTTGGCTTCCCATTCTTCCAGTTCACTTGATAATATCTTTCACAGAGCAGTTTTTAATTTTAGTGAAGTCCAGCATATCAATCAAATTTCTTTCTTTCATGGGTTGTGTCTTTGGTGTTAGCATCACAATACCAAGGTCGTCTGGGTTATCTCCTGTGTTATATCCTAGGAGATTTATAGTTTTTGTTTTATATTTAGATCTGTGATCCATTTTAATTTCTTTGAAGGGTGTAAGGTCTGTCTAGATTCATTTTTTGCATGTGGATATCCAGTTCTAGTACCATATGTTGAAAAGAGTCTTTGCTGCATTGTATGATCTTTGCTCCTTGGTCAAAGATCAGTTGATTATGTTTATGTGGGTCTATCTCTGGGCTCTTTTTTTCTGTTCCATTGATATATTTGTTTTGCCAATACCACATTGTCTTGATTACTGTAGTTTTATGGTAAGTCTTGAACTTTGGTAGAGTCAGTCCTCCAGCTTTATTCTTCTCCTTCAATATTGTATTGACTGTTATGGATCTTTTGCTTCTGTATAAACGTTAGAGTCAGTTTGTCAATATCCACAAAAATAAACATGTTGGGATTTTGACTGGAATTGTATTGAATCTGTAGATCAAATTGTGAAGAACTGACATCTTGACAATATTGAGCCTTCTTATCCATGAAAATGGAATAGCTCTTCATTTATTTAGTACTTTGATTTCATTCATCAGATTTTTCTAGTTTACCTTACAGATCTTGTATGTATTTTGTTATCTTTATTTTATTATTTATTTATTTATTTTTCTTCTCAATTTTTAAAAATTTTGGTATCATTAATATACAGTTCCATGAACAACATTGTGGTTACTAGATTCCCCCCATTGTCAAGTCCCCATCACATACCCCATTACAGTCACTGTCCATCAGCGTAGTGAGATGCTATGGAATCACTACTTGTCTTTTCTGTGTTATACTGCCTTCCCTGTGGCCCCCCCCCCCGACATATTATGTGTGCTAATCATAATGCCCCTTTTTCCCCTTATCCCTCCCTTCCCACTCATCCTCCCCAGTCCCTTTCCCTTTGGTAACTGTTAGTCCATTCTTGGGTTCTGTGAGTCTGCTGCTGTTTTGTTCCTTCAGTTTTTTCTTTGTTCTTATGCTCCACAGATGAGTGAAATCATTTGATATTTGTCTTTCTCCACCTGGCTTATTTCACTGAGCATAATACCCTCTAGCTATTTTGTTAGATTTATACATAAATATTTCATTTTGGAGAGTGCTGATATAAATGGTATTGTGTTTTTAATTTCAAATTCTGTTTGTTCTTTCTTGATATATAGGAAAGCAATTGACTTTTATATTAACCTTCCATCCTGCAATCTTGATATAATCACTTACTATTTCCAGGAGTTTTTTTTATGATTCTTTTGTATTTTTTTTTACATAGATAACATCATCTGCAAACAACAATAGTTTTATGTCTACCTTCCTAATCTGTATATTTTTCATTTCCTTTTCTTACTGCTTTAGCAAGGACTTCCAGTGCAGTGTTGAAAAGGAGTGGTGCAAGAGGACATCCTTGCCTTTACCTGATCTGAGTGGGAAAGTTTCAACTTTCTCACCATTAAGTATAATGTTAGCTGTAGCTTTTTGTAGGTATTCTTTATCAAGTTGAGAGAGCTCCCTCTATTCCCAGTTCACCAAGATTTTTAAATCATGAATGGGTGTTTTATTTTGTTAAATGCCTTTTCTGCATCTATTGGCATGATCATATGATTTTTCCTTTTTAGTCTGTTAATTGATTTTAGAATGTTGAATGAGCCTTGCATACCTGGGATATGACCCATTTGTTCATGGTGCATAATTTTTTTATACATTGTTTCATTTGGTGATATTTTGTTGAAGATTTTTGCATTTATGTTCATGAGAGATACTGGTCTGTAGTTTTCTTAGTGTAAGGTCTTTGGTTTTTCATATTAGGGTAATGATGGCCTCAAAGAAAGAGTTAGGAAGTGTTCTGATCCTATTCTCTGAAAAAGATTGTTGATAGAGACTTGGTACAGGCAGGCATACTTCAGAGATATTGTAGGTTCAGTTCCAGACCATCACAATAAAGCAAGTCAAATTAATTTTTTGGTTTCCCAGTGCAAACAAAAGTTATGTTTATACTCTGCTGTAGATTGTTAGGTGTGCAATAGCATTATGTCTAAAAGCACAATGTACATACCTGAATTAAGAAAATACTTTATTGCTAAAAATGCTAGCATCACCCGAGCTTTCAGAGAATTGTAATCTTTTTGCTGCTGGAGAGTTTTGTCTCGATGTTCATAGCTGCTGACTTATCAGGGTGGTGGTTGGTGAATGTTGGCGTGGCCGTGGCCATTTCTTAAAATAAGGCAACAATGAAGTTTGCTGCATTGATGGACTCTTCCTTTCATGACGATTTCTCTCTAGCATGTGATGCTGTTTGATAGCATTTTAGCCACAGTAGAAGTTCTTTCAAAATCAGAGTCTACCCTCTCAAGCCCGGCTGCTGTTTCATCAACTAAGTTTATGTAATATTCGAAATCCTTGCTTGTCATGTCAACAATCTTCACAGCATCTTCACCAGGAGTAGATTCCATCTCAAGAAACCACTTTCTTTCCTCATTCATAAGAAGCAACTCCTCATCTGTTAAAGTTGTATCATGAGATGTAGCAATTCAGTAACATCTTCAGGCTCCACTTCTAATTCTAGTTCCCTTGCTGTTATTTCCCCTACATCTGCAGTTACTTCCACTGAAGTCTTGAACCTCTCACTCAAAAGTCATCCATGAGGGTTGGAATCAACTTCTTCCAAACTTCTGTTAATGCTGATATTTTGACCTCTTTGCATGAATCACAAATGTTATCAGTGGCATCTGGAATGGTACATCTTTTCCAGAAGGGTTTTGGTTTGCCCAGAGATATCAGAGGAATCACTGTCTGTGGCAGCTGTAGCCTTATGAAATGTATTTCTTCAATAATAAGACTTGAAAGGTGAAATGATTTCTTGATCCATGGGATGCTGTGTTAGCAAGCAGGAAAACACATTAAAAATTATTATGTCTTATTTGGTGCATTTATATTTATGTAAATACGAGTTTATCATTAAATAATGTCCTTTTTTATCCCTGGTAAGTTTTCTTACTTTCAAGTCTGCTTTGCTTGAAATTAGTATAGCTACTCCTGCTTTCTTTTGGTTAGTGTTAGCATGGTCTGTTTTTCTCCATCATTTACTTTTAATTTATGTGTCTTTATATTTAAAGTGAGTTTCTTGTAGATAACACATAGTTGGGTCATGTGTTTTGATCCACTCTGAAATCTGTATCTTTTTTTTTTAAAGATCTAAACAGCTTTATTAAATGTCTCAGGAATTGGGAGGCATCGCATCTATCAAGTAGAGTGGAGATCCACTGAGCTGCAGAAAAGGAACGGTTTTTAAAGGCATAGAGGGAGGGGAAACAAAATTATTAGCAAAGAATGCATTGTTTTACGCAAGGATGCCCTCCTAAGGAGAATGGAAGGGGTCTATCAGAGGATTACCTCCTACTGCTAAACAGGAAATTGCATTTGGCTGGTTAAAGATTACGCTTCTGGTGGGGGGTGGGATTGAAACTTCACTTAGATTAGGTATTAAGTGTTGGTTTTCCTGACATGGAGCCTTAACATAAGTGACTTCATTTTGATCCTGTGATTTGTAAAACATGTATAATGTTAACTGAAAGAATCCACTATGAAAAGGCTACACAGTGTAGGACCCCATTTATATGACATTATGGACAAGGCAAAACTACAGAGATGATAAATGGACCATGGGGTGAGGTTTGGAATGTTTCATGGTATACTTTAGTGATGGACACCTGCCTCTATGCATTTGTCTAAACCTGTAGATTTTTTTTCTTTTGCATTAAAAAAAATTTTTGTTATCATTAATGTACAATCACACGAGCAACATTGTGGTTACTAGATTCCCCCCATTATCAAGTCCCCCCCACATACCCCATTACAGTCATTGTCCATCAGCATAGTAAGATGCTACAGAGTCACTGATTGTCTTCTCTGTGCTACACTGCCTTCCCCGTGCCCCCCACCTACGTTATGTGTGCTAATCTTAACACTCCTTTTCCCCTTCTCCCTCCCTTCCCAGCCACCCTCCCCAGTCCCAATTCTTAGTCCATTCTTGGGTTCTGTGAGTCTGCTGCTGTTTTGTTCTTTCAGTTTTTGCTTTGTTCTTATGCTCCCCAGATGAGTGAAATTATTTGGTACTTGTCTGAACTCTGTATCTTTTGATTGGTGTGTTTAGACCACTGATGTTAAAAGTGATAGCTGATATACTTAGATTAAAACCTACCATATTTGTTACTGTTTCCCTTTGTGTTGTCCTTGTTCTTTGTAACTATTTTTGTCTTTTACTCTTTTTCTGCCTTCTGTGAAAAGGTTTTAATTGAGCATTTATTATAATTCTATTTTCTTTCCTTTCTTAGCATATCAATTATACTTCATTTTTTACTTTAGTGATGCCCTGGAGTTTGCAATATACATTTGTAACTAATCCAAGTCCACTTTCAAGTAACTCTATACCACTTCACAGGCAGTGTACCTTATAATAACAAAATAATCCTAATTCCATTCCATCCCTTGTCATTGCTGTCATTCACTTCACTTATATGTAAGCATATATGTATATACACACACACACGTGTAAGATATGCATAAGCATACATAACTGAATACCTTGTTGCTATTATTATTTTGAACAAACTGTTGTCTGTTAGATCATTTAAGAATTAAAAAAATAAGTTTTTATTTTACCTCTAGTTTTCCTTCCTCACTATTCTTCCTTTCTTTATGCAGATCGTTTCTGACCTACATTATTTTATATTACTTACAACAAATCCCCTCAATATTTATTTGTCTGAGAAAGTCTGTTTTTCCTTCACTTTTGAAGGATAATTTTGCAGGGTACAGAATTCTAAGTTGGTGGTTTATTTCTCTCAACACTTTAAATATTTTGCTTCACACTCTTCTTGCATGATTTCTGAGGAAAAGTCAGTGTAATTCTTCTTTGTTTATCTATACATATGGTTTTCTTTTCTTCTGGCTTATTTTAAGATTACTTCTCTTTTTTCTTTTTTAGGTATTATTGATATACACTCTTATGAAGGTTTCACATGAAAAAACAATGTGGTCACTACATTTACCCATATTATCAAGTCCCCACCCATACCCCAGTGCAGTCACTGTCCATCAGTGTAGTAAGATGCCACACATTCACTGTGTGCCTTCTCTGTGCTACACTGTTTTCCTCGTAATCCCCCACACCATGTGTACTAAACATAATACCCAAAAATCCCCTTCTCCCACCCTCCCCACCTGTCCTCCCAAACCCCAACCCTTTGGTAACCACTAGTTCCTTCTTGGAGTCTCTGAGTCTGCTGCTTTTTTGTTCCTTCAGTTTTGCTGTGTTGTTATACTCCACATATGAGGGAAATCATTTGGCACTTGTCTTTCTCCGCCTGGCTTATTTCACTGAGCATAATATCCTCCAGCTCCATCCATGTTGTTGCAAATGGGACGATTTGGTTTCTTCTTATGGCTGAATAGTATTCCATTCTGTATATGTACCACATCTTTATCCATTCATCTACTGATGGACACTTAGGTTGCTTTCATATCTTGGCTATTATAAAAAGTGCTGCAATAAACATAGGGATGCATATGTCCTTTTGAATCTCAGAAGTTGTATTCTTTGGGTAAATTCCAAGGAGTGGGATTTCCGGGTCAAATGGTATTTCTATTTTTAGTTTTTTGAGGAACCTCCATATTGCTTTCCACAATGGTTGAACTAGCTTACATTCCCACCAGCAGTGTAGGAGGGTTCCCCTTTCTCCGCATCCTCGCCAGCATTTCTTGTTCTTAGTCTTTTGGATGGTGGCTATCCTTACTGGTGTGAGGTGATATCTCACTGTGGTTTTAATTTGCATTTCCCTGATGATTAGTGATGTGGAGCATCTTTTCATGTGTCTGTTGGCCATCTGAATTTCTTTTTTGGAGAACTGTCTCTTCATATCCTCTGCCCATTTTTTAATCGGGTTATTTGCTTTTTGGGTATTGAGGCATGTAAGTTCTTTATATATTTTGGATGTTAACCCCTTGTTGGATATGTCATTTACAAATATATTCTCCCATACTGTTGGATGCCTTTTTGTTCTGTTGATGGTGTCCTTTGCTGTACAGAAACTTTTTAGTTTGATGTAGTCCCATGAGTTCATTTTTGCTTTTGTTTCCCTTGCTTGAGAAGGTGCGTGCAGGAAGAAGTTGCTCATGATTATATTCAGGAGATTTTTGCCTATGTTGTCGTCTAAGAGTTTTATGGTTTCATGACTTACATTCAGGTCCTTGATCCATTTCGAGTTTACTTTTGTGTATGGGGTTAAACAATAATCCAGTTTCATTCTCTTGCATGTAGCTGTACAGTTGTTGAAGAGGCTCTCATTTCCTCATTGTTTGTCCATGGCTCCTTTATCATATATTAATTGACCATATATGGTTGGGTTTATATCAGGGCTCTCTAGTCTGTTCCATTAGTCTGTGGGTCTGTTCTTGTGCCAGTACCAAATTGTCTTGAGTACTGTGGTTTTGTAGTAAAGCTTGAAGTTGGGGAGCATAATTCCCCCAGCTTTATAATAATTTCTTCTCAGGATTGCTTTGGCTATTCGGGGTCTTTTGTCGTTCCATATGAATTTTAGAATGATTTTCTCTAGTTCGTTGAAAAATGCTGTTGGTATTTTGATAGGAATTGCATTGAATCTGTAGATTGCTTTAGGCAGGATGGCCATTTTGAGAATATTAATTCTTCCTATCCATGAGCACGGGATATGTTTCCATCTATTGGTATCTTCTTTAATTTCTCTCATGAGTGTCTTGTAGTTTTCAGAGTACAGGTCTTTCACTTCCTTGGTTAGATTTATTCCTAGGTATTTTATTCTTTTTGATGTAACTGTGAATGGAATTGTTTTCCTGATTTCTCTCTCTGCTAGGTCATTGTTAGTGTATAAGAATGCCACAGATTTCTGCATAATTAATTTTGTATCCCGCAATTTGCTGAATTCAGATATTAGATCTAGTAGTTTTGGAGTGGCTTCTTTAGGGTTTTTTATGTACAATATCATGTCATCTGCAAACAGGGACAGTTTAACTTCTTCCCTGCTGATCTGGATGCCTTTTATTTCTTTGTGTTGTCTTATTGCCATGACTAGGACCTTCAGAGCTATGTTGAATAGAAGTGGGGAGAGTGGGCATCCTTGTCTTGTTCCTGATCTTAAAGGAAAAGGTTTCAGCTTCTCACTGTCAAGTATAATGTTGGCTGTGGGTTTGTCATATATGGGATTTATTGTGTTGAAGTACTTGCCCTGTATACCCATTTTGTTGAGAGTTTTTATCATGAATGGATGTTGAATTTTTTAAAATGCTTTTTCATCATCTTTGGAGATGATCATGTGGTTTTTGTCTTTTTTGTTGTGGTGGATGGTGTTGATGGATTTTCGAATGTTGAACCATCTCTGCATCCCTGGAATAAATCCTACTTTATCATGATGGATGATCCTTTTGATGTATTTTTGAATTTGGTTTGCTAATATTTTGTTGAGTATTTTTGCATCTATATTCATCAGGGATATTGGTCTGTAGTTTTATTTTTTGTGCTGTCTTTGCCTGGTTTTGGTATTAGAGTGATGCTAGCCTCATAGAATGAGTTTGGAAGTATTCCCTCTTCTTCTACTCCTCGGAAAACTTTAAGGAGGATGGGTATTAGGTCTTCACTAAATGTTTGATAAAATTCCACAGTGAAGCCATCTGGTTCAGGCGTTTTGTTCTTAGGTAGGTTTTTGATTACCAGTACAATTTCGTTGCTGGTAATTGGTCTGTTGAGATTTTCTGTTTCTTTCTGGGTCAGCCTTGGAAGGTTGTATTTTTCTAGAAAGTTGTCCATTTCTTCTAGGTTATCCAGTTTGTTAGCATATAATTTTTCATAGTATTCTCTAATAGGCCTTTGTATTTCTGTGCTGTCTGTAGTGATTTTTCCTTTCTCATTTCTGATTCTGTTTATGTGAGTAGACTCTTTTTTTCTTGATAAGTCTGGCTAAGGGTTTATCTGTTTTATTTTCTCCAAGAACCAGCTCTTGCTTTTGTTGATTCTTTCTTTTGTTTTATTCTTCTCGTTTTTATTTATTTCTGTAGTAATCTTTATTATGTCCCTCCTTCTCCTGACTGTGGGTCTTATTTATTCTTCTTTTTCTAGTTTCGTTAATTATGAGTTTAGACTGCTCATATGGGATTGTTCTTTCCTGACGTAGGCCTGTATTGCAATACACTTTCCTCTTAGCACAGCGTTTGCTGTGTCCCACAGATTTTGCGGTGTTGAATTATTGTTGTCATTTGTCTCCATATATTGCTTGATCTCTGCTTTTATTTGGTCATTGATCATTAATTATTTAGGAATATGTTATTAAGCCTCCATGTGTTTGTGGGATTTTTCATTTTCTTTGCATAATTCATTTCTAGTTTCATACCTTTGTGGTCTGAGAAACTGGTTGGTTCAATTTCAGTTTTTTTGAATCTACCAAGGCTCTTTTTGTGGCCTAGTATATGATCTATTTTTGAACATGTTCCATGTGCACTTGAGAAGAATGTGTATTCTGCTGCTTTTGGGTGTAGAGTTCTGTAGATGTCTGTTAGGTCAATCTGTTCTAATGTGTTGTTCAGTGCCTCTGTCTCCTTACTTATTTTCTGTCTGGTTGATCTGTCCTTCAGAGTGAGTGGTGTATTGAAGTCTCCTAGAATGAATGCATTGCATTCTATTTCCCCCTTTAATTCTGTTAGAATTTGTTTCACATATGTAGGTGCTCCTGTGTTGGCGCATAGATATTTATAATGGTTATATCTCCTTGTTGGATTGCCTTTTGTATCATTATGTAATTTCCTTCTTTGTCTCTTGTGACTTTCTTTGTTTTGAAGTCTATTTTGTGTGATATAAGTACTGCAATTCTTGCATTTTCTGTCTATTAGTTGCATGAAGTGTCTTTTTCCATCCCTTCACTTTTAGTCTGTGTATGTCTTTGGGTTTAAAGTGAGTCTCTTGAAGGCAGCATGTAGATTGGTCTTGTTTTTTTATCCATTCAGTGACTCTATGTCTTTTGATTGGTGCATTCAGTCCATTTACATTTAGGGTGATTATGGATAGGTATATACTTATTGGCATTGCAGGCTTCAGATTCGTGGTTATCAGAGGTTCAAGGTTAACTTCCCTACTATCTAGGAGTCTAACTTAACTCAATACGCTATTACAAACACAATCTAAACGTTCTCTTTTTCTTTTCCTCCTCTTTTTTCTTCCTCCGTTCTTTATATATTAGGTATCATATTCTGTACAGTTTGTCTATCCCTTGATTGACTTTGGGGATACTTAATTTAATTTTGCATTTTCTTACTAATTAGCTGTTCTACTTTCTTTACTGTGGTTTTATTATCTCTGGTGACAGCTATTAAACCTTAGGAACACTTCCATCTATAGCAGTCCATCCAAAATACACTGTAGAGATGGTTTGTGGGAGGTAAATTCTCTCAGCTTTGCTTATCTGGGAATTGTTTAATCCCTCTTTGACATTTAAATGATAATCTTGCTGGATGAGGTAATCTTGGTTCAAGCCCTTCTGCTTCATTTCATTAAATACATCATGCCACTCCCTTGTGGCCTTTAAGGTTTCTGCTGAGAAGTCTGATGATAGCCTGATGGGCTTTCCTTTGTATGTGATCTTATTTCTCTCTCTGGCTGCTTTTAATAGTCTGTCCTTATCCTTGATCTTTGCCATTTTAATTACTATATGTCTTGGTGTTGTCTTCCTTGGGTCCCTTGTGTTGGGAGATCTGTGCACCTCCATGGCCTGAGAGACTATCTCCTTCCCCAGATTGGAGAAGTTTTCAGCAGTCACCACCTCAAAGACACCTTCTATCCCTTTTTCTCTCTCTTGTCTTCTTCTGGTACCCCTATAATACGAATATTGTTCCGTTTGGATTGGTCTCACAGTTCTCTCAATATTCTTTCATTCTCAGAGATCCTTTTTTCTCTGTGTGCCTCAGCTTCTTTATATTCCTCTTCTCTAGTTTCTATTTCATTTATTGTCTCATCCACCGTATCCAATCTGCTTTTAATACTGTCCATTGTGTTCTTCAATGATTGGATCTCCGACCGTAATTCATTCCTGAGTTCTTGAATATCTTTCCGTACCTCCATGAGCATGTTAATAATTTTTATTTTGAACTCCCTTTCAGGGAGAGTCATGAGGTCAATATCGTTTAAATCTTTCTCACGAGTTGTATTAACAATTTTACTCTGGACCAGGTTCCTTTGGCGTTTCATATTTGTGTATGGCGCCCTCTAGTGCCCAGAAGCTCTACTCTCTGGAGCTGCTTAGTCCCTGAAGCAATGTTGGGGGTTCCAGAGGAGTGGTATTGGTGCCTGGGGGGAGGTAAGAGCTGTTTCCTGCTTCCCGGCTGCTATGCCAGTGACCACTGCCTGAACCAGTGGGCCGAGCCCATAGGTATAAGCCTCTGTGCTTTGCGTTTTTAGTTGCTGTAGACAGATCTTCTCTCTGGCTGGCCTAACACTGGGGTTGGTTTTTCTGGTTTGCAAGCCCAGTGGGGCTGGCCTGGAGAAAGGTGCAGTAGGCTGCCTATCACGGAAGTGGTTCTTGGAGCTGTGTAGGCAGCCAGGGAGCTGGAGCACCTGAAGATCGTGAAAGCTCCCAACCTGCTGGGCAGAGTGCACCCGGACCATTTTGTCTACCTGTCCTTTCTCCTGAGCAGTAAGCTCTGTGCAATCCTTGCCCCTTTAGCAGCCCTCTTGCTAAGGGCTTCCTTGTTAGGAAGTCTCTCAGACTGCCCGCCTTTCTTTTGTCCCAGAGCAGCTGGATATGAATCCCTGCTTTCCACAAGCAGCTGGAATCTTAGTCTCTCCAGGAATTCTGCCTGTTTTAGCTTTCCAACCTCCTAATTATGAGAGTATCATGCAAGCACCATGAAATGTAGGTTTGTGCTCCCAGAGCAGATCTCCGGAGTTAGGTATTCAGCAGTCCCAGATCTTCACTCCCTCCCTGCTCCGTTCTTCTTCCTCCTGTCAGTGAGTTGGGGTTGGGGAAGGGCTTGGGTCCAGCCAGGCCATAGCTTTGGTACTTTGCCCTTTTCCATGAGGTCTGCTCTTGTCTCCAGGTGTAGGCAGTTTGTTGCAATCCTCTTTCCTGTTGCTCTTTCAAGAGTAGTTGCATTAGTTATATTTTCATATTATATGCGGTTTTAGGAGGAAGCCTCTGTCTCACCTCTCATGCTGCCATCTTTTTCAAGATTACTTCTTTATTTTTGATTTTCTGTAATTTGAAAATGATATGCCTACGTGGTGTTGTATTGGGTGTTTAACCTGCTTGGTGTTCTCTGAGATTCCAGGATCTGAGGCTTGGTGTCTGAAATTAGTTTGGAGAAATTCTCAATTATTGCTTCAAATATTTCTTTCTTTTCCTTTCTATGTGTCTTCTCATGCTAGTATTTCCATTATGTTGCTTGGCAACTGCATCTGGGAATGTCTGTCCCTGCGCATTAGGTTAAATCTTAACTTGAGTGGGAGAGGGAGGGCCCTTGACTCTCATCTGGAAGGAATTCTTGATCAGGTTGAACAAGTGCCAACAAGAAAGGAATTTCTTAAAGCAAGAATAGAAGCAAATGGCAGCAACTGTGCAGGCAATAGAGAGCATGGAAGAGCAGAGGGAAAAAAGGAAACTTAATTGAACTCTTGCTCCATGTTGGGTCACCTGGTATCCTGTATCTGCTTGATCTGCATGGCAAGGGAATTTGCCTACCACCCCAGAATTTGGGGGAGCCCTGGAGCACTGGATGGAATGAGTTTATGTTCTGAGAACTTCCACTTCCCTACTGGTTTGAAATAAAACAGAGAGAGAGAAAACGATTGTATTAAGGCGACTAGAAAGTTATATGAATTAGCAGAGAGACAAAGACACTTTCCACCAGAGGTAGAGTTCAACAATTTCTTATATTTATCATGGAAAAGAGTTCAGAGATAGATGCCTTAGGCTTATGCAACAAGAAATTTTATTTGATAAGTTAGTACACACACAGATGGGAGTGCAGACAAACTCGGAGAAGAGGTGCACTTAATGGTGAAGGGTTTGGGCTTTTTATAGGGCCTTTTGGGTAGGGGTTGGCACAAGGCATGATGTGTACAGGTGATTCATAGTTCCACCGAAGTTTTTTCTTAAGAATATGGTTATTTAGGTGACTGTGTTGATCCAAATCTCAGCATTCTTTACCCCCATAGGTTCATTGGCACTCGGGAGGTCTGTCTTTTGTCCTGCTTACAAAGTTATTAATTGATCAAAGGACTGGAAGAAGAGGAAGAACAGTATATAGATTAAGTTAAAGAATAAGCTGGGCATTTTTTGCAGGCTAAGTAGATTTTAAAATGGCATGACTCTTGTCCCATTTCCCTGCTCTATGTCAGTTACATGTGTTACTCCTTTTTTAGTTATCCCTTAAACATTGTTATTTTTAAGTCTTTGTTCTCCTTCTTTTGTGGTTTTTGAGGGTTCTGTTATATTCTGATACATTCTCTAATACAGAGATTGCTCAGCTGTGTCCAGTCTACTGTTAAAAAACAAAAATCAAGTAAATTCAAAGATCTAACTGGTTTTATTAAGTGACTCATGAATTAGGCAATATCCCATCAACCAGCAGAGAAATGCTCTAAGGAGTTGTACAAAACGGAAGGTTTTTATAGACAGAAGGATGTGGGAAACAGTAGTTAATAGCAAAAGAAAAGATTAGGGACTGTTTCAGGTAAGGCCCTGTCCCTTAGATGAAGCAGGGCATCTTATGCAGATGACCTCACTACGAAGGTCCAAACCAATGTTTCCAGTCCCCTCCTGGGAGAGGCTGAAACTGCAGTTGAGTTGGCCATTAAGTCCCAGTTTGGTGATTTGGTCTAGGAGAAGTAACTCCATGTTGGGCCGTGTTTTCCTTTTTAATGCCACTAATAGTGTTAAATACACTTAAAAATATATAACATTTTGAAAGCAAAGGATTCTTCATTTCTGTGATGCTATGTGGCTCCAGGGGAAAGTGGTGTTCCTGCAGCCTGGCGAATAAATCAGTGTCTTGCCAATGGGTTTCAGCCCTGGGCACATACAATATGGATTCAATGTGACCAAAGAAAATGACAGCAAACGTTCTTTGGGGTGAAAGGGTTTATTACCCGGCTTGTTCTCCCGGCAGTAGGTCGAGCACTAGCATCTCTGCCTCAACCCAGAGCTCTAGGCCGAGCTCTCTATATAGTGCAATAATAGCTTATTGCCTAAAGATGTGGAAGCGGTAGCCTAGCAACAGGCCAGTTACATCATCAGGTGGTTTAAGTTCAGTGAGGATCCTGGCCATAGGAACCCCAATGTCTCCACACTCCACCCCTCCAGGATTCTCGCCTTACAGTCTACACGCTTTGAATCCTCCACAATGGTCCCTGTGTGAGAAAGCTGGAGCCCTGTAACCAGATTCCACAACAGCAACAGAGGATAACAACAACTTAGAGGTAATAAAAAAAATAAGATGAAACAAGATTTTGACACAGGTAACAAAAATTATAATAATCCTCAAGCCAGAGGAGTTTCCTAGTAACAAAAATTTTAATAATCCTCAAGCCAGAGGAATTTCCCAATCCACAAAGACCTTAGGGGTGATAAGACACATGTTTTAATGACACCAATATAGGCAAATCTTGTCCATCAAGTAGGATGCATGCAAGAGAGTGGTCCTGTGATAGGACTGTAGCAGGAAGGGGGTCCTTCCAGGTCTAGTATACCATACTTTTACTCCTTTCCCCATGGAGCTTACTGAAGGGTCTATATATAGTGCTACTGGAGGTGCATGGACTGACCATAATGATAAAACAAAACTCCCCGGTAAGATGCTCCTACCTTTTGGCCATTCACGATATACTACTGTGACCTTTGGCGGCTACTCTGCTGTTATTCCAGGAATACGCAGGAGGCCAGCTTCCAAGACTTGTCCCCAAGGTGCCAGGAGAGCCAGCCATCATTGGTCCATGTGTCGAAATGTCCAAGGCCACATCCACTCAATGGATTCTCGGGTTCAGTGCAGCTGGTGCTGGCAGCAAGATCTTATTCTGGTAGCTGAATCTCGGCTTCAGTGATTCTTCCTTGGTTTGTACTTGCAGTTGTACAGGGGAGGCAGCCATATGTGTTAACATGTCTACAGGGCTCAGGGCTCCCTTTTGGGGTCTCTCGTTCAAACACCGTAGCACGGTCCATAAGTGGACTGACCATCCCCGCAGACTGTTGGTATCTGACTTTAGTCCGGATCTTAACAAGCCATTGTGCCTCTCTATCATGCCTGCTGCAGTAGGATTGTACGGCACATGAAACTTCCACTTGATTCCCAGCTGTCGCACCCATTCTTGCAGTGTATGTATGTCCAGTAAAATGGGTGCCCTGATCACTCTCAATTACCTGTGGTCAGCCATAGGCAGCAAAGAGGCCCTCCAGGCCTCTTTTGGTCGTCTGCTGGTCTGCACAACGGGTAGGAAAAGCAACCAGAAGTCCAGTAGCTGTGTCCACACAAGTCATTGCATACTGATATCCTTCTGACACAGGTAGAGGCCCAATATAGTCTATCTGCCACCTGACGAGGGGTGTAGGCCCCTTAGCTATTGTCCTATGTTGCTGTGGAACTTGGTGTAAGTCCCTTTTGGAGCACACGACACACTCCTGCTGGGCTCTACTAACTTCTTCGAAGGTCAAAGGCAAGTCCCACCGATGGGCTACAGCCCACATTGTCTTTTGCCCCGCATGCAACAAATGCTAATGTAGTCATTGGGCTACATCAGAGGTAAGCTTTCCTTCTAACCAATGTTTCTGGGCCAATTTATCTGCTTCATCATTTCCTGGGCATGCCAGTGGCATACTGTAATTATTTTAGTCTGACCACAGGCCCATAAGTCTTGCCACGATTCTTGCCCCCGAAGGGGTTAGTGGCCAACCAGCTAGTTAGCATGGTACCAGGTTGGTAGCCATAAGGTCAAGCCCTGATTGCCCAGCTGTCAGTGCAGACAACTATAAGGGAGGGTTCCTGCCTGATCACAAGTCACATGACCCGCAGCTCTGCCCATTGGCTGTTCTTCCCCTCACCATCTTCCATCCATATTGTCTCAGTCTTAGGATGGAAAGCTTTGGCCCTCCATTGTGGGGGCTACCCACGGCTGGAGCTGTCTGTGCACCATGCATCTTCAGGTATAGGGGCTCCTCCTTCCCAATAGGGACTCTCTGCTACTGATGGTTCAAAAGCAAGTTCTTCCTGCTTTTCACTAGTATATGTCACTGGCCCCAATAAGCGTTGGAGTTCTTCACTCCAGGGGCTACTAGAGGGCACTATGCTGCTGTAGGTAAGCACCCCACTTCGCCAGCGTGGGCTTTTGTGCCACAGCACTCCTTGGCTTTTAGGTCCAGTCTCATACCCACCCCAAGATGGGATAGGTGGTTATTACCTTTATTGGGGAAATTCCAGTGATGGGTTCTATGGCCTGTAAGACATGATACACGACAGCCAGTTGTTCTTCTCTCAAAGTGTATCGTACCTCTGCCCCTTTCCAGAGTTGTGACCAGAATCCAATAGGTTGGTGAATTTGTTTGAGCTGCTGCCAGAGACCCCAGCCATAACCGTCTTCAGTGACCAGAATGTCCAGCTCACAGGGCCTTGATGGGACTATCACACTCAAGGCCTGCATGACCTTGACTGCCCATTTTGCTATAGTAAAGGCAGATGCACATGTCTCATCCCAGTCCCACCTGATGCCCTTTTGTACCAGCCGGTATAAGGGCTTCAGAATTTGTGCCAAGTATGGGATAAACACTCTCCAGTTGCTTAGAAGATCCAAAAACTCCTGTAGCAATGCTAGCTCAGTCTTCAGCAGCTCTCTTACCTTCACCTCAATGCTTTGCAGCTGGTGTTCTCGTGCCACCTCGGCCTGTGCTTCCCTCAAGTGTTCGTCTTTTTCCTTGATGGCCTTTTCCTCCTTCAGAGCACCTGGCAGTGCTGCTGTCTCATTCTGTAAGGAATCTTTTATCTCTTCAAGGGGACCTCACTGCCAGAGTTCTCATCCTGCCTCCTCTCGCATCAGTGCCATTTCCTTCTTCAGGGAACCCACAGAAGTTTGCAGCTTGCATTCTCATGCTGCCATTTCTTGGGTGTTTTTCAGGAGCATGTCCTTCTCTTCTGTAGACTTTTTTAATACTGTGAGAAGCAGCCAACCCACAGTCCCTGCTGCCTCACAGGCACTCTGTTTCTTAAAAGACCTGCTTACTATACCAAGGGCTATCCATACTGCCTTAGGTATTGCCTCCACTTGCCTCCAGTCCTGGGGTGGGGCCCAGTCCTCTAGGAGGCAAGCCACCTCAGACCACATACCCACTGGGGGACAATCCACTGTCTCCCCATTCACTTGGGCAGCCCGCTGCAGCACCCCTCCCATAAGGGCTGCCTGTCTTTTTCCTTTGTCAATAATGAACCCTGCTAAGTTCGCCAATGGGTTTCATCCCCAGGCAAGTTCACTGTGGATTCAGTGTGACCAAAGAAATTGACAGCAAAATGTTCTTTGGGTGAAAGGGTTTATTACCCGGCATGTTCTCCCAGTGGTAGGTCGAGCACTAGCATCTCTGACTCCATCCAGAGCACTGTGTCGAGCTCTCTATATATTGCAATAATAGCTTATTGCCTAAAGGTTTGGAAGCAGTAGCCTAGCAACAGGCCAGTTACATCATCAGGTGGTTTAAGTTCAGTGAGGATCCTGGCCATAGGAACCCAACTTCCGCACAATCGGTGTGACTGAAATCAGTCTAGGGAAAACTAGATTGGGAGAAGCCCATTTATTGCTCACCATGCCATTCATTCCCTCTGGCAGCAACTCTTGGTCCCCCATCTCTCCTGTCTCGTTGTGCCCACCTGCCTCTTCACCTGCCCCTACTGGGAGAAACTCCGCCGACAGATCCTGGGTGATTGACAGGCTCCAGACTAATTACGCTATAGAAGGGAGGAGAGAACAGCCTCTCTCCACCTCTTGGCCCAGAGGCTGTGGGAAGAATCAACTATTGATATGTAAGTGTACTAAGATCAGGCCAGAGATTATGGAAATACTGCTATTTTACCCCACATGGTGTTTAAAAAAATTTTTTTTTCTGTGGTATTTCTTTTTGGTTCTTAGGATTTCCATCTCTCTGCCTACTATCACCCATTTGTTCTTACATGCTGTCTACTTTTTTCCATTAGAGCCCTTAGTAACAACCATGATTGTTTGAATTCCTGATCTGATAATTCTAACATCACTGCCATGTCTGACTCTGTCTCTTCAAATTGTATTTTTTAGTATTGCCTTGTTTAAAAGGACCTGCTGTACATAGGCCTTTAGTAACGTGATGGTGATGCCGGGGTTCTTGTTTGCAGAGTCAAAGAATGAACTTAGCAAACAGTCAAGGTAGAAGATCCAGGGAGAGGCTTTTATTTAGAGATACAGTGAGAGAATAGAGCTCCTGGCTCATGCCAGGAGGCGAGAAGAGAGTCCGTAGTGGTGTGTTGTCTAGGGGATTTATAGGTGGTTGAGATACAAAGACCCTGGGATGCAGACCCACTAAGTTTGTTATCAGTTTTCCGGACTATTTTGCAGAGTTAACATAAGAAATTTACTGCTTTGATTCTTTCCCAGAATAGCAGTTTCTTGGATTGGGAGTAATATCAATCAAGGCTGCTTGTCTTGTTCTCAAGGTGGGCTGAGTTACTGTCTGTTTGCTAAATAGTAAGTTAAGAATCTTCTTAACTTCTTGGGTGTAAAAATGCAATCTTATCTTTAAGATGGAATCTTTCTTGCCCTTCACTATGTTGTTTACAGCTGGGCCTGCCTGCTGTATGAATTGCCCAGGTTATATATTACTTGATTAGGGGCTGGAGGAGGAAAAGCAGCATCTGGGTAAAGTTAAAGATAAACTGGGCCTTTTAGCAGGCTAAATTAAATTTTACAATAGCCTCATTAAATTGACACAAACAAGACATGGGCTATGCTGAGGCATTTTCTTATCTGGGGGATGTTCACACATTCCAGGCCAAATTACTCCTGGCTTTTTAGTTTTAACCAACCTTCACTGAAGAATGCTTATATTCCTAGTCTGATATTTTACTTTAGAGAATTAATATGAATCTGTCTTTGCTTAATTGTTTAATACAGAGTTTTGGTAGGGGTCTGGGGAAGTTGGGGTTCCTATGGCCAGCATCCTCACTGAACTTAAACCACCAGATGATGTAACTGGTCTGTTGCTAGGCTGCCGCTTCCACACCTTTAGGAAATAAGCTATTATTGCACTATATAGAGAGCTCGGCCCAGTGCTCTGGGCGGAGTCAGAGATGCTAGTGCTTCACCTACTGCCAGGAGAACAAGCCGGGTAATAAACCCTTTCACCCCAAAGAACGTTTTGCTGTTAATTTCTTTGGTCACATTGAATCCATAGCGAACTTGCCTGGGGCTGAAACCCATTGGCAAAACAATTGGCGGAAGTCAGCAGGGTTCGTTGTTGACAAAGGAAAAAGACAGGCTGCCCTTATGGGAGGGGTGCTTCAGCAGGCTGCCCCTGTGAATGGGGAGACAGTGGATTGTCCCCCACTGGGTATGTGGCCTGAGGTGGCTTGCCTCCTAGAGGACTGTGCCCCACCCCAGGACTGGAGGCTAGTGGAGGTGATACCTGAGGCTTCAGGGGTGGCCCTGGTATAGTAAGTAGTTCTTCTGAGAAGCAGAGTGTCCATGAGGCAGTGGGGACTGTGGGTTGGCTATTTCTCACAGTATTAAAAAGGTCTACAGAAGAGACCCAAGAAATGGTGGCATGAGAACACGAGCTGCAAACTTCTGTGGATTCCCTGAAGAAGGAAATGGCATTGATGCTTGAGGAGGCAGCACGAGAATGCCGGCAGCAAGGTGCCATTGGAGAGGTAAACAGTTCCTTACAGAATGAGACGGCAACGCTGCTAGGTGTTCTGAAGGAGGAAGAGGCCATCAAGGAAAAATACAAACTCCTGAGGGAAGCACAGGTGGAGGTGGCATGAGAAAGTCAGCTATGAAGCATTGAGCTGAAGGTAAGAGACCTTCTGAAGACTGAGGTAGCATTGCCGCGAGGCACAGTAGAAAAGGTAAAGGTTGTAGCAGAGGAGGCACTCGGGGGAGGGGAGAGAAAGGTGCCATCAGCCCCAGAAATGGAGGAGCTGGGGAAGGATGAAGGGGTGGTGCTGGAGGCACTGGCCCCTCCTGTATTGAAAGCACACCCAGTGGTTGTAAAGAAAATAAGGACCCAGCTGTTGAAAGTTCCCCAGGGAGAGAAGCAGCTCCCTCCCCAGGTCATGGTGCACTCTATGGTCCGCCCCTATACTCAGGCTGAACTGGTGGATTTGGGCTCCTGGTTTAGGCAGAAGCCCTTAGAGTCAATATCAGCTTGGCTCCTGCATCTGTGGGACTTAGGGTTGGATGGAATTGTTCTGCTGGGATCAGAGATGGGAAAGCTGTCTTCCCTGACAGTGCAGTCTGCCTTGAGGCAGCGATTACAAAATGCACATTAGACCCCAGGAAGTCACTCCCTCCTCATTGGCTTATGGCTGCACTTCATGCTGTGTGGCCCAATCCAGGTGATCTACCACTCTCTCCTGTTAGATGGCAGATGTATGCTGAGCTCCAACAGGTGTTACGAGAGCTAGGCATAAGAAATGCCATCTATAGTCCAGAGAAGTATAGCCCAGATGAAGAGATTTTCACTACTGGGATGAGAAATGTTGTACTTCAAATGGCTCTTACATCCCTCCTTGGGTCTCTACCTGTGTCAGAAGGATATTGGTATGTGATGATTTGTGTGGACACAGCTACTGGACTTGTGGTTGCTTTTCCTACCTATTGTGCAGACCAGCAGATGACCAAAAGAGGCCTGGAGCATCTCTTTGCCGCCTATGGCCGACCACAGGTAATTGAGAGTGATCAGGGCACCCATTTTACTGGACATACACTGCAAGAATGGGTGCAACAGCTGGGAATCAAATGGAAGTTTCATGTGCCATTCAGTCCTACTGCAGCAGGCATGATAGAAAGGCACAATGGCTTGTTAAAATCTGGGCTAAGGTCAGATACCAACAGTCTTCGGAGATGGTCAGTCCACTTATGAACTGTGCTACGGTGTTTGAACGAGAGACCCCCAAAAGGGAGCCCTGAGCCCTGTAGACATGTTAACATATATGGCTGCCTCCCCTGTACAACTGCAAGTGCAAACCAAGGAAGAATCACTGAAGCCGAGATTCAGCTACCAGAATAAGATCTTGCTGCCAGCACCAGCTGCACTGAACCCCGGAGACTCCATTGAGTGGACGTGGCCTTGGACCTTTTGACACATGTACCAACGATGGCTGGCTCTCCTGGCACGTTGGGGCCAAGGCCTGGAAGCTGGCCTCCTGCGTATTCCTGGAATAACAGCAGAGTAGCCGCCAAAGGTCACAGTAGTATATCGTGAATGGCCAAAAGGTAGGAGCATCTTACCGGGGAGTTTTGTTTTATCATTATGGTCAGTGCATGCACCTCCAGTAGCACTATATATAGACCCTTCAGTAAGCTCCATGGGGAAAGGAGTAAAAGTGTGGTATACTAGACCTGGAAGAGACCCCCTTCCTGCTACAGTCCTATCACAGGACCACTCTCTTGCATGCATCCTACCTGATGGACAAGATTTGCCTATATTGGTGTCATTAAAACATGTGTCTTATCACCCCTAAGGTCTTTGTGGATTGGGAAATTCCTCTGGCTTGAAGATTATTATAATTTTTGTTACCTGTACCAAAATCTTATTGTATCTTAATTTTTGTTATTATCTCTAAGTTGTTGGTATCCTCTGTTGGTATTGTGGAATCTTGTTACAGTGCTCCAGCTTTCTTGCAAGGGACCATCACAGAAGATTGAAAGTGTGTAGATTGTAAGGCAAGAATCCTGAAGGGGTGGAGTGTGGGGAAGTTGGCGTTCCTATGGCCAGATCCTCACTGAACTTAAACCACCTGATGATGTAACTGGCCTGTTGCTAGGCTACCACTTCGCTACCTTTAGGCAATAAGCTATTATTGTGCTTTATAGAGAGCTCGGCCCAGTGCTCTGGGTGGAGGCAGAGATGCTAGTGCTCAGCCTACCACCAGGAGAACAAGCCGGGTAATAAACCCTTTCACCCCAAAGAACGTTTTGCTATCAATTTCTTTGGTCACATTGAATCCATAGCAATCTTGCCCTGGGCTGAAACCCATTGGCAAGACAGAGTCTTTTTCTAGAGGCCCTCACTCTAGTCTGACTAAACCCGTGGTCCCTGCCTTGAGGTGAGTGGAAGGGGAATCATTCCCTGCCCTGTTGTTAGGGCTCGGTCTTTTAGTGAGCCTATACCTCTGCAGTGTTTCCCAGTTTTTTTCCACCTGCTTTAGGTGGGATGGGGATGGCTAGCACAGGCCGGAGTTGGCTATTCCCCTTCCCCTGGGTAAATTAGGCTCTGAGCTTAACCCCAGCTGATTAAACTCTGGTTAAGTAGTTTTCCCCCGAGGGGCAGGCCTTGTTAAGGGCAACACAATTCACTGACGTGTTTAAAAATGGTCTCTTTTTCCTACTGGAAACAGGAAGGGAATTTTTCTCTGCTTTTTACCATGGGAATTTGGTTCAGTTCCCTCTCTTTGCCTGTCTCTCCAGTCCTGGGGGTATTAGTTTGCCCTGTGCCCTTCCCTGTGTTGGATCCAAGAAGAGTTGTTGGTTTTTCAGTTGTTCAGCTTTTCACTTGTTACTAGGATGGAATGGTGACTTCCAGCTCCTTACATGTGAAATCAGGAACTGGAAGTCCCCATATGATATTTAAAATATCTATACATTTTAAAAGTAATAATATAATATAACAAACGAATATATTATAATGTTTTTTTAATATAATTTATTTTATTATCATTAATCTACAATTACATGTGCAATATTACGGTTATTAAACTACCCCTTCATCAGGTCCCCCCCCCACCAACCCCATTACAGTCACTGTCCATCAACGTAGTGAGATGCTATAGAATCACTACTTGTCTTCTCTGAGTAGTACTGCCCTCCCCGTGCCCCCCCAACATTATATCTGCTAATCATAATGCCCCTTTTTCCCTCACAATGTTTGATTTTCTATAATTTTGTCTTATTGCTCTAATTTTAGGAAAATCTCCTTACTGTTTTCTTCTAACTCTTCTATTGAGGTTTTGTTTATGCACTTATCTTACCAGTGGGTTTCAGCCCCAGACAAGTTCACTATGGATTCAGAGAGACCAAAAAAATGACAGTGGAACGTTCTTGGGGTGAAAGGGTTTATACCCAACTTTATTCCCATGGTGGCAGGTCAATCACTAGAATCCTGTCCACTCAGAGTGAGTCTGCATGCAGCAAGCTGGTCTCTGTCTTTGGGCCTCTCTGAGGCAGCCGTCTCAGTCTCTGTCCATGGCGCTGCCACTGCTCCAGCCTCTGCTCCCCTGCAGCTGTGCAGCAGCCCAGAGCACTTGGCAGAGCTCTTTATATAGAGTCAGTAACAACGTATTGCCCACACTTGTGTAGTGAGCCAGCCGACCAGGGTCACGTGAGAATCCTGGCCATAGGAACTTTCACTTGCTCCACACACTCAAATTTTTTAATTTTCAGAAGCTCTTTTCTTCCCTCCTTCCTGCCAGTATAGTTCTTATTTCAGAGTACAATATTTTGCCTTATCTCTGAGGGTATTAATTATATATATATTTTAAAACTTTTCCCTAAAAAATATGTGTCGTCCCTTGTAACTCTAGGGGGAAAATCCAGGAGCAAAATACCTTTAAAACCAAAATCAGTCAAAGGGGGAGCTTATTAGCAGTCATCCATTTCTGCTTGTGTCTCTAGTGATCCAGCTGCAGAAAAAAGGGCCCCCACCCCACCTCTCTGGTCCAGATATGTCCATGCTTGCCTCATAATTATCTATTGATATGGAGATGGACTTTTATCTCCTCCCCTTGGAAACACCTATTGATACGGAGATGCACTAAGGCCAGGCAAGAGATTCTGGAAATACTGCAATTTTACCCACACCCTCCAGCCACAGTTTGTTTTATAGTCTGGTTTTCATATTAGATATTTTTCCTTGGAGGTCTGGTGATTGCTGTGTGTGCGTAGTTCAGAATGTAGACTTCCACATTGTTGGAGAGCTGTGTGTGTGTGGTTCTTACACATGGTGAGCCTCTGCAACTGGTGGTGGGGCTGTTCACTGCCGTTGACTGCTTCATCCCCTGAAGACTCAGCCAGTCTTCTGCCTGCATATATACCTGATACCATGTCAGGAAACCAAAGAGGGGAAAAAGCCTGGGGTCTCACTAGTAAGTATGTCAAATTTTACCATTGCCTTCATCTCTGCTTGGTGTTCTGCAGTCCAAGAGACCCTCTATTCTGTTGGGAGTATAAACATGCAGTCTTTTCCTGCATGGGGGATGGGTGTTGCCTATTTGCATTGAGCAAACTGACTTTACTGTAATCTTTTCAGACTTGCCCTCCTTGCCACATGGAAAGTTATGCGATTCTGCTGATTACTCAGCCTTTTGGGAATCTCTGATGTAAATTGGTTTACTTCTGGGTTTTCCTTCTGGCTAAGGATTCTGTCTTCTTGGATCTACTAGGTCAAGTAGCATTTGCATCAGATTCTTAGCTTCCAAATTTTTGTGGCTATTGACTTTTCTGTCCTTTTTGCCCTTGTGCTTTTAGGCTTTTGTCTTTTTTTCTCCTTTTCTCTTTTCCTGTAATTTTACAATAGCAATGGGATTACCAAAAACCATTAAAAATCTTCTTGTAGGTCTTTTTTGCCCCAATAATCCAATTAGGGATGTCCAATCAAATTACTTGAAATAATTTAAAATCACTTCAAAGAATTCCCTTCCAGTTGATTATGCTACCAAGTTGATTTATGATTAGATTCCTATGCTTTATTTAACTTTTGTTTTCTAAGGATTGTTCTTTTCTTTTGATTTAATTTTTTTTACAATTAGACTCTAAACACAAAGCTGTGACATGAAATATACTTAGCAAAACTTAACTCTATCCTGCCCCATCTACCTCATTTCCTCCATTGCCTTATAGATGATTATTGTTTTTAAAATAGGCACCTTCCTTGCCTCATTTCTCTTTATCCCCTTGCCCTGATTTATTTTCCTTTATACCTCTTACCACTACCTGATATTACTTCCTTTCTCACTGCTAGAATGTAAGCTTCATGAGAGCAGGCACCTGAGACACGCCAGAATAAATGCATTTCTCAATTTCCATTAAGGCCATTCAGAGGGATATTCGTAATAGTTTCTTCCCTTTTTGAGTCTGGGGTATCAGTGTACTTTATTTTGTAGAATTTACAGGCATATCTCAATTTATTGTGCTTTATTGAGCTTTGCAGATAGTGCTTTTTTTTTTTTTTTTAACTGCCTGAGGTCTGTCGTGACCCTGCACTGAGCAGGTTCATCAGCACCATTTTCCCAGCAGTTTTCTCACTTCGTGTCTCTGTGTCACATTTTGGTAATTCTTGGAATATTTCAAACTTTTTTATTATATTTGTTATGGTGATCCTTAAGTAATCTTTGATGTTATTTTTCTAATTGTTTTGGGGCACCATGAACTGTGCTCATATAGCATCGCAAACTTAATAAATGTGTGTGTGTGTTCTGACTGCTCCATCAACTGGCTGTCCCCCCCTCCCCACCCCATCTCTCTCCCTTTCCTCGGGCCTCCCTATTGCCCGAGACACAACAATTAGGCCAGTTAATAATCCTACAGTGGCCTATAAATGTTCAAGTGAAAGGAAGAGTCATACATCTATCACTTTAAATCAAATGCTAGAAATGATTAAGCTTAGTGAGGAAGGCATGTCATAGCTGAGACAACCAAAAGCTAGGCCTCTTGTGCCGGTTAGCCAAGTTGTAAATGTAAAAGAAGACTCTTGAAGGAAATTAAAGGTGCTATTCCAGTCAACATGCCAATGATAAGAAAGCCAAACAGCCTTACTGTTGATATTAAGAAACTTTTGGTGGTCTGGATAGAAGATCAAACAAGCTACAACATTCTCTCAAGCCAAAGCCTCATCCAGAGCAAGGTCCCAACTCTCTTCAGTTCTCTTAAGACAGAGGGAGGTGAGGAAGCTGCGGAAGTAAAGTTTGAAGCCAGCAGAGCTTTGAACTCATGGTTCATAAAATGTAAAGAAATAAGCCATCTCCAGAACATAAAAGTGCAAGGTGAAACAAGTGCTGATGTAGAAGCTGCAGCATATTATCCAGAAGATCTTGCTAACGTAATTAATGAAGGTTGCTACACTAAACAAAAGATTTTAAATGTAGATGAAACAGCCTGATGTTGGAAGAAGGTGCCATCTAGGACTTTCATAGCTAGAGAGGAGAAGTCAGTGCCTGGGTTCAAAGCTTCAAAGGACAGACTGACTTTCTTTTTAGGGGCTAATGCAGCTGGTGACTTTAAGTTGAAGCCAGTGCTTATTTACCATTACAGATATCCAAGGGCCCTTTAGAATTATGCTTAATCTACTCTGCCTATTGTCTATAAATGGAACAAAGCCTGAAGGACAGCACATCTGCTTATAAGATGTTTTACTGAATATTTTAAGCCCACTGTTGAGACCTACTTCAGAATAAAAGATTTCTTTCAAAATATTACTGCTCAATGACAATGCACCTGGCCACCCAAGAGCTCTGATGAAGATGTATGGGATTAATGTCTTCATGTCTCCTAACACAGAATCCATTCTGCAGCCTTTAGAACAGGAGTCATTTCAATTTCAAGCCTTATTATTGAAGAAATACATTTCATAAGGCTACAGCTGCCACAAACGGTGATTATTCTGATGAATCTGGGCAAATTGAAAACCTTCTGGAAAGGATACATCCATTCTAATGCCATTGAGAACATTTTTGATTCATGGGAGGAGGTCAGAATATAAACGCAGGAGTTTGGAAGGAGTTGATTCTAATCCTCATGGATGACTTGAGTGATAGGTTCAAGACTTGAGTGGAAGATACTGCAGATGTGGGGGAAATAACAGCAAGGGAACTAGAATTAGAAGTGGAGCCTGAAGATGAGACTGAATTGCTACATCACATGATACAACTTTAACAGATGAGGAATTGCTTCTTTTTTTTTCAATTTTGGTATCCTTAATGTTCAATCACTTCAGCAACATTATAGTTACTAGACCCTCTGTTATCAAGTCCCCTCCACATACCCCACTACAGTCACTGTCCATCAGCATAGTAAGATGCTATAGAATCATTACTTGTCTTCTCTATAAATACTGCCTTTCCCATGTCCCCCACCTCTGCATTATGTGTGCTAATCATAATGCCCCTTCTCCTCCCTTATCCCTCCCTTCCCACCCATTCTCCCCAGTCCCTTTCCCTTTGGTAACTGTTAGTCCATTCTTGGGTTCTGTGAGTGTGCTGCTGTTTTGTTCCTTCAGTTTTTTCTTTGCTTATACTCCACATATGAATGAAATCATTTGATACTTGTCTTTCTCCACCTGGCTTATTTCACTGAGCATAATACCCTCTAGCTCCATCCATGTTGTTGCAAATGGTAGGATTTGTTTTCTTCTTATGGCTGAATAATATTCCATTGTGTATATGTACCACATCTTCTTTATTCATTCATCTACTGATGGACACCTAGGTTGCTTCTGTTTCTTGGCTATTGTAAATAGTGCTGCGATAAACATAGGTGTGCATATGTCTTTTTCAAACTGCGCTGCTGCATTCTTAGGGTAAATTCCTAGGAGTGAAATTCCTGGGTCAAATGGTATTTCTATTTTGAGTTTTTTGAGGAACCTCGGACTGCTTTCCACAATGGTTGAACTAATTTACATTCCCACCAGCAGTGTAGGAGGGTTCCCTTTTCTCTACATCCTCGCCAACATTTATTGTTGTTTGTCTTTTGGATGTTGGCCATCCTAACTGGTGTGAGGTGATATCTCATTGTGGTTTTAATTTGTATTTCTTTGAAGATTAGCGATGTGGAGCATCTTTTCATGTACCTGTTGGCCATCTGAATATCTTATTTGGAGAAGTGTCTGTTCAGCAACTCTGCCCATTTTTTAATTGGCTTATTTGCTTTTTGTTTGTTGAGGTGCGTGAGCTCCTTATATATTTTAGATGTCAACCCCTTATTGGATATGTCATTTATGAATATATTCTCCCATACTGTGGTATGTCTTTTTGTTCTATTGATGGTGTCCTTTGCTGTACAGAAGCTCTTTAGTTTGATATAGTCCCACTTGTTCATTTTTGCTATTGTTACCCTTGCCTGGGGAGATATGTTCATGAAGTTGCTCATGTTTATGTCCAAGAGATTTTTGCCTATATTTTTTTCTAAGAGGTTTATAGTTTCATGACTTACATTCAGCTCTTTGATCCATTTTGAGTTTGCTTTTGTGTATGGGGTTAGACACTAATCCAGTTTCATTCTCTTATATGTAGCTGTCCAGTTTTGCCAACACCAGCTGTTGAAGAGGCTGTCATTTCCCCATTGTATATCCATGGCTCCTTTATCGTATAGTAATTCACCATATATGTGTGGGTTCATATCTGGACTCTATTCTGTTCCATTGGTCTATGGGTCTGTTCTTGTGCCAGTACCAAATTGTCTTGATTACTGTGGCTTTTTAGTAGAGCTTGAAGTCAGACAGCGTAATTCCCCCTGGTTTTTTCTTCCTTCTCAGGATTGCTTTGGCTATTCGGGGTCTTTTTGTCATTCCATATGAATTTTAGAACTATTTGCTCTAGTTCACTGAAGAATGCTGTTGGTATTTTGATAGGGATTGCATAGAATCTGTAAATTGCTTTAGGCAGGATGGCCATTTTGACAATATTTATTCTTCCTAGCCAAGAGCATGGGATGAATTTCCATTTATTAGTGCCCTCTTTAATTTCTCTTAAGAGTGTCTTGTAGTTTTCAGGGCATAGGTCTTTCACTTCCTTGGTTAGATTTATTCCTAGGTATTTTATTCTTTTTGATGCAATTGTGAATGGAATTGTTTTCCTGATTTCTCTTTCTGCTAGTTCACCATTAGTGTATAGGAATGCAACTGATACCTGTGTATTAATTTTGTATCCTGTAGCTTTGCTGAATTCAGATATTAGATCTAGTAGTTTTGGAGTGGATTCTTCAGGGTTTTTTATGTACACTATCATGTCGTCTGCAAACAGGGACTGTTTGACTTATTCCTTGCCAATCTGGATGCCTTTTATTCCTTTGTGTTTTTTGATTGCCATGGCTAGGACCTCCATAACTATGTTGAATAAAAGTGGGGAGAGTGGGCAGCCTTGTCTTGTTCCCGATCTTAAAGGAAAAGCTTTCAGCTTCTCACTGTTAAGTATAATGTTGGCTGTGGGTTTGTCATATATATGGCCTTTATTATGTTGAGGTACTTGCCCTCAATACCCATTTTGTTGAGAGTTTTTATCATGAATGGATGTTGAGGAGTTGCTTCTTATGAATGAGCAGACAGAGTGATTTCTTTGAGATGGAATCTACTCCTGGTGAAGATGCTGTGAAGATTGTTGACATGACAAGCAAAGATTTAGAATATTACATAAACTTAGTTGATGAAACAGTGGCCGCGCTTGAGAGGCTCAACTCCAGTTTTGAAAGAAGTTCTGCTGTGGCTAAAATGCTACAAGCAGCATCACATGCTACAGAGAAATTGTCATGAAAAAAAGAGTCCATCAACGAAGCAAACTTCCTTGTTGTCTTATTTTAAGAAATGGCCACAGTCACGCCAACCTTTAGCAGCTGCCATCCTGATAAGTCAGCAGCTATGAAGATCGAGACAAGACTCTTCACCAGCAAAAAGATTACAACTCTTTGAAAGCTCAGATGATGCTAGCATTTTTAGCAATAAAGTATTTTTTAATTGAGGTATATACATTGTGCTTTTAGACATAATGCTATTGCATATTGCATACCTAATAGACTATAGTATAATGTAAACATAATTTTTATACACACTGGAAAGGAAAAAAATTAATTTGACTTGCTTTATTGTGGTTGGGAACCAAATCTGCAATATCTTTGAGGTATGCCTGTGTGTTATTTGGTCAACACAGCTTAAACCAGCATATCTTAATTGTATCTTTACAGCCATTTAAAGTCACACAGGGCAATGAGATATAGTGGATGTAACAGCAACAAGGAGTGAGGGGCCCTTGCAATCTGAGCTATTCATATTCCCATATACAGTTGTCTTGGGGAGATGAAGGCCTGTGGCATGTGCTATTGTGTGTGAGAGGCCCCGGCTTCCATGACTTCTTATTCAGCAACCCATGAAAGTCCCAAGAGTGTTATGCAAGAGGATGGGGGTGCTCCAGTGTTGGAGTGAACTAGACTTTGTTTACAGTTAGTTTTGCTAGAACACGATATATGTACCTAAAAATCACCACACCCTGCAGAATTGTTCAGTAAAAACCAGTTTATGGCCAAATTGGGATTAAGGACACACACTCAAAATTTGTGTCAGTGTCACATTTAAAGGAACATGATGAAAAATGGCAGCACAGTTTTTTTGTACATGTTAAATCTATGTAAATATATATAGACACTGCAATAAATATGATACTTTACCTTGAAAAGATCTCATGATTGTATACAGATGTGGACATTGAAAGTGGTGTAGTCTGTGAATTAAGCTGGGTGCAGTGTTCTCTGCTCACCTGTTGTCACTCATGGATGAAATCACAGTATAAGCAACGAGTAAATTTGTGTTGTGCTCAGTTGTTTTCTAATCATGTTGGAACAATTTACATGTTTTAAGTGGGTGGTGTATATCAGAACTGTTTTTCTTTTTCTCCTTTAGATGATATGCCAATGGGACCTGCAGGCAGACGTGCTTCAAATGAATTCCTGGTGTGTGGAGGGTATGTTTACATGTATTTAATTACAAGACTTTCCTTCTTTTTTTTTTGTAAATAAAGGTATAGAAGTTTGACAATGTTCTTGATTCTGAAATTCATTTGTTTCCCAATTTAATTCTTTAAAAAAATTTTAATTGTGGTAAACAACACATATTTAATTGTAGTCTTAACCATTTTCTTTTTGGTGAAGTCTTAACCATTTTTAAGTTTACAGTTCAGTAGCGTCAAGTATATTCACAGTGTTGTGCAACAGATCTCTAGAACCTTTTCATCTTGCAAAACTAAGACTCAGTATTCATCATGTAGCAATCAATACTCACCATGTCTTTTACCCCAGGCAATGCAAACCATCATTGTAGTTTTTCTATGAATTTGCCGACTTCAGATAATTCATACAATTAGAATCATACAATATGTCTTTTTGTGCCTGGCTTAGTTCACTCAGCATAATATCCTCAAGGTTCATCCACGTTGTAGCATGTGTCAGAATTTTCTTTTATTTCCATTGTATATAAACCCGATGGTTTATCCATTTATCTGTCGGTGGATGTTAGGGTAGCTTCTACCCCTTCACTCTTATAAAGGTTCTTCTAGGAATGTGAATGTGCTAATATATGTTTGAGATCCTGCTTTTAGTTCTTTTGGATATGTACCCAAAAGTGTGGTTGCTAGATCATATGTAATTCTATTTTTAATTTTTCAATGAGTTACCATACTCTTTTTTCTATAGTAGTTGAACCATTTAACATTCCTGGAACAGTGTACAGTGTACAGGGATTTCAGTTTCTCCACACCCTTGGCAACACTTGTTACTGTCTATTTTTTGTTGTTTTTGAAAAATATTTTTTGTGGTTTTGGAGTTTTCTAAAGATGGCGGCGTGAGTAGGGCGGCAGAAATCTCCTCCCAAAACCATATGTATTTTGAAAATACAGTAAATACAACTATTCCTAAAAGACCAGAAGATACAGTACAACAGCCAGGCTGCATCTACATCTGCAAGAACTCAGCATCTCACAAAAAGCGTAAGATACAAAGCCGTGACCCGGCTCTCAGGACCCGAGCACTCCTCCCACCCCAGCTCACAGGCAGGAGGAAAAGAATCAGAGTGGGGAGGGAGTGGAAATACAGGATAGCTAAATAACCAGCCCTAGTAATCAGCACCAGGAACACAGACACACATTGCATGGTGTACTGGATATTAGAGAAATGGAAAAGTAAAATCCGAGACTGAGACTGTGAACAGGTCCCCACAGCTGGCTCCCCTGGGACAAAAGAAAAGCGGGTGCTTTAAAAGTCTTAAAGGGACAGGGGTTTAACAGGTGGACAAAATTGTCCTGGCACACTCATCCCAGCAGGCTGGGAATTTTAAAGAATGTCAGGTGCCCTAACCTCCTTGGTGGCAACGCAGCTCTGAAGCCCCTCATGGCGATAAGCAGCCTGCCATTCATTACCCCCCACCGGCACTGCAAGCAAACCAGCTGACCCACCATTACTGCAGACCAGCCATGGAACAGCCCCGCCCACAGCAACCACACAGAGTCTTCTCCCAGCACGCTGCTAACGGGACCAGACCCACAGGCTGCCCCCTGTGCACAACCGCCCATCGCAGGCAGAGGAAGCTGGGGCACAAAGGGACGTTGTTCTCACAGGGGAACACATGCCGCTTGTCTGCGACACCTGCTAGTGCCCTAGGCAATCCCGAGGGCCTCCCCACCCACGGCATCTCAGGGAACTAACCCAGAGACTGCTCCCTGTGTGCGGGTAACTGGCACAGGCAGCGGAGAAGGGCAAGGCGACCAGCAAGCAGGAAGGGACTTTGTTTTCCCAGCTGACACTTGCCACTCACTGGCGATTACTTCTACCCCTGTGAAAAAGCAGAAGAACCTGGTCCAGTCCAAAATCACTCAAATGCCAGAGAGAGGGCCCAGTGAGATCAATATAACCATCTTCCTGTAAAAGTATTCAAAATAAAAGTCATAAACATGCTGATGGACCTGCAGAGAAATATGCAAGAGCTAAGGGATGAAGTCCAGAGGGAGATAACAGAAATGAAACAAACAATATAAGGATTTAAGAGCAGACTGGATGAGGTGGAAGAGACTGTTAATGGAATAGAAATCAGAGAACAGGAATGCAGAGAAGCTGAGGCAGGGAGAGATAAAAGGATCTTTAGGAATGAAAGAATATTAAGACAACTGTGTGACCAACCCAAATGGAAAAATATTCACATAATAGGGGTACCACAAGAAGAAGAGAGAGAAAAAGGGTTAGAAAGTGTCTTTGAAGAAATAATTGCTGAAAAATTCCCCAACCTGGGGACGGAAATGTCTCTCAGACCATGGAAGCCCACAGATCTCCTAACATAAGGGACCCAAGGAGGAAAACACCAACACACATAATAATTAAAATGGCAATATCAAAGACAAGGACAGGGTATTAAAAGCAGCCAGAGAGAGAAAAAAGATCACAAAGGAAAACCCATCAGGCTATTATCAGACTTCTCAGCAGAAACCTTACAGGCCAGAAGAGAATGGCATGATATACTTAATGCAATGAAACAGAAGGGGCTCAAACCAAGAATACTGTATCCAGCAAGATTATCATTTAAATTTGAAGGAGGGATTAAATAATTCCCAGATAAGTAAAAGTTGAGGGAATTTACCTTCCACAAACCACCTCTGCCAGGTATTTTAAAGGGACTGCTCTAGATGGAAGTACTCTGAAGGCTAAATAGATGTCACCAGAGAAAATAAAATCACAGCAAAGAAAGCAGACCAACCAAATACTAATTAAAGGCAAAAAATAAAATGAGCTATCCACAAAAGCAGTCAAGGGAAACACAAAAAAGTACACAAAACACCTAACATTTAAAGAGTGGAGGAGGAACAATAACAAGGGAGAGAAATAAAGAATCATCAAGACTGTGTTTATAATAGCCTAATAAGTGAGTTAAAGTTGGTTGGTTAGATAGTAAAGAACCTACCCTTGAACCTTTGGTAACCGTGAATCCAAAGCCTGCAATGGCAATAAGTACATATCTATCGATAATCACCCTAAATGGAAATGGACTGAATGCACCAATCAAGAGACACAGAGGGATAGAATGGATAAAAAAGCAAGACCCATCTATATGCTGCTTACAAGAGACTCACCTCATATCCGAAGACATACACAGACTAAAAGTGAAGGGATGGAAAAAGATACTTCATGCAAAAAATAGGGGGAAAAAAAGCAGGTGTTGGAGTACTTGCCTCAGACAAAATAGACTTCAAAACAAAAAAGTAACAAGATAAAGAAGGACATTACATAATGATAAATGGGGCAGTCCAACAAGAGGATATAACCATTATAAATATCTATGCACCCGATACACGAGCAACTACATATGTGAAACAAATACAGAATTAAAGGAGGAAATAGAATGCAATGCATTCATGTTAGGAGACTTAAACACATCATTTGCTCCAAAGGACAGATAAACAAGACAGAAAATAAGTAAGGACACAGAGGCACTGAAAACCCACTAAAACAGATGGATCTAACAGACATCTACAGAACTGTACACCCAAAAGCAGCAGGATACACATTCTTCTCAAGTGCACATAAACATTTTCCACATACTAGGCCACAAAAAGAGCCTCAATAAATTCAAAAAGATTGAAATTCTACCAACCAACTTCTCAGATAACAAAGGTATGAAACTAGAAATAAATTGTGCAAAGAAAACAAAAAGGCTCACAAACACATGAAGGCTTAACAGTACGCTCCTAAATAACCAATGGATCAATGACAAAATTAAAACAGAGATCAAGCAATATATGGAGACAAATGAAAACAATAGCATAACTCCCCAACTTCTATGGGATGCAGTGAAGGCAGTTCTAAGAGGAAACTATATAGCAATCCAGGCCTATTTAAAGAAGGAAGAACAATCCCAAATTAATAGTGTAAATGTCACAACTATTGAAACTGGAAAAAGAACAAATGAGGCCTAAAGTCAGCAGAAGGAGGGACATAATAAAGATCAGAGAAGAAATAAATAAAATTGAGAAGAATAAAAGAATAGAAAAAATCAACTAAAGCAAGAGCTGCTTCTTTGAGAAAATAAAATAGATAAACCCCTAGCCAGACTTATTAACAGAAAAGGAGAATCTACATATATAAACACAATCAGAAATGAGAAAGGAAAAATCATGACAGACACCACAGAAATACAAATAATTATCAGAGAATACTATGAGAATCTATATGCTAACAAGCTGGAACACCTGGAAGAAATGGACAACTTCTTAGAAAAATACAACCTTCCAACACTGACCAAGCAAGAAACAGAACAACTAAACAGACCAATCACCCGCAACAAAATTGATTCGGTAATCAAAAAACTACCCAAGAACAAAACCCCCGGGCCTGATGGATTCACCTCTGAATTCTACCAGACATATAGAGAAGAAATAACACTCATTCTCCTTAATGTTTTCCAAAAAATAGAAGAGGAGGGAATACTTCGAAACTCATTCTATGAAGCCAGCATCACTCTAATACCAAAACCGGGCAAAGATATCACCAAAGAAGAAAATTACAGACCAATATCCCTGATGAACGTAGATGCAAAAATACTCAACAAAATATTAGCAAACTGAATTCAAAAATACATCAAGAGGATCATATACCATGATCAAGTGGGATTCATCCCAGGGATGCAAGGATGGT
The DNA here is from genome assembly GCA_032199065.1 of Smutsia gigantea. Classification (NCBI taxonomy): domain Eukaryota; kingdom Metazoa; phylum Chordata; class Mammalia; order Pholidota; family Manidae; genus Smutsia; species Smutsia gigantea. The sequence goes on along the minus strand of JAVSCE010008207.1, from coordinate 111,497 downwards.
ACAACATTCGAAAATCCATCAACATCATCCACCACATCAACAAAAAGAAGAACAAAAACCATATGATCATCTCCATAGATGCTGAAAAAGGATTTGACAAAATTCAGCATCCATTCATGATTAAAACTCTCAACAAAATGGGTATAGACGGCAAGTACCTCAACATCATAAAGGCCATATATGACAAACCCACAGCTAACATCATCCTTAACAGTGAGAAGCTGAAAGCTTTTCATCTAAGATGGGGAACAAGACAGGGATGCGCACTCTCTCCACTGTTATTCTATCTAGTACTGGAGGTCCTAGCCACGACAATCAGACAAGACAAAGACACAGGGGATCTAGACTGGTAAAGAAGAAGTCAAATTGTCACTATTTGCAGATTACATGATATTGTACATAAAAAACCCTAAAGACTCCATTCCAAAACTACTAGATCTAATATCTGAATTCAGCAAAGTTGCAGGATAGAAAATTAACACACAGAAATCTGTTGCTTTGCTATATACTAGCGATGAACTAACAGAAAGAGAAATCCGAAAAACAATTCCATTCACAATTGCATCAAAAAGAATAAAATACCTAGGAATAAACGTAACGAAGGAAGTGAAAGACCTGTACTCTGAAAACTACAAGACACTCCTAAGAGAAGTTAAAGAGGACACTAACAAATGGAAATTCGTCCCATGCTCTTGGCTAGGAAGAATAAATATTGTCAAAATGGCTATACTACCTAAAGCAATCTACAGATTCAAGGCAATCCCTATCAAACTACCACCAGCTTTCTTCAATGAACTGGAACAAATAATTCTAAAATTCATATGGAACCACAAAAGACCCCGAATAGCCAAAGCAATCCTGAGAAGGAGGAATAAAACAGGGGGAATTACACTCCCTGACTTCAAGCTCTACTACAAAGCCACAGTAATCAAGACAATTTGGTATTGGCACAAAAACAGACCCACAGACCAGTGGAACAGAATAAAAAATCCAAACATTAACCCAAACATATACAGTCAATTAATATTTGATAAAGGAGCCGTGGATATACAATGGGGAAATGACAGCCTCTTCAACAGCTGGTGTTGGCAAAACTGGACAGCTACATGTAAGAGAATGAAACTGGATCATTGTCTAACCCCATACACAAAAGTAAACTCGGAATGGATCAAAGAGCTGAATGTAAGTCATGAAACCATAAAACTCTTAGAAAAAAACATAGGCAAAAATCTCTTGGACATAAATGTGAGCATCTTCTTCATGAACATATCTGCCCGGGCAAGGGAAACAAAAGCAAAAATTAACAAGTGGGGCTATATCAAGCTGAAAAGCTTCTGTGCAGCAAAGAACACCATCAATGGAACAAAAAGGTATCCTACAGTATGGGAGAATATACTCATAAATGACATATCTGATAAAGGGTTGACATCTAAAAAATATAAAGAGCTCACGCACCTCAACAAACGAAAAGCAAATAAGCCAATTAAAAAATGGGCAGAGGATCTGAACAGACACTTCTCCGAAGAAGATATTCAGGCACATGAAAAGATGCTCCACATCGCTAATCATCAGAGAAGTGCAAATTAAAACCACAGTGAGATATCACCTCACACCAGTCAGGATGGCCAACATCCAAAAGGCAAACAAGAAATGCTGGCGAGGATGTGGAGAAAGGGGAACCCTCTTACACTGCTTCTGGGAATGTAAATTAATTCAACCATTGTGGAAAGCAGTATGAAGGTTCCTCAAAAATCTCAAAATAGAAATACCATTTGACCCATGAATTCCACTCCTAGGAATTTACCCTACGAATGCAGGAACCCAGTTTGAAAAAGACATGTGCACCCCTATGTTTATAGCAGCGCCATTTACAATTGCCAAGAAATGGAAGCAACGTAAGTGTCCATCAGTAGATGAATGGATAAAGATGATGTGGTACATATACACAATGGAATATTATTCATCCATAAGAAGAAAACAATTCCTGCCATTTGCAGCAACATCGGTGGAACTAGAGCGTATTATGCTCAGTGAAATAAGCCAGGCAGAGAAAGACAAGTATCAAATGATTTCACTCATCTGTGGAATATAAGAACAAAGAAAAAACTGAAGGAACGAAACAGCAGCAGACTCACAGAACCCAAGAATGGACTAACAGTTACCAAAGGGAAAGGGGCTGGGTAGGATCGGTGGGAAGGGAGGGATAAAGGGGGAAAAAGGGGCATTATGATCGGCACACATAATGTAAGGGGGATCATGGGGACGGCAGTGTAACAGAGAGAAGACAAGTAGTGATTCTATAGAATCTCAGTATGCTGATGGACAGTGACTGTAATCAGGTATGTGGTAGGGACTTGATAAATGGGGGAGTCTGGTAACCATAATGTTGCTCATGTAATTGTACATTAATGATACCAAAAAGAAAGAAAACATGCAGTGGAAAAAAAATTAAATAAATAAATAATAAATTAATTAATTAAAAAAAAGAAAACAGAAGCACCAGAAAAAAAAAATCACAGCACCCAAGGATGTGATATTTTAATGTATTTTAAACCACAATAAGATTCTGTTGCCTTACAACAACAAAAAATATTGTAACCATCTTAATGAAAGTTAGGTGATATCCATTGTGCTTTTGATTTACATTTCTGTAATAATCAGTGGTTCTGTGCATTTTTCATGTACTTTTTGGCCATTTGTATATTCTCTTTGGAGAAATTGTCTATTTGAGTTCATTTGCCCATTTTTAAATTGTTTTTTTTTAGTAGGTGGTTTGAGTTTTTTATATATTTTGAATATTAACCCTTAACAGATACATGATACACACATATTTTCTCCTGTCCCATTAGTTGTCTTTTTACTTTTTTATGTGTCCTTTGAGCACAGAAATTAAAAAATTTGATGTCCTATTTATCTATTTTTTTGTTTTGTTGCCTATGTTTTGGTGCTATATTTAAGAAATTATTTTCCAATTCAATGTCATGAAGTTTTTCTCTTTTGTTTTCTTCTAGGTGTTATATAGTTTAAGTCATATGTTTAGATCTTTAATTCACTTTGAGGTTATTTTTTTATATTGGGTGTAAGGGAAGGTTACAACTTCATTATGAAGCATGTGGTTATCTAGTTTTCCCAGCACTGTTTGCTGAAGAGACTGTCTTTTCTGCCTTGAGTAGTTTTGGCACTTTGGTTGAGTATCATTTGCCCATATATGCAAGGGTTTGTTTGTGGGCTCTGTTTCATTCCACTGATCTCTGTCATTATGCCAGTGCCACACTGTTTTGACTGCTGTAGTTGTATCATATGTTTTAAAATCGGGAAATGTTAGATCTCTGATTTTTTTATTTTCCAATATTGTTTCAACCTGTTAGCGTCCTTGCAGATTCCATATGAGTTTTAGGATAGATTTTTCTATGTCTTCAAAAAACATCACTGGAATTTGGAAAGGAATTGTATTGATCTCTGTATAGATGTCTTTGGTTGGTATTGACATTGTAACAATGTTAAGTAAGCCTCAGTCCGTGAAGATGGGATTTAAAAAATTTTTTCTTTCAGCAGTGTTTTGAAGTTTTCAGTATATAAGTCTTTCACCTTCTTTGTTAGATTTATTCCTAAGTATTTCATTGTTTTTGATGCTATTGTAAGTGGGATAGTTTTCTTAATTTCCTTTTTGGATTGTTCATTGTTAGTTTGTAGAAATGCAGCTGATGTGTGTGTGTTGACTTGTATCCTCCAACTTTGCTGAATTCATTAGTTCTGATGGATGTTTTTTGTATGTGAAATTTTCAGGGCTTTCTACATTTAAGATCATGTTATTAGTGAACAGAGATAATTTTACTTTTTCCTCTCAAATTTGAATGCCTTTTATTTCTTTTTCTTGCTTAATAGCTCTGGCTAGGAAATTCTATGCTGAGTAGAAGTGGTGATTGTGGGCATCCTTGTCTTGTTCCTGATTGTAGAAGAAAGGCTTTCAGTCTTTCACCATTGAGCATGATGTTATCTGTGGCTTCTTCATATATGTTGTGGTAATTTCCTTCAATTCCTAGTTTGTTGAGAGTTTTTATCATGAAAAGGGTATTTTGTTAATTTTTTTTTCTTCATTAAATGAGGTGATTTTTGTTCTTCATTTGGCTAATGTGGCATATTATAAATCCCATTTGTTCATGGTGTGTATGATCCTTTTAATGTGCCAATGCATTTGATTTACTAGTATTTTGTTAAGGATTTTTACATCAGATTTCTTCAGGGATATGTATTCTTGAAGTGTCTATGTCTGGCTTTGGTATTAGGGTAATGCTGAAATCATGGAATGACTTTGAGAGTGTTCCCTTCTCTTTAACGTTTTGGGAGTTTGAGGAGTATTGGTGTTAATTCTATAAATGTTTGGTAGAATTCACCTGGACTTTTATTTGTTGGGAGGTTTTGGTTACTTACTCAGTCTCCTTACTTGTTATGGGTCTGTTCAGATTTTTCTCTTTTTTCATGATCCAGTGTTGGTAGGTTGTGTGTTTGTAGGGATTTATCCATTTGTTCTAGGTTTGTGATTTGTTGGCAAGCAGTTAATTGTTCATAGTTTCTCTTATAATCCTTTTTATTTCTGTGGCATTATTTGTAATATCTCACATTTCTGATTTTGAGTCTACTCTCTCTTTTTTTTTTTGCTAATTGTCAATTTTGTTGGTCTTTCAAAAATACCAATTCTTTGGTTCTTCGATTTTTTTCTATTTTTCTATTTTCTCAATTGTGTTTATCTCAATTCTAATCTTTATTATTTCCTTCCTTCTGCTAGCTTTCAGTTTAGTTTGTTCTTTTCTAGTTCCTTGAAGGATAAAGTTACATTGTTTATATAGGATCTTTCTTTTTTAATGTGAGTGTTTACAGCTATAAACTTCCATCTCAGAGCTACTTTCACTGTACCCCATACATTTTGCTATGCTGTGTTTTCATTTTCATTTTTCTCAAGATATTTTCTGACGTTTTGTGATTTCTTCTTTGACCCATTGGTTAAGAATGTGTTGTTTAGTTTCCATGTATTTGTGCATTTGCTAGTTTACCTTCTACTTTTGATTTCTAGTTTCTATCCATTGTAATTAGAAAATATACTTTGTATGATTTCATTCAGTGTTTTAAAATTTTTTCAGGTTTGTTTTGTGGCCTAACATGTGGTCTACCCTGGAGAATGTTTCTATGCTCTTGATAAGAATGTGCATACTTTCTATTAGGTTTACTTGGTATGTAGTGTTGTTCAAGTCCCTTGTTTCTTTACTGATCTTTTGTCTAGTTCTATACATTATTGAAAATAGGGTATTGAAATGTTCAACTATTGTGGAATTGTCTGTTTCTTCAGCTCTGTCAGTATTTGCTTCATATATTTGGCAGTGCTGATGTTTGGTGCATAAATATTTGTGATTTTTATATCTTCCTGGCTAACTGACCCTTTTGTCATTATATAATGCCCTTTTTTGTGTCATAACAGTGTTTAACTGGAAGTCTATGTCTTATGGCTTTTTGTTCCTCATTTCCCGTCTCACTACCTTTGAGTTTTGTTGATTTTATAGTGATATGCTTTGATTCTTTTCTCATTTCCTATTATGTGTATTCTATAGATATATTTGTGGTAATCATTACATAAATTACAGCACTCTATTTTAAATTGTTAACAATTTCAATTACATACAAAAACTTTACTCCTATGGAGAAAGTATACTGCTCATCCCCCTTTATGTTCTTGATGTCACAATTGCTTCTTTATGTATTGTGTATGCATTAATGTAGATTGATAGTTTTTTGGGGCTTTTGTCTCCTAGATTCAGTATGAAAATTGGGACACACTCACCTCAAAGGAGACAGAAAAAGTGATGTCGGAACTATGTAATGGCTCTGAAAGCTTCTGTTCTGCCCTCAGTGTGTTTCCTTCTGCTTTGAGAACAGCGTGTCCCAAATGGGTGCTGCTCTTTGAACCTGCTTCCCAGGGTCTGTGGCAGGGAGTACATGAGGGAGTACAGAAATAGGTCCATAGGGAGGAAGTGGGTATTGTGGGAAACAGCCCCACTCTACCACAAGAATTAAGTGCAAATGGAAACAGAAATATGAAAAAAAAGTTAAAAATCATGCTGTATGCATAATTAAAATGGTTTGATGCAGGTGAAAGAGTTATATATCTTCATGGAGTCACTAAGATTTTGTGTCTCCATATCCCAATAGCTATCATTTCATATGACAATCCTGGTAATTTCAGTAAATTCTTAAGGAAAGAGCCTCACTTTTATTGAAATTATTTTGAAATGTTTTATTGTATTGAAATGAGTAACTTTTATCTAGTGGTTAGAAATTTTCCTTGAAAACTAGTTGTAGTCTTATAATAATATATTAGAAAAATAAAATTCAGGATATATAATTCTACTTTCTAGCATCCACTGGGAACATACATTGAGGGAAATACATGTGCATGTTTGGTATTAGCTAAAGCCCTTGAAAGTCTTATAATATGAAGTTTTTGGCATGCAGTACTTTGGCATTAACTGGGCACAAGTTTAGTCTATCAATATAGGAAAACATTGTTCAGGTAAGGAGCATAAGAATGAATTTACAGTGGAGTGTAAAACATAATTAGACACGAGACTGGAGAAAAGATTGTGGTGTAAGAAGTGAGGCAGAAATCTCCTCCCAAAACCACATCTAATATGAAAATACAGCAAATACAACCAATCCTAAAATAGTGACCAGAAATAAGATTGCACCAGCCAGTCTACATCTGGGAAAAGAGAACACCTCATGGAAAAGGGTAAAGTAACAAAGCCATGACCCAGTGGGACCCAAGCCCTCCCCCCACCCTGCTCACTGGCGGGAGGAAGAGAAACAGAGCGGGGATGGAGTAGAAGCCCAGGACTGCTAAAAAACCAGCCCTGGAGATCTACTCCAGGAGCACAAACCCATAGTGCTCTGGAGATTAAAGGGGTTGAAAAGCAAAGTCAGAGACTGTGATTCCAGCCACTTGTGGAGCACAGGTTCCCACAACCAACTACTCTGGGACAGAAGAAAGGCAAGTGCTTTGAGAGACCTCCCAGTAGTGAGAGGGCTGCTAAAGGGGCAAGGATTACACAGAGCTTGCTGCTCAGGAGAAGGAACAGGTGGACAAAATCGTCCCAGCACACTCGGCCCAGCAGGTTGGGAACTTTCAGGAGCTTCAGGTGCTCCATCCACCTGGCTGGCAATGCAGCCCCAAGGCTCCCCACAGTGATAAGCAGCCTGCCGCTACTTCCTCCTGGCCGGCTCCTGTGAGCAAACCTGCTGCCTCCACCATCATTTCAGGACAGCCAGAGGGCAGCTCCAATTACAGGGGCTTAATGCAGAGACTGCTTCCTGAGCGTGTGGCTAACTGGCCCTGACAGTGGAGGCAGGTACTGCATCCAGGAAGCAGGAAAGAGCACTGTCCTCCTGGCAGGCACCGGCACCACTTGCCTGCCACCCTTGCCATTGCTCCAGGCCAGCAGGAGTAGAATTACTGGGTCAAATGGTATTTGTATTTTAGTTTCTTGAGGAACCTCCATAGTGCTTTCCACAATGGGTTGAACTAATTTACATTCCCACCAACACCCCTTTCTCCATATCCTTGCCAGCATTGTTCCTTATCTTTTGGATGTTGGCCATCCTAACTGGTGTAAGGTGGTATATCATTGTGGTTTTAATTTTCATTTCCCTGATAATTAGCAATGTGGAACATCTTTTCATGTGCCTGTTGGCCATCTGAATTTCTTCTTTGGAGAAGTGTCTGTTCAGATCGGCCGCCCATTTTTTAATCGGGTTATTTGCTTTTTGGGTGTTGAGGCCTGTGAGCTCTTTATATATTTTGGATGTTAACCCCTTATTGAGTAAATCCTTAAAAAATATATTCTTCCATACTGTAGGATGCCTTTTTGATCTACTGATGGTGTCGTTTGCTGTACAGGAGCTTTTTAGTTTGATGTAGTCCCATTTGTTCATTTTTGCTTTTGTTTCCCTTGCCCAAGGAGATGTGTTCAGGAAAAAGTTGCTCATGTTTACATTCAAGAGATTTTTGCCTATGTTTTCTTCTAAGAGTTTTGTGGTTTCATGACTTACATTCATGTCTTTGATCCATTTTTAGTTTTGTTTCATGTATGGAGTTAGACTTAATCCAGTTTCATTCTCTTACATGTAACTGTCCAGTTTTGCCAACACCAGTTGTTGAAGAGAGTGTCATTTCCCCATTGTATATCCATGGCTCCTTTATTGTATATTAATTGGCCATATATGTGTGGGTTTATATGTGGGCTCTCTAGTCTGTTCCATTGGTCTATGGGTCTGTTCTTGTGCCAGTACCAAATTATCTTGATTACAGTGGTTTTGTAGTAGAGCTTGAAGTTGGGGAGTGTAATCGCCTCCCACTTTATTCTTCCCTCTCAGTGTTGCTTGGGCTATTCAGGGTCTTTTGTGGTTCCCTATGAATTTTAGAACTATTTGTTCTAGTTCATTGAAGAATGCTGTTGGTATTTTGATAGGGATTGCATTGAATCTGTAGATTGCTTTGGCAGGATGGCCATTTTAACAATATTAATTCTTCCTAGCCATGAGCACAGGATGTATTTCCATTTATTGGTGTCTTTTTAAATTTCTCTCATGAGTATCTTGTAGTTTTCAGAGTATAGGTCTTTCACCTCCTTGGTTAGATTTATTCCTAGGTATTTTATTCTTTTTGATGCAATTGTGAATGGAATTGTTTTCCTTATTTCTCTTTCTGCCAGTTCATCGTTAGTATATAGGAATGCAACAGATTTCTGTGTATTGATTTTGTATCCTGAAATTTTGCTGAATTCAGTTATTCTAGTAGTTTTTGGGTGGATTCCTTAGGGTTTTCTGTGTATAGTCTTATGTTATCTGCAAACAGTGACAGTGTTTTTTTCATCCTTACCAATCTGGATGCCTTTTATTTCTTTGTGTTGTCTGATTGCCTTGGCTTGGACCTCCAGTACTATGTTGAATAAAATTGGGGAGAGTAGGCATCCTTGTTTTGTTACCAATCTTAGAGGAAAAGCTTTCAGATTTTCACTGTTAAGTATGATGTTGGCTGTGGTTTTGTCATATGTGGTGGCCTTTATTATGTTGAGGTACTTGCCCTCTATACCCATTTTGTTGAGAGTTTTTATCATGAATGGATGTTGAATTTTTCAAATGCTTTTTCAGCATCTATGGAGATGATAATGTGGTGTTTGTCCTTTTTTTGATGTGGTGTATAATGTTGATGGATTTTCGAATATTGTACCATCCTTCCATCCCTGGAGTATATCCCACTTGGTCATGATGGATGATCTTTTAATGTATTTTTGAATTCGGTTTGCTAATATTTTGTTGAGTATTTTTGCATGTATGTTCATCAGGGATATTGGTCTGTAATTTTCTGTTTTTGTTGTGTGTTTGCCAGGTTTTGGTATTAGAGTGATGCTGGCATTATAGAATGAGTTTGGAAGTATTCCCTACTCTTCAACTCCTTGGAAAACTTTAAGGAGAATGGGTATTAGGTCTTCACTAGATGTTTGATAAAATTCAGCAGTGAATTTTGTTCTTGGGGGTTTTGTTCTTGGGTAGTGTTTTGATTACCAGTTCAATTTCATTGCTGGTAATCGGTCTTTTTAGATTTTCTGTTTCTTCCTGGATCAGTCTTGGAAGGTTGTATTTTCTAGAAAGTTGTCCATTTGTTTTAGGTTTATCCACTTTGTTGGCATATAATTTTTCCTAGTATTCTCTAATAATTCTTTGTATTTCCATGGTGTCTGTAGTGATTTTTCCTTTCTCATTTCTGATTCTGTTTATGTGTGTGGATTTTCTTTTTGTCTTGGTATGTCTGGCTAGAGCTTTACCCATTTTGCTTATTTTCTTCAAGAAGAAGTTCTTGGTTTCATTGTTTTGTTTTATTATTTTCAATATTATTTATTTCTGCTCTAATCTTTATTTTGTCCCTCCTTCTACTGACTTAGGGCCTCATTTGTTCTTCTTTTTCTAGCTTCATTAATTGTGAGTTTAGACTGTTCATTTGGGATTGTTCTTCTTTCTTGAGGTAAGCCTGTATTGCAATATACTTTCCTCTTAGAACTGCCTTTGCTGCATCCCACAGGTTTTAGGGTCTTGGGTTATTTTCATTTGTCTCCATATATTGCTTCATCTTTTGTTTTTATTTGGTCATTGACCCATTGATTATTTAGGAGTATGTTGTTAAGCCTCCATATGTTTGTGGGATTTTTTTGTTGTCTTTGCTTGCCTGGCACGATGGCGGGGGCAGCAGGTTTGCGCCAGGAGGAAGGAGCGGCAGGCTGCGTATCACAGTGGGTGGCCTCAGCGCCATGTTGCCAGCCAGGGGTTGGAGCAACTGAAGCTCCTGAAAGTTCCCAACCTGCTGGGCTGAGTGTGCCAGGACAATTTTGTCCACCTGTCCTTTGTCCTAAGCAGCAAGCTCTGTGTAATACTTGGGCCTTTAGCATCCCTTTCACTGTTGGGAAGTCTTTCAAAATGCCTGCCTTCCTTTTGTCCTAGAGCAGCCAGTTGTGGGTACCTGTTCTCCACAAGCATCTGGAATCTCAGTCTCTCCAAGTATTCTTCCTTTCTTTGCTTTCCAACCCCACTAATCTCTAGAGCACCATGCAATGTAGGTTTGTGCCCCCATAGCAGATCTCCAGGGCTGGGTGTTCAGCAGTCCTAGTCGTCCACCCCCTCCCCACTCTGTTTCTCTTCCTCCTGCTGGTGAGCTGGGGTGGGGGAATGCTTTGTTCCTGCCAGATCACGGCTTTGCTACTTTACTCTTTTCTGTGAGGGCTTCTCTTTCCCCTAGATGTAGGCAGTCTGTCCTGCAGTCCTCAGGTTGCTCTTTCAGGATTAATTGTATTTGCTGTATTTTTGTTATATGTGGTTTTGGGAGGAGGTTTCTGCCTCACTTCTCTAACCACCATCTTTTTTCACACTGCAAGAGAATTTTTTTTAATTAATATTTTTTTCTGTTTTATTTTACTTCTTATATATGTATACATGTTTTCCCCCTTCTTCTTTTTCTTCTTCTCCTTCTTTTTTGTTCTAGATGAAGACTGGCTACTGATGGAGGCTACTGTGTGCAAAGCCCATGGTGTGTTAACCTGTGTCAGGATTGCTGCTTTTGTGATGGCCTTTTCACAGAGACTAACCTCTTTCTTGCTGGACCTGTCAGTGGCTTTCCTGCCTTCATCTGCAGCTATGGGCCTGTACACCAGGCTAGGCCCTTACTTCTCTGTTGCTCCCTGTCACTTACCCTAACCCTGTGAGCTCATGGCTGTCACTTAGCATTGGGCTTTTTGGGAACTCTTGCATGGGTTGATCCTTCCCTATTCTCTTCTGTGTCCTTGTTATTGTATTATAGCTGTATTCCTGCCATCCCAGTTACTTTTTTTAATCTCTTGAGATTTTCCTATGGAGTCTTCCTAAAACAAAGAGGGAACAGTTGTTGTAAGAATTTGAAGACGCTGTTGTGCAATCACCTAGTCTGTTTGTCTTTTGCATTCACATCTTCCTCTCAGCATTTGTGAGAGTAGATGGAATGACGTGGGTTATGTTACTCTGCAGGAAGACTACTTAGTCTTCCTAGGATTCCATGAAAGTCAAAGGTGACATTGCACATAGAGAATCGTCTGAACTGAGAATCTCATGGAGGTGAGGAGAATGTGCTTGTCTAATACATAGACCTTCCCTTTCCTCTCCTTGGGCTTAGGGAGTCAAGTAGTGGTTAAGTATTGGTGTTAATATAAAGGTAGACAGAAAAGTGGCTGCAGTGGTCTTAGCTGGCTTGAGCTCTGAGAATTTGTCCAAGGAATACTTTCTAGACTGAGCAAGCCTGCTCAAAGTTCTTGTCCAGAGACTGACACATTTATAAAACACCTGCTATGGCTGTTCATCTTCTGATGGGAGGAGATGTCTTGGGATTCACTGAAAGAGGTGCTTTGAAATATGAGGTTGCTAAGTTTACTTCTTATGGTATCTTTATCCAGCTTCTTAATTCTCCTTTGGTGATTAAGACATGCAGGAAAAATATTACAACTTGGCATTGTGTAAGTTAAAAAATATTCCCAGATATACTTGCTTCACCAACTCTGTATTTACTCATTAAATTGAGACAGTAGAAAGACGGCATTTGTTCATTTTCATTCTGATACTTGATGACTTGGTGGTGGTTCTGTTATTGCGGAACTTGGGCTGTCAGGCCTGCACGTGCACTTGCTGGTTAGTAAAGTCTTACAAGGCTGTTTAGTTTCAAATAGTAGATTTTTGTTTTGTTTCCAGGTTGTAGATAAACTTCACAATCAGATATATAATACTAAAAACATAAATCATTGTATTTAAAAGATAGTTAATGAAATTACCTAAATGAAAAATAGCACTAACTGGTGTATCAGTGAGGAATTCCACTTCACTGTAAACAGCAGGGTCCTGGCTATAGTGTGGGTGAACATTAGTGGTTTGGTTTTCTTGCATGAAGAGAAGTCAAGAGAGTTTGTTGCTTTTGTTTCTGTGGCCCCAGGAAATTAATTGTCTCCAGTTCTTTTGGCCTTTTCTTTCTGGTTCCAGTGTAGCTGCTGACTCTCTAGCAAGCACACTCACATTCAGGAAGAATGGATAGAAGACTTCCACTTACATCTCATTGACCAAGAAAGACATGTGACTACTCATGGCTGCATGAGACTCTGGGATATATCATAAGTTAACTGGGCAAATCACTACCTTACATAAAATTTGAGTTCTGCTAGTAAGAAATAGTGGGTGTTAGAATACAATGCTGACAAATATGTGTGTATGGAAGGGTAGAAGAGTCTTTTGACTGCTGATCATCCCTTTATTTATTTCATTTGGTTTTATGCCCTCAGTGTCTTAGAGAACTTTATAAGAGATTCTCTGCTACCAAACAATGGTGTGGATTCTTTTGCATGGAAATATTTAAGGTGGGATAGTTAAAAAATGTAAAAGACTCCTCACCACTCTTTTATGTTATCACTTATTAACTAGACTTTGATGTATTGCAGTAAAATGGAACTGTTAAAATTGAGTATTTTGTCTTTTTTTCCCCTGATTAAAAAGTCTGCCGAATGGAGAAAAGATGAAAAAGAAAAAGAAACAGTGGGTGAATGGGTATTAGGAGAACAGCTAACACCTATCTCTGCTACAGAAAAGATTTTCTTTTTATTTAAATATGAAATACTCTAATGGTTCAAGAAATTGTAAAGTGACACTTTAGAAGATAAAGTTCAGATAGTAAATATATAATCCCTTTGTATATGTAATGTAATTAGGAAAAAGTGGAAGACTTTTATGGTGTTTTTGGAATTACTGAAGGACAGAAGAATGAAATGTCATCTCTCTTAAGGCCCAGTATTATCCCTGATGTTTCAAAATACATGTTGTAAATTGAATTGAAACTCTTAGGACATAGTATTTCTGAATTTATGAAAAGCAAGTAAAGAGGTTGTTAAAGAAGCCAAATACTAACTCTTCAAAATGTGGATCTCAGCTCTGTTAAAGGCTTTGAGAATTGTACAATGTATTGTCAGTCTTTGTAACAAAGTCAGAGTTCTCTGGGAATGCTTACAACATTCATAACTTTTGAAACATTCCAGTCATCTTTCCTCCTGAACTTCCTGTCCTTTTACCCAGCATGTTTTCCTAGAAATACTTTTTTTCTCTCACATAGTAATGAATAGCAGAATGAGCAGTTGAAAGACCTTTCTTATTGTAGACAGCTGTTGTTTCTAATGTTTTCCCAGTTTTGCAGTTCTTAATCTTCAATATGATATGAATGCTAGGCAAGTTCTTTAAATGATCATGTGATTTTGGGGGAAGTTTTATATGTACTCTTAAGAGGATCATTTCATATTCACATATTGAAGCGATCATTTGGCTTTCTTCAAGAAGTTTCTGTAAATATCATCAGTGGGTCAAATGAAAGAAAAGTGATCTTACTTGAATTTCTTTGCTTTTTCAATGCATCATGGTTTCAGGCAGTGTCAGCCTACTGTGTCACCTCACAGCGAGACAGCACCAATTCCAGTTCCTACTCAGATAAGGAATTATCAGCGCATAGAGCAGAATCTTACATCTATTGCCAGCTCTAGCACAAATCTACATGGTTCTCCGAGGTAAGCTAGCATTTTTTTCCTTTCTTTAAAAAATTTTGTGTTCATTGAAATATGTTACTTTCCATTGCTGATTTAGTGTCTTATATATGTGTATAATGTAGGTGTACAAAATTGCCCCAAATTGAATAAACTTGACTGGATAATGTAAGATGATACAGATATATGTATGTCCATAAGTATGTATTTTTAAGAACTTCTTGAAAAATGAAATTCCACCAATTGTAGCAGATAATTTACATATTATTTCTTTCTTCCACATCCTGAAACCCACTAAGGAATGACAAAGATATAAAAGTCCACAAAAATAAAATAAGAATATTTATTCAGTGGGTGAGAAATTTCAATAAATTTCCGGATAACAGAGTGGAAGAGGGAGGCCAGCTGTGGCAGAGCCAGTGTCGGTGTGTGCAGCCAGGGCTTGACGAGGTGAGGGTGACTGTCCCACAGTATCCTCAGAGACCTGTATCTCAGGGAACTCGGCGTGGAGGCATCCAAGTGAGGCATAAAGCTAAAAACAGAAGAACTGAATCTGGAGGAAATGGCAAGGATGGATGCAAAGTAAAGAAAACTTATTTTAAAAATTAATATACTTAGAGGTAGGTTAGAGACTACATCCATAAATAACAACAGAGTGCTATTGATAACAAAATTAAAAGGACCTCTTGGACATTACAAAATGTAGTAACTGAAATAATAAAAATGTTGGAAGACAAAGTTGAGGAAGTATTTGAAATGGGTGAATCAAATAAAGAAGATGAATATAAAATATTTTTCAAGAATTGATTAACATAAGCATTCCAGAAAGAAGAAGTAGAATGGTGAGGAAGAAAATTTCCAGGAAATAATCAAGAAAAGTTTTTCCAGAATTGGAGGATACAAGATTTAAGATTAAAAGGGCCCACCAAATGAATAAATCAATGATAAAGCTCAATACCTTCTCAGTTTACTCATAGGGTGTAAATTGAGAAAACGTCTATGAATGGCATTTTGGCAATATTATTAATTGGATACTGTGAAAATTATTAATGCAAATATCTTTTGACCCAGCACTTCACTTCTAGTAACTTGTTCTGCAGATATGCAGCCCTTGCCTGTGTATGAAATTGCATATTACAAAGTTGCTAATTGTTATAATAGCAAAGGATGAAAAATAAGCCAAGTGCCCTCCAGTAAGGGACTGATTTTATTTCTGTCCATCTATGACAATAGAACAGCTTCCAAAAAGAGTAAAGAAGCTGCCTATGTACTGAGGTGGAAAAAATTTCCAAGGTATATTATAAAATGAAAAAGCAGAGTGACTAACGTGTATTAGCAAGTGGTCTGTGACTCCCTTTTAGAAGGTCCATGATATCACAACTATTTTCATCATAATACTAGGTAGGGCATTGTGTGCTTTTCCCACAGCCTTGACATATGCCCTGATGGTGCAAAAGCAGTGGTGGGAAAACTGTTAATATTTCAGTGCATCACCCAGCTGTAGTTAGTTTTTGTATTCTTTACCATCACTGTATCAAGAGGAGTGTCTTTAACAAAGTAATAAAAGTTATTATTTCTCTGAAAATGAGCGGAATGTAGGCATAAAGCACTTTTGCTGCTCACTGAAGTAGTTGTTTTGAGGAAAAGCTCTTGTGTGATTTAGTTGCCCTCTGAGCCAGCCACTTCCTTTGTGGAACACCATTTTTACCTGAAAGAACAACTGGCAGCCTGTGGATATTTGGCTGTCATTTTGTCAAAAATGACCGCAGTCATTCTGTCACTGCATAGAAAACAAGTGACATAAAATTTGAGCTCTTGAGCAAAAATTAGAAGCTTGGAAAGCTTGTATTCACCACTGTGATCTTGACAGTTTCTGTTGCATCTTGACAGCCATTTCTGTTAAGATTGATGGTGATACTTTTATATGAGTATGATTTTTTTATAACATATAATATGTCAACATTTGGAATATCTGCATAATTCAGATGTTGTCCAAATGACCAAATGTTATAAAAGTCATGTGTAGATGGAGGTAAAAGATTGTTGAATGGAATTTAATGTAACAGTACAAAATTTCATTGGCATGGTTTCACATTCCATGTTGCAAGTCATCTTTTAGAAATGACCACTTGCTGAGTTTTGGTGTAGTATCAAAAGTACTACAATTACCTGAAAGGCTACTAAAATGATCTTCCCTTTGCCAATCACATATCTATGTAAAGCTGGGTTTTTTTCATTTACTTCATCCAAAATAACATGTTATATAATAGATCGAATGCAGAAACAGTTATGAGAATCCAGTTGTCATCTCTTGAGCCAGACATTAGAGGTTTGCAAAAATGTAAAATAATGTCATGCTTCTCAGTAATTAATTTTGTCTTGGAAGATATAATTATTTTCCATAATCTTACGTTACATGAAAGAAGTTTATTATTTTTAGTGAATTAATAATTAGAAAAATATCTTGGTTTTAATTTCTGATACATTAAATAAAAATAAATATAAATTACATAAACAAAAACTCTCTGAGATCTTAAGTACTTTTAAGGATACAAAGGGGAGTTAAGACCAAAACATTGAAAATAGATGGTATAGTGTATAATGTATTACCTTGTTAAAAAAAGATGAAAATAAGATTATATATTCAGTTTGTTTGCTTGTATATATGAATTAAGGAAATCTCTAAGGATACTAGAAACTAGAAGTAGTGGTAACATTTTGAGCAGGATTGAGGCAGTGTTGGGAATTAGGCAGGCAGGATACAAGGACACACAGACTTCATTCTATATAATTTTATACATTTTATATTGGTTCTATGTGACTGTGTTCCACATTATTAAGAAAATCTTAACTCTGTGGCATATTGTTAGGAAGTTTTAGGGAAAAAAAGATAGAAATAAATAGTCCTAGAGTCTGTCAGAGAGGGAGTCATTCTACCTGTTGCTTTTTTCAGATCCACACTGGTGCGAAGGTCTAACACCAGCCCTATGGGCTTTCTCCGGCTGGGGTCCTGTTCCCCGGCTCCAGCAGACACAGTGCAGACAGGTGGACGAAGACTCTCTACTGGGTCTTCCAGGCCTTACTCACCTTCCCCTTTAGGTAAGGAGAGTTTAAAGCAGTTGTTTTCAACTTTTTTTTTACTGACAAATCTGACATGACATTCTCTTTAGGAACGTAGCCTTGTGATGACAGTGAGGGTCCTAACTCTACTTACTCCCGACTCCCTCTTGAGAATCTCTATAGGAGATTCTTGAGAATCTGATAGGACCTCTGTTAGAAATAAAATAATATAAATTAGATCTAAGGGCTAAAAACCATCTGCTCCATTGGGTTTGCTTAGAAGCAAAACGTCAGAAACCTTAAGTCACAGTAGGCAGAATGCCCACCCCACTTAGCACTCAGGTCTATGAGGGTTGAAGAACAGCCTGGGGGTTCCCGGAGGCCTTCGGCCCAGGAGGAGGGTCAGGGCAGCTTCATTACAGGTCCTGCTGGCTCTCCTGGAAACCACATGCAGCCCCAAGGAGGCTGAAACAGATGGGCCAAAGCAAACAGTGAAACAGCAACAACAATGAAACACAACCACTCAGAAAAACAAACCTCAAACCACATTTTTAGTGAAACAGAGAAACAGAATGCTCCAACTTCAGAATACATGTAAGAGAGGCCAAAGCAACAGATCACAGAATCTGTGGGAAAGGCACTGATGTGGGGAGGAAGCAGTGTGCAGAGGGCCCAGGGATGGCAGATCTCAAAATTGCAAAATATGTATATTTACTTATAAAAGGAGAGAGACCCTACCCTCAGTCAAAACTGTTGGAGTGGGACTAAGATGGGAATGGGAAGAAATCTCAGGAGAAGGCAGAGGAAGGATTGAAGCAGTACCCTGAGCCCTGATTTTAAAAACAAACAAAAAACCACCCCCACAATGATAAAGTTAAAAAAAGTTTATACCAACACCTCACCTGTGGAAATGGTTTTGAAGCTGCTTTTTCTTCAAATTCTTGGCCCTCCCATAGCAGCTTTTGAGGAACCAAGGTCTCCAGAGATAGGACCCAAACCTATTATCCTTGGACTCAAGGAGGAAGCCCTTCCTCAGGACCTAATCTTTGCCTGCTCCTAACCACCTGGCCAGTGCCTCTCCTTTTTTATAGACATAAATCTCTTGTCTGCTTTAACTCCCTGAAGCCTTTCCCAACTGCCCCTTGATTGGGTTCTCAGAGGTAGATGCAGAGATGTGTAAGGGAGTGTTAGAGAAACACTTGTGATGGATAAAGGGGGGAGCAGGAGTGGGGCAGGGAGCCCCTCCAGACCACCATGCAGGTCTGGCCCCTGTGAGATAGTGGGCAAGGAAGGAGTCTTGGCTATAGTGAGTTCTAAGGAGGTTTTAGCCAGGCCTAAGGAGTATCCCCAAGCACAGAGTTGTCCAGATCCCCTGACCTGCTTAAACTGGCCTGAATCTGTGCATCGTCCATACATAGTCATTGGCTGGAAGCAGCCCTGGGGAGCATGCCTTCACAGGGCCTGGATGGATCCAGCGGGACAGCAGCTGGGCTGGCAGCTGGCTGTGCCCCCTACAGCGAGCTCCACAGCCCCCGACACTTTGTGCAAACTCTTTGTACTTGGCTGTTTTAAAGACACACCTGTTAGACATTGATTTGTTTCTGTGGCTTGCTCTCCTAGTGATCTGGTTTCATGTCTAGTTCCAGGGTAGTTTTGATCCTGGTGTACCCAGCACATTGGTGACTCGGCGAGAGCTGGAGTAAATCTGCCAGGTACTGTGCAGTCTCCATCCTTACTGGTCTTGTCACTTCCCCATCCTCTCTTCACAGCTGGCACCATTCCTGAGCAGTTCAGTCAGTGCTGCTGTGGGCATCCTCAGGGCCACGAATCCAGGAGTAGAAACTCGTCAGGTAAAAGATGTATTTGGCATATTAATAATTTTAATCCTGTTATAAATGGATCTGAGTTGTTTTTCTAGTCTTACCAGAAGAACAGAATTGCTATGAAATACTTTCTCTGCTATCCTATTTTTTAGAATCTTACTCTAATATGTTTTAGTATATCATATAGCTAACTGAATATCTCTTTTGGGTATATAATTCCTTTATGAAAGCAAGTCTTAGGAACTAAGTAATTTAGCCAAATTTTGGTCATTATCACACAGATAATGAAAATCAGTCTGAAAAGAAAGTTTCATTTCTTTGATTAATACTTTTCTTGGGAGCTACCAGTTAGCATCAGTTAAAAAAGAAATATAGGTTTATTTGTAATGCATATGCCTGAAAAGATATCCGTAAATCACACTTTTATAGGTCAAGTTTTATTGTGTATGCATTTAAGGAGTTGGCCAGTTAAAGGAATCCTGTGTTGTTTAGAAAAGCACTTAGTTCTAAGTTTTTCATATTTTGTGTCTCCTTAAAAATAAACCTAAGAAATGTTGCTCATGTGATTGTATATTAATGATACCAAAAAATATATATAAAATAAATAAATAAATAAATAAAAGCTAATTGGTAAGTCCTTAAAAAAATTAGATAAGTTTCTCCTGATCATAAATAACATTTTGCCACTAATTTTATTTGTGTATATACACACACACATATAAAATACACATATACATATATATGGCAAACCCAGTTCTGAAAGATTAAATACCACTTTTAGGATGAGATTAAGCCAGGAGTAGTCAGTAACAAAAGCTCCTATTGGTGTCTGTTTTTGGAAGGATGATGATTATAGGTCACTAAGAAGATTTGTATGTTCTTAGCATTAGATTATGTTGTATGTTCTTAGGCATGCGAAAAGCTCCAAAGAATTCATACCTGGAGTTCAAGGTTTAGTGGACCTTCAGGTGGTAACAGCAGGGTTTCTGTTGGGGGATCCCCTCATTGTTGCCAACTGTTCATCAGATCAGGACCCCTACCTCCCAGGCTCTTCATATGGTGTCCCCTTAAGATGTAAGAATATCTGTAAACAGTGTTTTCTTTGTAAAGAATAACTATAGGTTTTAAATGAGTTCCATTAATGAAACTGACAAAAATAAGTTATCCGTGTGTTATTTTTGATATATATAACATATATGTTATTTTTATATAAATAGAATAAGAGCCAGGAAAGGTGTATTTTCTTTCTAATCTTTATATGTATATATACACACACAGAAACACACATTTATATGTTTTTAATAAGGGTTTATTCTGGGTTAATTTGAAAAGTTTCTTATATTTGGTATGTGAGAAAAGAGAATAATCACATTGATACACCCTTGTTCAGTATATGTTTTTGTTGTTTTTATGAACTTCAGTCATTTACTCTGTAGTTCTTTTTTGTGTTAATTAAATCTTGCATTAATGTGAGTTATTTGCTAGCTGCTGATAGAGGCTGACTGACACATGTCGTCATCAGCTCCCATCCTCCAGTGTACCTGTCACTGTTCTGTAAAGGATGCCCCAAAATAGTCTTTTGCCAAGTAAACAACTTTTAGAATGTTTTATGAAAAACAAGACATTCATTAGAATTCTCGTTTTAAGAATTATCTTTTTAATTCTTAATTTTTGCCCTGTTTGACTTCACCTCGGGTTAACACGGCACCCATTTTCTCGATAGGTTCTCCAGTGCTGCAGGCTCAGTCACCACAGTCTCTGTTATTGGGTGCTAGGCTGCAGAGTGCCCCCACCCTCACCGACATCTACCAGAACAAGCAGAAGCTCAGAAAGCAGCTCTCAGACCCCGTGTGCCCCTCCCATGCCGGGGCTGGGAACAGCTGCTCACCTCAGCCAAGCCGGCCGGGCAGCCTTGGGACCTCTCCCACCAAGCACATGGGGTCCTCTCCTCGGAGTTCTGACTGGTTCTTTAAAACTCCTTTACCAACAATCATAGGCTCTCCTACTAAGGTGTGTTGATTAAACCTTTTGTAGGTGGTACAACTTTTTTAATTTATGTTTGTTAGTGTAGTATGGGGTACCAGATGGTGAGCTGACATTCAATAAATCAGGTTTAAGTCTCAACAGGCCACGAGAGAACTTGAAGTAGAGAAGTCTGTTTCTCCCAGGTCCTGGAGGAAGTACCGGCATGCCTTGGGGGGGCCCGTGGGGATGTCAAGGCAGAGAGTAGACAGAGACAGACAGGACCTGGGGCACCTGCCTTTGTTGGGTCCATGGGCGGAGTGCTTTGGGATTCCCAGGCTAGGCCCAAAGAGCAGGGTTCTGGTGAGCTCCCTGGGGGTCTTATCTAGGGGCATACAGAGGGAAAGCCCTGGGAGGTGGGGAGACTGCGGGTCAGCAGGGCTGTTGGGGAAGTCGTATCAGGAACTCACTGACTTGTGACTGCAGGCTGCTCTCTAGGACATGAGCTTATGTGAGGGGCTGACGTCAGTTTAAGATCCCTGCATGCCGCCTGACCAAGCAGTGGATTTGGAGGCAGCACCACGGAGTAGCTTAGCTCAGCTCTCGGCAGTAGGTGATTAACTAGTATATAAGCACAGTACCCCTCCCTTATCTGCAGGAGATATGTCCTGAGATCCCAGTAGATGCCTGAAACTACAGACAATACCAAACCCTGTATATACTGTGTTTTTTCCTATATATGTACATACCTATGGTAAAGTTTAACTTATAAATTAGGCACAGTAAGAGATTAACAGCTATTAATAAACAAAACAATTATAACAATATACTGCAGTAGAAGTTATATGAATGTGGTCTCTCTCTCTCAAAATATCTTATACTGTACTGTGCTCACCCTTCTTGTGATGGTGTGAGATGATAAAATGCCTACATGAGGAGATAAAGTGAATGAGTAGGCATTGGGACACAGCCTTAGGCTGCTACTATTGACCTTCTGCCCATACTGCAGGAGGAGGGTCATCTGCCTCTGGACCACAGTTGACAAACTGTAACTGAAACTTCAGCTAAGGGGCAACTACTGTACATTTTGGAAAGGATTCTTGATGAGAATAGCAGCAGTTTAATAAAAGCACTCACTATGTGCCAGGCACAGTGTATGTCCTTTACTTCCTGAATGCTTTATATGTATCATCCTACTTAATCCCAAAGAAAGGACGTTAAGGCTCAGAGCGCTAAATGAACTGTCTGAGGCCACAGAGGCTATAAGTAGAAGAGCCAGAGTTGAATCCAGGTCTGCGGGACTCCAGAGTCTGTGCTCCTGACTGCCGGGCCATGCGACATGGCAGTTCTGAGTGCTCCATGTCGTCATAACCAGCTTATGTGTGTTTCTTTAGACTACAGCTCCTTTCAAAATCCCTAAATCACAAGCATCTTCCAACCTGCTGGCCTTGGTTACTCGTCACGGGCTTTCTGAAGGGCAGTCTAAAGATGGCAGTGACCCCCGGGAATGCTCACATTGTCTCTTAATACAAGGAAGTGAGAGGCAGAAGTCTGAGCAGCAAGACAAGGGAATGTTCAGCAGGTAAAAGACACCATTTCCCAAAAACTGTAACAGTACATATATTTCTATTATAAAAACAACCAGGCCAAATTAGCTTAGTAGCTAGCTGGTTTGTGCCTCATGGTTAATAATATGAACTGTGTGCATTTAGAGTCTCTGAAACCTGTAGGTGCTTCCTGTAACTATAAATACAAAGCTCTTCCTGGATTTCCTGAATATTCTATTTCTGCCTTTTGTTTGTTTGGATTATTGAATTTATCTCTACCATGAATTTTTTGGCATCTGTTTTTTGTTTCCTTGTTCTGTAACTTCCATTAACCTTTTATAGCTTAGCTTAAATTACCCTCGTAATTTAAACATCTGGATATTTTTTAAATTATACTTTTCCATTATTAACATCATTGTTCTTTTAGATCTGTCAGTACTGGGAAATTATCAGATCAACAAGTAAAGACACATTTAGGTGGACATCAGGGCAGCACGGACAGTTTAAATACAGAGCGACCAATGGATATAGGTAAGAACGATCTGGTTTCTTATTAGGCAGGTAATTTGTCAGCATGTGCACTAGTTCACTATTGCTGCTGTGACAAATTACCATAGCTTGGTGGATTAAAACAACACAAATGTATTATCTTATAGTTCTGGAGGTCAGAAGTCCAAAATGGGTCTCTCTGGGCAAGAATCAGGGTGTCAGCAGGGCTGTGTGCCTTCTAGAAGCTTAGGGAAGAAGGCCTTTCTTTGGCTTTGCCAGTTTCTGGAGACTGCCCTCATTCCTGGGCTCATAGCTCCTTTCCATCTTGAAAGCCAGCAAGGACCTGTCTAGATGCTGACCTTTCTGCCTTCCTGTTCTACATTTAAAGGACTCCTGTGGTTTACGCTGGACCCACTGGATAACCCAGGATAATCTCTTTATTTTAAGGGCAGCTGGTTAGCCGCCCTAGTTCTATCTGCAGTATTAATTCCCCTTGGCCATGTAGCATAGCCTATTTATAGGTTCCAGGGATTAGAACATGGACATCTTTGGCTGGGGGAGGGGTAATTATTCTACCTATTTGCTTATATTGACTGTTTGGGAACCTACTGACCCAGATTTCTTTATCCAGTCCTTGTCGTCATTTCATCTTCTTTCTCAGTAGCCCTTCACAGTGCGTCTTGTTCAGTATCTTAATGATCAGCAGCCTGTGAGTTAGAAGGAATTCTGAACAGGATTGTTTTTTATCAGTAGCATAATACTAGCCAAAGTTAGCTTAAACACACACTGTACTCTTGAGCATTTCTTACAGCAAGTAGATCCTATAAAGAACCATAGGTTACTTACTGAGATCCCTGGCCCTGTCATATTTGTTCCAGGGGCTGTTCTACCCATCCCACCTCTAGATTACAAAGGGCAGATTCCACACCCTAACCTAGACTTGTTTAATCATATTTTCTGGGAATGGATCCTAGGAGTCTGTATCTGTAATAAGCTCCACACATGGTTATTGTGTACACTTAAATCTGAGAATCACTATTGTAGCCTCTTTATTCTTGTTTCCTTTACAATTTTTAAATTGTCTCTCCCATGAGCATTCAAGGGGGAAATATCTGGACCGGCGAGTGTCCGACTGAACGTGGTCCCTAACCCAAAGGAACGCTGTGGGACTCAACGCTTCACTCTTGCTGCTCCTGTTCGCATGGTTTCTGAAGAGGAGTCCAAGTCCAATGTGATTCTTGCCCTGTTCCTCTTTAGGGGAGATTTTTTTCGTTTGGCTCTTTTGAGATTTTTTTCTTTCTTTCTTTTTTATTCTCTGCAGTTTGATATGATATGCCTAGGTGTAGAGTTCTTGGTGTTCATTGTCCTTGGTGTTCTATAAGCTTCCTGGATCTGTGGTTTGGTTTTGTCTTTAATTTTGGAAAATTCTCAGTCATGACTACTTGAGAGATTTCTTCTGTTCCTCTCTCTCTCCTCCTCCTGATATTCCAATTATGCATATGTTTTGTTTACCTTTGTTGTCTCACAGTTCTTGGATATTCCATTTTGTTTTTATTTAGTTTTCATTCTTCTTTCTCTTTGCTCTCCAGTTTTTGAAGTGCCTATTAACTGATTATTTCCTCAACCATGTCCAGTCTGATGAGCTTATGAAATGCATTCTTCATTTTTGTTTCAGTGATTTTGATTTATAGCATTTACTTCTGATTCTTTCTAGAGTTTCCATCTCTCTGCTTATGTACAGTCTGTTCTTACATGTCTACTTTTTCCACTGGAGCCCTTAGCATATTAATTAGGTTATTTAAATTTCTGGCCTGATAATTCAAATATTTGTTCTATCTCTGAGTCTGGTTCTGATGCTTGCTCTGCCTTTTCAAGCTGTTTTTACTTTTGAGCTTGCCTTTTAATTTCTTTTTGTTGAAAGGCATCATACACTGGATAAAAGGAATTGAGTTAAAATAGTTTGAGTTTTTGGTTTATCTGACTAGGATTAGCTGTGTTCAGTGTTTTCTGTAACTGTAGGTGTCAGAGGCTAAATTTTTCTCTGCTCTCCTTGTTTTTGTGTCCCCTGTTATCTTTAAGTTTTTCTAGGTATCTTTTTCTTAAGTAACATGTAAACCTTGTCTAACTCTGTATTTTCTTCTAAAAATTTTATAGCTTCACTCTTACATTTAGATCTATGATCCACTATGACTTAATTATTTGGGGTGATGTGATGTAGCGGTCCACCTTGATTCTTTTGCATGTCCCAGCACTATTTATTGAAAAGATGAGTCTTCCCCCCCATTTGAATTTTTCTGTCAGCCTTGTAAAAAATAAATTGACCATAAATTGTGTTTATTTCTGCACTATTCTGTTTCATTGACATATGTGTCCTTTTATGCTGTATCACACTGCCTTGGTTACTTTAGCTTTATAGTAAGTTTTGAAACCAGGAAATGTGAGTCTTCCATCTTTGTTCTTTTTCAAGATTGTTTTGGTCCTTCTGGGTCCTTGAGTTTCCATTATGAGTTTTAGCATCTTGTCAGTTTCTGCAAACCAGTTAGGATTTTGACAGGGATTTTATTAAATTTATAGATCGATTTGAAGAGAATTGCCATCTTAACAATATTAAGTCTCCTGATCTATGAACGTGGGATTTGTTCCCATTTATTTAGGTCTACTTTATTTTATCAATGTTTTGTAGTTTTAAAAATAGAAGTTTTTTACTTCTTTTGTTAAGTTTATTCCTAATTATATTATGGATACTATTTAAATTGGAATTGCTTTCTAAATATCATTTTCAGATTGCTTATTGCCAGTGTGTAAGAGATAGAATTTATTTTTATGTTACTCTTATACCCTGCAACCTTGCTGAATACATTTGTTAGTTCAAATAGCTTTTCAGTGGATTACTTAGGATTTTCATTATACAAGGTCATGCCATCTGTGAATAGAGGTAGTTTTACTTCTTTCCAATTTAGATGCCTTTTATTTCTTCCCCCTTGTGCTCCCCCACCCTGAGTTGCACTGGCTGGAACCTTTAATACATTGTTGTGTAGAAGTGGTGAGAGCAGACATCCTTGTCTTTTTCCTGATTTTAGGGGGAAAGCATCCAGTCTTTCACCATTAAGTATGATGTTTATAGGTTTATCGTAGATGCTTTTCATCAGGTGAGGAAATTCACTTTCATTGCTAATATATTGAGTGTTATATGTTACATTAATTGATTTTTGCATGTTTAACCAACTTGGCAATCACACTTGGTTATGTTGTATGACCCTTTTTATATGTTGCCAGATTCAGGTGGCTAGTATTTTTTGTGAGATGTCTGCATGAGTAGTCAGGAGTTATTAGTTTATAGTTTTCTTGTGATGTATTCATCTGGTTTTGTATGGTTTGGTAAGACTGGCCTCATAGAGTGAATTGAGATGTGTTCATTCCAGGGTTTTGGAAGAGTTTATTAAAAATTACTATACTCTAGATGTTTGGTAGAATCCACCTGTCGAGCCGTCTCAGCCTGGGCTTTTCTTTTGGGGAAGTTTTTGATTAACTAGCTCACTCTATTTGTTAGAGATCTATTCAGATTTTTAAGTTCTTCTTGAGTCATATTCTGGGAATTTGTTCATTTTATCTAAGCTATCTAATTCATTGACATAGAGTTGTTCATAGTAGTCCCTTAAACTTCTAATTTTCTAAAGTCAGTAGTGATATCCACTCTTTCATTTCTGATTTTAATATTTGAGTCTTTTTTTCCTTAGTCAAGCTAAAGGCTTGTGAATTTTGATCTCTTCCGAGAACCAACTTTTTATTTTGTTGGTATTTTTTCTATTGTTTTTCTGTTCTCTATCATTGACTTCTGCTCTAAACCTTACTATTTCCTTCTTTAGGGGATAATTGCTTGCTTTAGTTTACTTGTTCTTTTTCCAGTGTGTTCTGGTAAAAGGTTAGTTAGTTGATTGACTCTTTTCTAATATAGGCATTTACAATTATAAATTTCCTTCTGAACACTGATTTAACTACACCCATAAGCTTTGTTATGTTGTGTCTTCATTTTCATTTATCTTAAGTATTTTCTAATTTCCTTTGTGTTTTTTGACTGACCATTGGTTATTTGGGAATATGTTGTTCAATTTCTACATATTTGTGAGCCCATGAAATTTCCTTCTGTTACTGATTTTAATTTTCTATTTTGGTTAGGAACATACTTTCCTAGATTTCAGTCATTTAAAAATGTATTAAGAATTGCTTTATTGCCTACAATATGGTTTATCTCAGAAAATGCTCATATATGCTTGACAAGAATGTGTGTTTTGGTGCTGCTGGGTCCTGTAGATGTCTGTAAGGTCCAGTTGATTTATATTTCCCTGATAATATTCTGTTTACTTGTTCTGTTATTGAAAGTAGGGAATTCAATTCTCCAGCTATTATTGTTGAATTGTCTATTACTTTCTTCAGTCTGTCATTTTGCTTCATGTATTTTGGGGTTTTATTTTTAGGTGTATATATGTATTTACAATTGTTACATCTTTCTGATGAATTGATACTTTTAAAATTATAAAAAGCTCTTTACTTCTAGCAGCATTTCTTTTTATTTTGAAGTCTGTTATAACCCTGGCAGCTTTCTTATGTTGGTTGTTTGCAGGATCTGTCATTTCCCATCCTTTCAACCTAATTACCTTTGAATCTAAAGTATGTCTTCTGTACTGTAGTTGGGTCTCATTTATTTAATCTAATCTGGCAATCTCTACCTTTTTATTGGATTGTTTAATCCATTCACATTTAATATTGTTTGATATAATTAGATTTATATCTGTATTTTACTTTTTGTTTTCTATACATGCTATGTCTTTTTTTGTTCCTCTATTCTTCACTTACTGCTTTCTTTTGCATTATTTCCTAGTGTAACATTTTGCTCCCTTTAGTGATATTTTTCACTTTTTAAAGTTATTTTCTTAATATTTGCTGACAGTATAAATTTATCAGAATCGACTTCAGATTTACAGTAGCCTTATTTCAGTGAAATACAGATGCATTACTCCTATATAGCTCTATTCTCTCTCCCTTTTAAAAAAGTGCTAATATTGTTATACATCCTCTATATGTGAAAGAAACCCAATGGTACATTATAGTAATTATTACTTTATATATAGTTTTGTCTTTTAAAGAAGCTGAGGTAAGAAAGGAGATGAAGTATGTATTTCTAGTTTGTTAGTATTAATCGCATATACCACTTCTGGTTCTTTTCATGTTTCTGCAGGTTTTAGTCACCACCTGATGTCACTTCCTTATTCCAGTACAGCTTGTCTCCCTCCTCTGTGCTGTCATTACCAAATATGTTTCTATATCTTACATGAACAAAAATACATTATATTGTTTATACAGTTGCTTTTAAAATCAGTTAAGAAGAAAGGTAAAGAAATATGCGGTTACACAGTATTACACAGTTACATAATTACCTTTACCAGCACTTGTTTTTTTCCCCTGCATGTAGATTGGAATCTCTTCTGGGATCACTTGCTTTTGGCTGATTGAACTTCCCTTGGTATTTTTTGTAAGGCAAGTCTGCTAGTAATGAATTCTCTCAACTTTTGGTTATTCAAGAATGTCTTTGTTTTGCCTTCATTTTTTAATGAGTTTTGCTTGACAGGAGATTCTTGGTCAACAGTTTTTTTCTTTCAGCACTTTATGGCGCCCCACTGCCCTCTGACCTCCATTGTTTCTGATCATAAGTTAGCTGTTAATTTTATTGGGTTCCTTTTTATATGACAAGTCCTTTTTCTCTTGCTACTCTCAAGATTTTCTCCTAGTCTTTGGCTTTAACTGTTTTATTGTCATGTTTATTTGGATATTTTTTCTGCTTTCTGCCTCTCCTATCCTTCTGGTAACTTGCATTGTGCATATATAGATACACACACAGGTGTCTCATTTCTCTGGGGCTGTTCATTTTAGTTAACTCTCTTTTCTTTCTCTTTTTTCAGATTGCATGATCTGTTGATTTATCCTCAAGTTCATGGATTATTTCTGCCAATTCAGATCTGCTGTTGAGTTCCTGTAGTAGATTTTTGATTTCAGTTCTTGTTCTTTTTAACTCTGGAATTTCCATTTGGTTCTTTTTTGTAATTTCTTTCTTCATTGGTATTTTCTATTTGATATTGTCATCATACTTTACTTCTTTAGGGAAGGTTTCCTTTAGTCATTTGAACATATATAAAATAGCTTCTTCAAAGTCATTGCTAATTTTGACATTTGAGCTGTCTCAGGGAAGTTTCGGTTGCCTGCTTTTCGTCCTGTGTATCTCTTTACTGTTTATTTGCATACATCATACTTTTTTGGTTGGGAACTGGATGTTTTATATAACATTTTTGCAGCAATTTTGGATACTGATCCCTTTACTCCCACAGCCCTCAGCTTATTGTTTTGGCTTGTTTGTTTAGTCTTGGCTGGACTATTTTAGTGATGTCTATTTGCCCTGGAGCATGAAGTCTCTGATGTCATTTCTTAGAGAGCACAGCCTTGAGCGTGTGTACAGTTACCCTGGGATAACAATGGTCTTAGCAGAACTCTGCCTTGTTCTCTGATCTCTCAGGCTGTCTGCCTCTACTAATTGCCAGCTGAGTGCTATATTGTTTTTGATAGTAAATTTGGGGGCCATAAATTATCCCATAGTCTTGTCTTATTAAATCCTGGCCCTTTGGCAGAAGTAGCCTTTGAAGCTAGTCTTGTTTGAGCCTTGTTCTGATCACAGGAGAGCTAGTCTTAGTCTCTCTGTTAAGCTTCTAGACTAGTTGCCATTTGTTGCTCCTCTTACTTGCTTACCATCCAAATCTTCAGTGTTTTTGATGGTGAACTTAGATGTGAACTCCCCCATGATCTGTTTCAAATAAAGTCAGTATCCTTGAGGAAGGTTTCAGAATTCTCAGTTTTCTGCCTCCCCCACCTCTGGGGATATTCTGTGCACCATTATTCTAGAGCTGGGCATGAGAACAGTGGTTCATTTCTCTTAAGAGTGACACCCCTGCTTTGTGAGCTGGGTGCCGGGTAGGGGTGGAACCTCTGGTCTTGTTGGCTTGTCTCTACTGGATGGGCCTCTGCCAGACAAGTGAACTGAGGTGAGGGCAATAAGGACCTTAGTATGTGTTCTGTGGGTCTAGGTTAGAACTTCAGCCCTATGAATAGGGGCTGGATGGAGACACAGTGCTTACTGAGATGTAGTAGATATTCCTGAATAAACGTTTCATTTCTTGTATATCCTCAGGACAATTTCTAGAGACTTTAAAGGGTTGTGTTTTTGTTTGTTACTTTAATAATTTTCACCAGGTCGTTGTTTCACTGGGGAGCAGGTCTGCAGTGCTTATCACACTTAACATCACCATTCTGGAAGGCATTCTGTGTGCTTTTTACCAAAAAGTCACAAAGTTGCTAGAAGTTGGGATAGTTTTTGAAAACAGTTTTCCTGAATGACCATATTAAATCTCATTCACTTTACAAGTAAATCTAGATTTTATAGAGCTTACAAATTCTACATATTATAATTTAAGTCCAAGTTTATAGATGTGAAACCAGAATTTTTTCTTACAGAATATTTAGACATAAAATGCATATTTGATCACTTTTATTCTCTCTTCCACGTGAGCTTTATTATCATCATTTGAATTACAAGTTTCTTTTTGTAATCATCTAAATCATTTTCTTTTCAGTTTCCAAAAATAAAAACTGTTGATAATAGGAAGAACTTAAGACCTTAGGGGAAAAAACAGTCACTGGCTCTTGAAATATACCTATGATTGTCTTTAAATATTTTTATACCTACTAAAATAAAATCATAAGGATATTATATTAAATAAACAGAATATATCACTTTTACATCTTGTGTAACAGTAGGTATTGTTTACTTGGTTTCCACCCACTGTCTCCTGCTCCCTAGAGGATCACTGTGAACTCTCCTGTGCTGTTAATTAGATGCTTTACGTTTGTGATGTTCTATTGCAGGTACTATGGATACTGAGACGCAGTTTTTTTCTGTATCTGGTTTAGTGTGTCTACTTTTAAATGTTTCTGATTTGCGTTGTTAACTCCAGCCTTCATCCTGTGGTTTCAGAAATTTAATGTTTTTTAAGATGCTTGAGTGTGAAAAGCTTTGGACAGTTTTTATTGATTCTGCTTACTTTGGTGGATAGGGGTTTTTTCACCCTCTCTGCATTTATTCCTAGCTTGGCCCCTCAAGCCCCTTAGACACCTGTCCTACCTCCCTTTCTTCCTGACAGATGTAAGGGTATGAGTCGGAGGTGTACTTTGACTCAACTGTCTTTATCTTTCTAGAGTACTATTGCTGTGGAGACCCTAATCTCCTTTCAGCATGACCTCACTTTCATTCCCAGTTTTTGGTTTCCACTTTTTCAAACTATCCTCAGGAGGAATGCTTGCAGCTCATGTATTGTAGAAGCACACAGAAGCAACTGAATACTAGACTTGGTGTGAAGAAGATCCACAGCTGCGAAGAGATTAAAATATTTTTAATGTAGATCTGTACTTAAGAGTAACAAATGCTCATTGTAAATTAAAAAAAAAACCCCAAGAGTAAAGGTCTCTTCCAGATACGCACACTATGAAAGTAATGTCACATTTTATAAACTTTTTTCTGTCTCCACCCCAGGAGCCTGTGGTGGGGGACCAGCACCTCCTGCAGGAGCAGCAGCAGCTTCCAGGGCTGTCCTGTTCACTGTGGGATCTCCTCCCCGCAGCACCACAGCCCCTCCTGGTACCCATGTGCTCCTGCGAACAAGAATAACCTCAGGTGAAGAACTGTCGTATCATAGATTTTGGCTGCTGTTTGGAGTGCAGTGTTCTGTTAGTGACTTAGTGGTATAATTTAGACAAGTCCCTTAACCTCTCTGGACCTCAGTTTCCTTACCAATGGAGATAACTATTTTGTTTAACTTAAAGGGTTATAAGGAGTAAGTGAGGCCGTATTTATGAAAAAATCTTTATAAATAAATGTACTATATAATAGCATACAATGTAGCATTATAATATAAATATGCCTGCTCCATGATGAAGCAGCCTGTGCATATATTGTGCTTCTCAGCTTATATTGAAGGCTTATTTTAGTAAATCTAGTAAATTTTTTGAAAATGGTATGTGTTTCTCTCAA
This sequence comes from Smutsia gigantea, assembly GCA_032199065.1. Classification (NCBI taxonomy): domain Eukaryota; kingdom Metazoa; phylum Chordata; class Mammalia; order Pholidota; family Manidae; genus Smutsia; species Smutsia gigantea. The sequence continues at coordinate 79,351 of JAVSCE010008207.1, read as the reverse complement.
AGAAACCTTAAGTTTTACTTCTTTTTGTACTTTGGCTTCCAATCTTTACATTTAATCCTATATACATTTAGACAGGCTAATAGACTGGTTTTATCATCCATACATCTATATCATCTATAAATAGTTGTTCATAACAAAAATTAAGAAAGTATTTAGATTGGATTTGAAAAGAGTTATCATTTGACATCATCTTATAAATTGTACTTGTGTCATTTAACTTCTCATGTTAAATAAGTTACCAATCAAGATATCAGTAGATTATTAAGTAAAGGATATAAATAGATAACAAGGGAGGGGTGACCTAATAATCTTGTTTTTAATATTATTAAAAGTGTTAAATAATAAAATACCTTCTTAAGTAAACAGTTTATACCTACTAATTAAGCCAACGCTAGAAATAGTATAGTACCCCTGCTCAGGTGAGCGAGACACCTGTGTGCTTGCCTACAGCTGCTTTGGTGATGTGGCAGTTCTTACAGAAAGCTGTAAAGATGTTTATTATATTTTATCTACAGTAATCCCTTTCCTGTTATAATACCACTTTGGAGTACTTATTACACATCATTGAAAAGAAGGAAAAACTTTGGATTTCATTACAGTGTTATATGTGATACAAAAAAATCAGAAATAGTAAAATGCATGTAGATAAACATTTTGTATACAAATTTAGTAACCCAGTATGCATCCACTGAGTTGTATAAATTATGAAGACTAGGGCAACAGGGAGAAATGTATATGCTATATGAGTTTGTTTAAAACAGAATATTTAAAAACTAGCTAAGTGCTGTCTATATGTACATATAGACAAGGAATAAAGACGAACACGGAAAAATAAATCCTATTCATATGCTCAAATGGGGGTCAGTGATTTTTCTTTTAACACTTCTTTGCTCTTGGGTAGCAGGAGCAGGCGCAGACGCTCCTAACCGCCCTACTCCCGGGCCCTGCGCCCGGCGTCCTGTTCCCTTGCAGCAGGCTCCAACGGCTCTGGAGGCTCCCTGTGCTCCACGAGTGGCTACGCGTGTGTGGGCGCCCCGCCTGGGCCGTGCCTGGGGTCTTCCCCTCCTGGAGCAGAGGCAGCTCCCAGCCTGAGATACATGCCTTATGGTGCTTCACCCCCCAGCCTGGAGGGGCTCATCACCTTTGAAGCCCCTGAGCTGCCGGAGGAGACACTGATGGAGGTAGAGACCCACTGTGGCGTGTCATCGTGAAGTTGACATCTCAGGAGAGTGTTCCCCGGTGTTGGAAGACCAAGTGCTATCAAAAGTTCTGAAGTTTCTTCTTTATAACTTCCTTTCTCTTTTCCTATTTGAAAACATCGCTGATATGTTTTCAGAATAGTGTTGACAGTAACACTTATCCATTACAAGGTTTTGATTGATAGGAAGTGACACACATAGATCTTATGTTCTTGATTTTTTTATCTGAAGTTTGGACTTAAAATCTTAAATTGAGTTCCGTACAATAAAATGCACAAGTCTTAGTGTACAGCCCGGTGAGTTCTGACATGTGCGTGCTCACGTGACCATTACCCAGATCGAGATATCAAGCATTCTCACTGATTCTTTTCCCTTTCATCTTGCTTTTAGGACTTTAAAAGCATAATCTTTCATCTGAAAGCATAGCTTCTTAAATCTTGCTTTTCTTCATAAGGTAAAAATAATACACTTAAACAGGTTTTTAAAAAATAATAAACCATGATGTCAAATTAATAACACTGAGAAATAAACCTGACACGCAGACGAGATGCTTCCATTTGTGGACCAATACCTTCCCTCGTGGGAAAAACACACCATGATCTAAAGCAGGCTGAACATAAATCCAGAACAAGAGAAGTTAATTTTTTGATTACAAAGACTGCAGCTGGGTTCCTCAGCCTGGACTCCACGCAGCATCATGGACTTCGTTGCGTCCTCAGTCCCTGAATACGGTGCTAAGTCGGTCAGCCTGCATTTCAGATTAAAGCTGTCAGTTCTCCAGACCAACCAGAGAACAAACTCTCTTTCCATAGTGGACCTCTAACATTTCTATTTTGTGTAAATGAGAACTAAATATTTCATGTAAAAATCATAAAATACTGCATGCAAAAACTTCAGTAGTGATTTTGTAGTAAGTTTAGTTGCAATTTGAAAATCAGTGTAATCCAGTCTAAGATTAGAAAAGCAATCTTCAGATGTTTTTCAGTCTCCATAAAACTAGACATTAATTATGGCCCAGCACGTGTTTTCCAGTGTATTGGAATATATAGACCAATGTCCTGTCATAGGACAGAGAGACTTTCAAAAGTTGATTGGTTTATTTTGCTTTCTTTAGGAAAATTATTCATATCCTTTTTTAACCATGTAGGGAGAGTGAGAAACTTAGTTTCTTATTTGTAATTCCAAAATACATGTATAGCTAAAAACAAATCTTAAAACACCATTAATTTTAGAATACCCATTTTTTAAATTCACACTATTATGTCTATCTGTACTTCCCTCTTTAACTGGAAAAAAATCAGAAATTTAGAGCACTGGTATCAGAAATCACTGTTAACTGAAAAGTCACCAGAAATTAAAATAATCATGTCTGAAATTACATCAGTAGGACTCAATAAACTACCAAGATGTGTGACTTGGTGTGCAAAGTATGCTTATAGTACTGATATCCATTTGTCATGTTTTGTCTCGCACATGATTTAATCATTCGGTATGTTGTCGTTTGCCTGGTGAAAGTGTAGTGACCTCATGTTTTGAAGCTTAATTTTGTGGGTGCTCTCCTACCTTCACACAAACACATGCACACACCCATGTTCTGGCTACACCTGTGTTTATTTTCTCACTTATTTTCTGGAATTTAAAATTTTCAGTTTCATCAGCTGATATTCATAAGCATAGAAAAACATGGTTTATGTAATGAGTGTACACTCTTCTTAACCTGGAAGTTTCTAAGACAAATTGGCTCTGCTGCAGCGAGAACACACAGACACCTTACGCCACCTGAACGTGATGCTAATGTTCACCGAGTGTGTGCTGGACCTCACGGCCACGCGGGGAGGAGGCCCAGAGCTGTGCACGTCCGCTGTTTCTTTGTACCAGATTCAGGAGAGTGTGGTAGTGGACCAGATCAGCCAACTGAGCAAAGACTGGGGGTAGGCACTGTCTTTGCCATTCATTTCCAGATTCCTCATGCTTCTGTAATTTCATGTGAGATGGAGGTGAGGGTATTACTATTGAAAGCTTCAGGGGAGTCTCTAAGTTATTTCACTGTGCTAGATTTCACTGTATGAGCCATGGAGATCGGCAACCTTAGTGTTGCCTTTCCCTGTAAATTATACTGTTGAAGATATTTAATGATAAGACTGTGTTGATTTTTATCAGAGTATATCCAGTGTATTCATAGTACATGTCTCCTTCCATGCCTTATCTGTGCATAAAGATGTTCAGGACAGCGATCATCCCTTAGACAGGCTGAGTAGCAGTCTGCTGTGTAGAGAGCCGAGCCTGGCTTTGGCACAGGATAACCCTCTACTGCCTTCTGCGTGCAGGCGGGTGGAACAGCTGGTGCTGTACATGAAGGCTGCCCATCTGTTGGCGGCGTCCCTGCATCTCGCCAAAGCCCAGATCAAGTCCGGGAAACTCAGCCCATCCACAGCTGTGAAACAAGGTGAGAGTGGAGCGGGACAGTGCGGGCCCTGGGGTGTGTGAGCTGCCCCTCTCTCCTTAAACTAAAAAAGAAAGTTTTGATGAAATCACTGTTAAATATTCCTAAATAGAAAAAGATGCGGGCTTTTCTGGTTGTTTTTGTGTGTGTGTGTTTTTTTTTTTTTGCCATTTAGTTGATACAGAGAGCAGTCAGAAGTCCTTTATTCTGCATCTTGTCTTAACTGAAAGGACATCATGAAAGAATCTGACTCCTAGTCATTCTTTTCACTGATCATGTGGTATTGTTTTCCTTAAATCAGGGGAGGTACCTGTTACTGATTTCGTTTCTGGAGGAAAATTAAAATTAATTCTCATCTCACCTTTTCAGTTGTCAAAAGTCTGAATGAACGATATAAATTCTGTATCACCATGTGTAAGAAACTCACAGAAAAGCTGAATCGCTTCTTCTCTGACAAACAGAGGTTCATTGATGAAGTCAACAGCGTGGCTGCGGAGAAGCTCATCTATAACTGTGCGGTAGAGACGGTAACCCCCCTCACGGGCTCCTGCACACAGCACCGCTCGGCTTTCAGGGCGTCTTTTGAACTGAATGCCTGCCTGAGGTTATCCTTTCAAAAAATCTCATGCCTTGGCCATTCCTGAGTCCAGGCATTGTGACTGCCTCTTACTAAAGGAGTAATTGGACTCAATTAACATTTAAATAACACACGATGTGAAACTTATGACCACTTCTGGTGAAGTTTTATTATACTTCTTAAAAATGGCTTAACATTAGGCATGAGCTACTCTTTTTATAGTTTGTATCTAAAAGCCTTAGCTGGATCTGTTTCTGCATTTTCTGCTACTAAAAAATTTCAGTTTGATAAAACATTAGAAAAAATACTGCTGTTATACAATCCACAAGATTTGTGTGCTCAGATTCTGCATACTGACCATACTTGAGTATAGGCAGAAGGTAAAATATACTTCTCCAACTGGCTGACTGAATTGTTGGAAATAATTTGTTTTCTGTTTCATGGGGGAAAAATTGTTCAAGTATAGATGAAATTATGGAATATTAAACAGTTAAGTGTGGGAAAAGTTAATTATTGATTTATCTTATTTTTCCCACATTAATAGACCTCCCTTCTCCCCCCCCCCCCCAAATTTGTCTTACTGTTATATTACACTCTTGGCCTTATTTTGAAAGCCATTATAAAAAGTCACAAAAGTAATTTAGGAATATAAACTGGATAAGAATACTATACATTATTTTGCCCTAAACTGCAGACATGAATAATATGCATTGTATTCCTCTATAAATTAAGACTTTATATGATAAGTTTTTGTTCTTAAAAATTTGTGCCAGGAAATATGTCCCTTCATAGGGAGTTGTGCTACTTCCTTTCCTGATGATGAGAGACGTGTGGCTTCAGTAAGCACCTCCTTTTGCCCTGGCTGCTTAGCAAGCTTGGAGATTATAGCACTTATGCTTAGCTATTATTTCTCCTTCCTTTTCATGACTCTTATTTTCTGGATGCATTTTATTTATCTTATTGTCAGTGGCTTTAAATTATTTTTTGAAGAGGCAAAGCAAATTAAGATACTGAATACTGATGGTAACGGCATTTAACAATGAAAAAGAAAATCAGAATGTTGTTGGTTTCTCAAGTACTCATAACTTTGTGAATTATACCACTGTCCCCTCTTTCTGGGAAGCCCTTGCCTACCTTTCCTGTCATATGGCTGACTCCCACCCCTTCACCATGACCAGGCCTGACTGTCCCCTCCTGGGAGCTTTCCCTAGTGTCCTCTTCCTTTCCTGGTGGGCTCAGCTGCAGCTTGTATGTACTCAGCGTCATCTTGGGCTTCCTTCTGTAAGCACCTGTCCCTTGGAACAGATGGCATGTTTTGCAGGCCTGTGTCTCCCTTCAGACCGTGAGCTCCTCCTCATTGTGTGCTCAGTGTCTGGCACTTAGTAGGTGCTCAATAAATATCTCTGAATGAATGAATGACTACACCAGAAAATTCTTTGACTGAAAAGTTGATAAGTGACTTAAAACATCATTTAATTATTTTATTGTGACAAAATCTACTTTAATGAAGTGCCAGGTTACCCTAGCATAAAAGTGCATTTTTAAAATATGCCTTCTAGTGAAGTCATAGAAGAGCCAATTTAGAAATAAACAGTTTATGAGTCATGATCTCTGAGTATGAGAAGGCTGTGTTTGTACATAGAATAGCTCTCCTGTCAAGTAGCTCCTTTACATGGCTCATAAGTCTTATATAGTTTGGTAGGTTATATCATTTGTCAAAATTTGTTAATTTCAGATAGATCCCTCTTAAAGTCACACTGTCCACATGGATTTGTATTTTCTTGGAAAAGTTGAGAGCTTCCTATTTTTGTTGACCGGCCGCAGGTTCGGTCTGCAGCCCTGGATGAGATGTTCCAGCCGACGGAAGACACTGTTCATCGCTACCATAAGGCAGCCCTTCTTTTGGAAGGCCTAACTAAGATTCTCCAGGACCCTGCAGATATTGAAAATGTACATAAATGTAAGTTGAGTCAGAAAGAGTATCTGTTCATGTCAGTTTAGTTGTTAGAAGACAGCTAAAGGTACAGTAGGCAGAGCTCAGAGTCTGGTATCATACTGCCTGGGTTTGAATCTTGGTTTTCCAGCCATGCACAAATCACTTACCTTCACAGTCTCAGGTTCTTGGAAAAGATGAAGGGCCAGTGCCTCCCTCACAAGCTGTGAGGATTAGAGAGAATGCTTGTAAAGTGCTGATTGCTTTTATTACTCACCAGTCTTTAGATGTCTACACTGCATTGCTGTGTTGGTGGGTGTGTTTGTGTATGTAGAGCACTTTGTTTTTATTAAATAATAATAAATGCAACGACTTGTGCCTCGTGGGCCTGGTGGCTGAGGAGCCTGGGCACTGCTGCTTTTGTGCAGACGGCAGAGTAGGGGCTGGACAGGACGCTGGGGTGGCGCCATCATGCTCAGCGACGAGCCCAGTGACGTGGCGTTTGGGGTTCGGTGGACCTGCGGGGTGTATGTGGTCACACCGCACCTGGAAGAGCCACAAGGGGGTGGCAGTTCTAAATTATTTGCAGTTGTGAGGAAGACGGCTGTTAAAACCTAAAGGCTCTTTATTTGATATGCTAACCCAAGTTGTACCACTGTGCAGCACTAAGCTAGAAATCATGTCTAAACACTTACCAGGCAGAAAAAAGAAAAAGTATTCAGAACCATTAACTTTGGGGCAAAGATAGAACAGAGATGAGTTTTGTCTTTTTCCCCATTAGTTGTTCTTTCCTAGATTCTGAAACTATAAATGATTTTTATTATGAATTTATTTTATTTCTAGATAAATCTAGTATTGAAAGAAGATTGTCAGCACTCTGCTATAGCACCTCGACCATGTGAGCAGCGGCCAGCAGGCTTGCCCGCGGACCAGTGGGGGATGCGAGATGACACGTTTGGATGACGGCTTGGGTTCTGTGGCCCACCCCCAGGAAACTAGTTTCTTACCTGGTGACTACCAAAGAGCAGGCAGTGATTTCAAAAAGGGAAAACAAGCCCAAACGACATACTTGTAGGGAATCTGCCTTATCAGAGAAGTCACCCTGTCCCTTTGCGTTTGTGAAAGCAGCAGCGGGAGTATTCCACTGGGTCTCGGCTTGGACTTCGTAAATAAATGTACCTTAGAACTAGAATTACCAGTGCAGTTATTGTTAAGGACAATTAAGAATGAAACAAAGTGAGTGGCTCTTCACTCAGTTCACCAGAGCACTGTGTGAAATTCCATGTGTTTACTGAGTAAATATCTGCATCTCACCAGGCAGTGTGGTATTTGGGTAGGTCTGTCTAAATCTGGGCATGCACCTTTAAACAGCTCAGGAAGAAACAGCTCAAGAAGAAGCAGAAAGTGGCTCATGGAAGAAATTGTGAAATCTTCAATTTGATCTAGTATGGATACCCATTAATTTTCCAAAACCTTTCATATTGCACTAATTTATTAAAACAACTGTGTATTGGATTTTGCAATTTAAAACTAACTAAGGCACAATGAACTTGTTTAAAATACTTCCTTGATTATATACACATACCCTTTCCAGAATTCACATGTTATCTCTAGTGGACTTTTAAGTGGTAAAAACTTGTGTTCATGTGAACCTTTGCTTTTTTTAACCCGCCCTTCTACACCTACAGATTTCCTCAGCGACGTGTTTGAGTTGCTGGTGGTTTGCTTTTGGTTGCATTTTTCTTGCGCATGCAGAATGCATCCATGGCTGGGACCTTAGGCTTACTTGGGCAGTATTAGGAAAAAATATCAAGAGATCCTCAAGAAATTTAATTGGGCCAAAACAAAGCTGGTGATCTAAAGGCTTGTTAGTGATGTGGAGTTTGTACATGAAGTTAGCAAAAAATGAGATTTATTTTCTCTGAGGAAAATGGGCAGCTTTCTCCAGCCTAATGTGTACTTTTCATGTTTATCCTGACAGGTCACCAAATAGCTAGTCATGGAGAATGTGGGCAGTTAACATCCTTCCAGAAATGGTTCCTACATTGCATATTATTTGGTTTCTTTTATTTACCTGCTTGAATACTTGAATAAACCATTCTCCAGTTTTAATCCTTTTAGATACTATAAACTCTGACAAATTATGCAGAAGCTTTTTGGCATTAATCTATCTTTAGTGTACTGATAAAAACAACAGAAACATGGTTTTCCTTTACTTTGACAAAGTAATGTAATTTTTATCTTATTTATCTGTATAAAATTCTAGCAGTTAATTTGAACATTTATTTATATGATGTTTGTATTTTTAGGTCTTTAATACAGTGTTTCTACCTCTCATTTGTAACTGCATGCATTATTCTTGAAACTAGGTAAAACTCACCAAATTGTTGTGTAATAACCTTTTTATTATTGCCTGGGCAGATGTATCATAGGGTAAAATAAAACTGACAAAGTGTTTCTAGGGTAAAGCTGGGTCCATATGTGGCCTTCCTTAGTGATTTTGAAGGCTTGGTGGCAAATAATCCTTTGTCCGGCCCCAGGATTTCAGATTCCTAGTGATTGTCACACAGGCTGCCATGAACATAGACTGTGTAGTGAGGGTTCCTGCCCCTCCCTGCCGGGGTTACAGCACTGTTATTAGGGAAACTCCATTTTGTGTAAAGTGCACAGGGCAGTTTCATTCATGGTTCTCTTGATTATCGCTCACGTTTTCTCAGTTGGTCCTCCCAGAGGGTGGCTTCATTCTGGCCCCTCCGCCCCTCTCTTTTTTAAACACAGGATGAAACAAGTTCACAGTGACTGATCTGAAGTCAGGTGACAGAAAGTGGTTAAGCTGGTGGTTTGTGACTTCAAGTTCATTTTCTTCCTCTTGTATGGTGCAGGCCTGTGTTAGACGGTAGGTGTGAAACCATGAAGTCTGAACAGCAAAGAACATACTGCAAATTCATGAATAAAGATGCTGATAATGCTTCCATTATCAAGGCCAATTGTTTTAAGAGGTTTTGCCTTGATTATAGCAATAATAAATGCTTTATGTTTCCACGAGTACTTTTTAATTGCATATCATCTATTTCATAAAATAGAAGTGGACCAGTCCACAGTCATGGGTTGACACCTGTGTTCAAGCCGTAATCTGGGAAGTTACGGACATTCAGATGTAAAGGGCGATGTAATCAGGAACTTAAAGCTGGCTGTTCCTGCCTAAGGGCTTGCTTTAGCTGCGACCGCCCTGTGCTAACCGGATGGCTCCCTCCAGGTGGACTAGCTGAGCAGCAGTTCTGCCTCTGCTGGGGAAGGGGGGGCGGGGGAGGGGAGGTTGTGGATAGTGCCCAGGGCTCCTCAGCCCCCATGGGGTGAAGAGTAGGTAGAGTGGGACAAGTGGACAGGCGGCCACTGGCTTAGGAACCCACCAGGTCCTTGAGGTACTAGGGGTTTGAGCACAGACCCTTGAGGATGGCGGCCCACCGTTAGTGGAAGCTTCGTCTTTGTAGATTCTATAAGCAGTCGCATTCCTTCTGGAGTAAAGCGTGGATGTGCTGCCTGCTGACACACTCGTGAGAGCAGCTGCTGCTCAGGGAACTTGGCGTCCGCCCTGCCCTGATAGGCGCATCCTAGAACGCCCTGGCCCTCCCGCACGCAGCCCCTGAATCCTCAGCTCGGAAAGCCTCCTTATGTGTCACAGCCCTTGGGAAAATACTTTTGGAGTGGGGTCCAGATGGTCTTTCCTCCCGAGTTGGAGGAAACAGCAGAAGCCACCCAGCTACAAAAGCACTGCGCCGCATAGGAGGCTGACAGCCCGTAGAATCGCAGCCTCCGTGGAAGAGTCAGAGCCAAATGGGTGGATGGGCCATGGGAATTCGGGACGCGACCGCTCAGGAGAAAGGAGCAAAGGCCGGTGCTGTTGGTAGGGCGGCGGAGTCCAGGCTGCGCCGGGCGGGACCCGGGCGGCACGCTGTGCAGATGAACCTCACCGGCAGGTTTTCCTCCTCCGCAGAGGGCCTCTTGCCCAGTCTTTGATGTGCCGCAAGGATCTCGCTTGTCCAGCGCATTCTCTGCACAGCCTACACGCGCCTCCGGGGCGCGGATCTGAGTGGCGGCCAAACTCCGGGTGCGCCGCCCCCCGCGCGGAGGCCGCTCTGCGCTGATGCTCCCCTGCTCCGACCCCGCCCGCTCTTTGGGAGTCGCGGGCTTCTCGAGGAAAGGCCAGCCGGGCGTGCGTGTACCGGAAAGGGTTCTCGGCCTCCGTGGGGGCCAGCTGGTGTCAGACCCCAGCTCCCCGGCGTGGCTGTGTGTCCGGGGCACGCTCCCTCACCTCCCCATAGCCGTGAGCCGGGGAGAAGGGCGCGGAGCTCAGAGTGGTGGTCAGGACAAGGCCCTCTGGGCGGCCCCGGCACGCGCAAGCCTCAGCATCCCTGGCGGTTGAAGCGCCTCACTGATTAGTTTTCTTTGTGGGGGCCGTGGGCGGGGTGGGGCGTGTAGAGAAGAATTTGTTTTGTGTTTTGGGGGGCAAGGTCTGGATCTAGGGCTCACTGGCTCCACATTTCTCTGGCTGGACAACTGCTGAAAGGACACAGCTTGCTATGCCCCCCCTGGGCAGCCTGCTTTCCAATGTTATTTAATTCACCCCTTTAGGTCTATCAGGAAGTGTTAATGAAATGTTTGTATCCAATATTTATACTTTATTTGATCCTCATACCAACCCTAACTTACCTGGTTTTACAGATGGGAGAAACAGACCTGGAGAATAACATCCTCCAGGGAAGGGCCGCACAGCTGGAGAGCAGCAGAAGAGGGCCTGCCAGGGAGCCCCAGTGAGGGGAACTCTCTCCTGTCCCCATGATGTGCTGAGTCCCACCCCTGCTCACTCCACGCTCACCCAGCACCTCCTTTCTGGTGGTGTTCCCTTAAGGAGCAGGAAGTTGGGGCAGCTGAGTTGGTACAGAATGCCTTATACTGAATGTGAAAAGCAGATTTGCAGTTTCTGGTGGAAACCCAAAATATGTTGAGCATGAGTTTTTCTCTTTAATCCCTTTTTTTTCTGTGAAAACTTTAGCCCACATCCTTTGAGGAGAACTCTTCTAAATCTAAATACAATGAAAAAGCTTTAAAAAGGTTTGAACATATTTTAAATGTCTATAAAATGATAAAGATAGGTCAGTGGGTGTCCAATGAAATAAGTTCCTGTCAGTCTGGAAAATGGAAGTTGTTGTGGAGGTGGAGTCGTGTTTAACTTTATATTCCACAATGCTGGTAGTATTTTCACCAGGAGCTTTTATAATTATGTGAATTTTTAAACAAGGTTTTTTAGGTATAGGAAAAAACTCTAACCAACTAGGAAAGGTATTTGCAGTAAACAAAACAGAAGAAGGAAGGTTAAGGTGGGAGGAAATGCTGGGAGGAAATAAGAAAATTCCCTTCACTCCCGACACCCTCCTCCCAGTCACTGGGCAGAAGCCTCACTGCGTGCAGCACAGCAAATCAGCCCGGGACTCAGACAGGCCAAGGCTCCGGACAGTGACATTCTGCGTCACCTGGCTCAGAATGGGGAAGTGGCCTCCAGAGGCCGGGTGTCCTTGCCTATCCTGGCTGCATGTCCCTGGGCCGGCCTCCCATGTGTACTGACTTTATGACATGAGCAAGATGCTTAGTCTCCCTGGGCTTCACTTTCCTCATCTGTGAAAAAGAAAAGCAGAACAGAACTTGCCTCTCAGGTTTACTGTGAGGACTAAATCAAACAGGACGTGGAGTGTTACCCCAGTTCTTGAGTCCACACAAGCAGGTGTTACTAGCAGTAGTTGGAGCAGCACAGAGCGAGGCTGGGGCCTGGGGTGGCGGGGCTGTCTTTTCCAGTGACCGAGACATGTCAGGAGTGGCTTCTCTTTCTCTCCTTTGTCAGGCACGCACTGCATTCCCCTCATCGCATCTGGTTTTGGGAGATGAGCTTTCCACTAAGAATGCGTTAAAAACACATTTCTCAGATAGATGATCTTAAGCACGTATCAGCATTTGTTAACTTGCTAACAAAGGAGCCAGAGGTGTGACAAATCACCTCAGTTCAGAAAGGATATGAAAATTCTGGTGTATACTTGGGAAATAGGGTGCCTATTACATAAGGAGCTTATTGGGAAAGATCACAATTTCCTCTCATCGTTATAAAAACATTACATTATGTTTCAGAGGATTTTTGGGACAGGACAGTCCAAGATACCAGGTGTCCCAAAAACTTTTCTGTATGGGACAAAATAGTATTTTAGGCTTTGAGGGCCACATGGGCTCTGTGGCAAGTAATCAACATGGCAGTTGTGTCGAAAAGCAGTCATAGACAATATGCAAATGAACATGGTTGTGTTCCAATAAGACCTTATTTGTGGAAATTGAAATTTGAATAAAATTTTCATGTCATTAAATACTCTTTTTTACATTTTCTATCCAGTTGAAAATGTAAAAACCATTCTCAAGGCCATGGGCCAGACCTGGTACCCAGTGAGGAGTTTGCCAACCCTGGCATGTAGATTAATAGCAGGAGAGACAGACATCCAAGATGCACATGACAAGGATAGAGATACATGCATGGTGCCCACTTGCTTACTGTGGTGTCCAGGAGGTCCAGTTAACATGGATGTGAGAGAGTGACAGTGCATCAGAGGCCCGGTTCCAGGTGACAGTTCTGCTTTTAAACAACTCATCAAACTGTTAGTAGATATATGGAATGAAAAATATGCACAATTCTTAGTTCTGGAACATTTTGGAGAATAACTTTGTTTTTCTGGTTCTTTGACAGATGAAGTGGTCTACTGACTTTTGCTCTGTGGCTTTGGGCAAGTCTGTTCACCTTCCTGAGCCTCCATTTTTTTTCACCCATTTAAAGAAAATCAAAGTAGTATGCCTTCAAATACAATTTTTGTGGGGAAAATGCCCTTTGCACAATTAGTGGCGCTTAGCAAGCGTTCAGTAAGTGGTGGTAGTTTTGCTTTGAATACTAAAAATATGCAATACTGTGCTCTCTCGGGCGGAGCTGGGTACTGCGTGCCTAGAAGCAGCCCCTGGAGTTCTAACTGCCCAAGTCAGGAGCCCCTGGCCCTGCCTCAGCTCTCAGCAGGGCTACGCGCACTGACTTTGCAAAACCAAGTCCCAGTGCCTTGCTGCTGACCCTTCATCACCATTTTTGCTTTGCTGTATTGGTGAGTTTAAAATATGAGATGTGTAGAACAGAAACTTCCGGGAAGATGGTGGCGTGAGCAGGGTGGCAGAAATCCCTCCCCAAACCATATGTATTTATGAAAATACAACAAGTACAACTATTCTTAAAAGAGAGACCAGAAGATACAGGACGACACCAGCCTGCAGCTACACCTGAGAGGACTCGGCACCCCGCGAGGAGGGTAAGATATGGAGCCCCATCCCGGCGGGACGCAAGTACTCCCCCACCCCAGCGCACCAGCAGGAGGAGAGGACTCAGAGCCAGTAGGGAGTGGAAGTACACCCCACAAAATAACCAGCCCCGGTGATCTGTGCCGGGAGCGTTGACACACATTGCACGGTGTAGCAGAGACTGGAGACACAGAGGTGCAGGATCTGAGCAGGGAATGCACCAGGGTCCTTGCAGCCGGCTCCTGGGAAGAAAAAAAAAAAAAAAAAAAGAGAAGCCCGCGATTTCTTCAGTGGTCTTAAAGAGACAGGAGCCCAGCGGAGAAGCTGGATCATTGCAGTACACTCAGCCCAGCAGGCTGGGAGTCCTGGGGAGTTTCAGATCCTTTAGCTGGTGACTGGGAAAGGGTGGCCGCACTTAGACTTCCCACAGAGATCAACAGGCTCCCATTCGTTCCCACCCTGGCCATAGCTATAAAGGGCCCTGCGGAGCGGCGCAGACACGGCTGCGGAATAGTGGAGCAACAGCGCCACCTACAGCATCCCCACAGAATCTACTCCTGGTGGGCATTTTTTTGTTTGTTTTGTTTTGTTTTTTGTTTTTTCTTCGCTTTCTTTTTCTTTTCTTTTCTTTCTTTTTAAAGTCTTTAAAAAGAGCCCAGCTGCCATACGTGGCACCTACCAGCGACCACTTCTATAGCCATGAAAAGACAGAGGAATATGGTCCAGACTAAGATCAACCAGACAGCCTCAGAGAGGAAGCCTGAAGAGATAAAAAGGCACAATCTTCCTGAAAAAGAATTCAGAATAAAAGTCATAACCATGCTGATGGATCTACAGAGAAATGTGCAAGAGCTGAGGGAGGAAGTGAGGGAAGTGAGGAAAGATAATGCAGAAATCAGACAAGCGATCGACGGGCTTAACAGTAGAATGGATGAGATGCAAGAGACTGTTAATGGAATAAAAATCAGAGAACAGGAATACAGAGAAGCTGAGGCAGAGAGAGATAAAAGGATCTCTAAGAATGAAAGAATATTCAGAACTGTGTGACCAATCCAAACGGAACAATATTTGCATTATAGGAGTACCAGAGGAAGAAGAGAGAGAAAAAGGGATAGAAAGTGTCTTTGAAGAAATAATTACTGAAAACCTCCCCATGCTGGGGAAGGAAATCGTCTCACAGTCCACGGAAGCCCACAGATCTCCCAACAAAAGGGACCCAAGAAGACAACACCAAGACACATAATTAAAATGGCAAAGATCAAAGATAAGGACAGAGTATTAAAGGCAGCTAGAGAGAGAAAAAAGATCATGTACAAAGGAAAACCCATCAGACTATCATCAGACTTCTCAACAGAAACCTTACAGGCCAGAAGAGAATGGCATGATATATTTAATGTAATGAAACAGAAGGGCCTCGAACCAAGAATATTGTATCCAGCATGATTATCATTTAAATATGATGGAGGGATTAAACAATTTCCAGACAAGCGAAAGTTGACTTTTCCTCTCATAAACGACCACTTCAGGATATCTTAAATGGACTGCTCTAAAGGGAAGCCCCCCTAAGGCTAAAAAGATGTCACCAGAGAAAATAAAATCATAGCAAAGAAAGCAGACCATCCAAATACTAACTAAAGGCAAAGAATAAAACACCTAGTATATAAAGAATGGAGGACGAAGAATAAGAAGGGAGAGAAATAAACAAACAATAGCTTAACACGAAAGTTAAGTTAGATTGTTAGATAGTAAAGAAGCAACCCTTGAACTTTTGGTAACCACGAATCTAAAGCCAGCAATAGCAGTAAGTACATATCTATCGATAATAACCCTAAATGTAAATGGACTGAATGCACCAATCAAAAGACACAGAGTAACAGAATGGATAAAAAAGCAAGACCCATCTATATGCTGCTTACAAGAGACTCACCTAAAACCCAAGATATACACAGACTAAAAGTGAAGGGATGGAAAAAGATATTTCATGCAAACAACAAAGAGAAAAAAGCAGGTGTTGCAGTACTTGTATCAGACAAAATAGATTTCAAAACCAAGAAAGTAGCAAGAGATAAAGAAGGACATTACATAGTGATAAAGGGGTCAGTCAAACAGGAAGATATAACCATTATAAATATATATACACCCAACACAGGAGCGCCAGCATCTGTGAAACAAATACTAACAGAATTAAAGGAGGAAATAGACAGCAATGCATTCATTTTAGGTGACTTCAACACACCACTCACTCCAAATGCAGAATCAACCAGGAAGAGAATAAGTAAAGACACAGAGGCACTGAACAACACACTAGAACAGATGGACCTAACAGACATCTACAGAACTCTATACCCAAAAGCAACAGGATACACATTCTTCTCAAGTGCACATGGAACATTTTCCAGAATAGACCACATGCTAGGCCACAGAAAGAACCTCAGTAAATTCAAAAATATTGAAATTCTACCAACCAACTTCTCAGATCACAAAGGTATAAAACTAGAAATAAATTTTAGAAAAAAATAAAAAATGCTCACAAATACATGGAGACTTAACAACATTCTCCTAATTAATCAATGGGTTAACGACCAAATCAAAACAGAAATCAAAGAATATGTGGAGACTAATGACAACAACACAACGACACAACTTCCCTGGGACGCAGCAACGGCAGTTCTAAGAGGAAAGTATATTGCAATCCAGGCCTATTTAAAGAAGGAAGAACATTCCCAAATGAATAAAGACACAATTACTGAAATTGGAAAAAGAAGAACAAATGAGGCCCAAAGTCACCAGAAGGAGGGACATAACAAAGATCAGAGAATAAATAAATAAAATTGAGAATGAAACAATAGAAAAAATCAATGAAACCAAGAGCTGGTTCTTTGAAAAAATAAACAAAATAGATAAACCCCTAGCCAGACTTATTAAAAGAAAAAGAGAATCTACACACATAAACAGAATCAGAAATGAGAAAGGAAAAATAATGACAGACCCCACAGAAATACAAAGAATTATAAGAGAATGCTATGAGAATCTATATGCTGACAAGCTGGAAAACCTAGAAGAAATGGAAACTTCTTAGAAAAATACAACCTTCCAAGACTGACCAAGCAAGAAACAGAAAAACTAAACAGACCAATCACCAGCAATGAAATTGAATCGGTAATCAAAAAACTACCCAAGAACAAAACACCCGGACCAGACGGATTCACCTCTGAATTCTACCAGACATTTGGAGAAGAAATAACACCCATCCTCCTTAACGTTTTCCAAAAAATAGAAGAGGAGGGAATACTTCCAAACTCATTCTATGAAGCCAGCATCACTCTAATACCAAAACAGAGCAAAGACCTCACCAAAAAAGAAAATTACAGACCAATATCCCTGATGAACGTAGATGCAAAAATACTCAGCAAAATATTAGCAAACCAAATTCAAAGATACATCAAGAGGATCATACACCACAATCAAGTGGGATTCATCCCAGGGATGCAAGTACGGTACAACATTTGAAAATCCATCAACATCATCCACCACATCAACAAAAAGAAGAAAAAAAACCACATGATCATCTCCATAGATGCTGAAAAGGCATCTGACAAAATTCAGCATCCATTCATGATTAACACTCTCAACAAAATGGGTATAGAGGGTAAGTACCTCAACATCATAAAGGCCATATATGACAAACCCACGGCTAACATCATACTTAACAGCGAGAAGCTGAAAGCTTTTCATCTAAGATAGGGAACAAGACAGGGATGCCCACTCTCTCCACTGTTATTCAACATAGTACTGGAGGTCCTAGCCACGGCAATCAGACAAAACAAAGACATACAAAGCATCCAGATTGGTAAAGAAGAAGTCAAATGGTCACTATTTGCAGATGACATGATACTGTACATAAAAAACCCTAAAGACTCCACTCCAGAACTACTAGAACTAATATCTGAATTCAGCAAAGTTGCAGGATACAAAATAACACACAGAAATCTGTTGCTTTGCTATACACTAACGATGAACTAACAGGAAGAGAAATCAGAAAAACAATTCCATTCACAATTGCATCAAAAAGAATAAAATATCTAGGAATAAACCTAATGAAGGAAGTGAAAGAGCTATAATCTGAAAACTACAAGACCCTCCTAAGAGAAATTAAAGAGGACACTAACAAATGGAAATGCATCCCATGCTCTTGGCTAGGAAGAATAAATATTATCAAAATGGCTATACTACCTAAAGCAATCTACAGATTCAACGCAATCCCTATCAAACTACCACCAGCTTTCTTCAATGAACTGGAACAAATAATTCTCAAATTCATATGGACCCACAATAGACCCCGAATAGCCAAAGCAATCCTGAGAAGGAGGAATAAAACAGGGGCTATTATGCTCCCTAACTGCAAGCTCTACTACAAAGCCACAGTAATCAAGACAATTTGGTATTGGCACAAAAACAGACCCACAGACCAGTGGAACAGAATAGAAAATCCAAACATTAACCCAAACATTTACAGTCAATTAATATTTGATAAAGGAGCCTTGTATATACAATGGGGAGATGACAGCCTCTTCATCTGGTGTTGGGAAAACTGGACAGTTACATGTAAGAGAATGAAACTGGACTACTGTCTAGCCCCATACACAAAGGTAAATTCAAGGTGGATCAAAGAGCTGAATGTAAGTCATGAAACCATAAAACTCTTAGAAAAAAACATAGGCAAAAATCTCTTGGACATAAACATGAGTGACTTCTTCATGAACATATCTCCCTGGGCAAGGGAAACAAAAGCAAAAATGAACAAGTGGGACTATATCAAGCTGAAAAGCTTCTGTACAGCAAAGGACACTTCAGTAGAACAAAAAGACATCCTACAGTATGGGAGAATATATTCATAAATGACGTATCCGATAAGGGGTTGACATCCAAAATATATAAAGAACTCACGCACCTCAACAAACAAAAAACAAATCATCCAATTAAGAAATAGGCAGAGGACTTGAATAGACACTTCTCCAAAGAAGAAATTCAGATGGCCAACAGGCACATGAAAAGATGCTCCACATCGCTAATCATCAGAGAAATGCAGATTAAAACCACAATGAGATATCACCTCACACCAGTGAGGATGGCCAACATCCAAAACACAAACAACAACAAATGTTGGCGAGGATGTGGAGAAAAGGGAACCCTCCTACACTGCTGGTGGGACTGCAAATTAGTTCAACCATTGTGGAAAGCAGTATGGAGGTTCCTCAAAA
Source organism: Smutsia gigantea (assembly GCA_032199065.1). NCBI lineage: Eukaryota > Metazoa > Chordata > Mammalia > Pholidota > Manidae > Smutsia > Smutsia gigantea. The sequence continues at coordinate 60,567 of JAVSCE010008207.1, read as the reverse complement.
AACTCAAAATAGAAATACCATTTGACCCAGGAATTCCACTCCTAGGAATTTACCCCAAGACTGCAGCAGCACAGCTTGAAAAAGACATATACACCCCTATGTTTATCAGAGCACTATTTACAATAGCCAAGAAATGGAAGCAACCTAAGTGTCCATCAGTACATGAATGGATAAAGAAGAAGTGGTACATATACACAATGGAATATTTTTCAGGTATAAGAAGAAAACAAATCCTACCATTTGCAATAACATGGATGGAGCTAGAGGATATTATGCTCAGTGAAATAAGCCAAGCCGAAAGAGACAAGTATCAAATGATTTCACTCATATGTGGAGTATAAGAACAAAGAAAAAAACTGAAGGAACAAAACAGCAGCCGACTCACAGAACCCAAGAATGGACTAATAGATACCAAAGGGAAAGGGACTGGGGAAAATGGGTGGTAAGGGAGGGATAAGGGGGAAAAAGGGGCATTACGATTAGCAGATGTAATGTTGGGGGAGCACGGGGAGGGCTGTACAACTCAGAGAACACAGTGTTTCTGTAGCATCTAACTACGCTGATGGACAGTGACTGTAATGGGGTTGGTGGGGGGGGACCTGATGAAGGGGGTAGTTTAATAACCATAATATTGCACATGTAATTGTAGATTAATGATACCAAAATAAAAATTTTAAAATAAATGGGATGTGTATTTCAAGGCTTGTGGGTATGTCAATTTAAGTTCTGTCGAAGTCTCATGTCCGCGGACCCTCACGGCCACACGGTTTCAGCAGCAGGCCCGCTCCGTGCCTTCTCAGGCCTGGGAGAGGGAACGTGCACCGGGGCCGAGCAGCCTCCCCCTCTTGCCCCCGCGGCCCTCGTCGGGCGCCCCTCCCCGCCTCGGCTGAGCGGCCCCAGGTCACGCGGGCGAGTCCCAGCCTGGCCGGCAGAGGGCGCGCGCCCTCGGGAATGCGACGCCCGCTCACGTCGTGTTCCAGCGCGGCGCCGAGAGCGCACCCAGTCTGGGTGGGCGGCGAGCGCGGCTGCTGGTGCGGCGGAGTGAAGGAACCGTTCTCCCGAGGGGCAGCCGACCGGCTCGCCTCTAGGAGCCCGAGGGGACGCTGACCCAGACCCAGCGCGCTTCCAGAAGGAAGCCGGGTGGAGCCGGCCGCTGGGGCTTCCCTCTCCCCGGTCTCCCTCCCCGGGAGGCTCCTCGCGCCGAGGTTGTGCTGGTGTGGGCGGCAGCCCTGCTGGCTTTCGTGGCAAAGCCTCCAGCCCCTGGGGCACAGAGGAAAAACTCCCAAATTGCTCTACGATGCATTCAGGGGTGAAGGCCTGGAATTAGGGAGAGGGGCCTGGGACGGACGTCCTCTGAGATGCCCCCTGTGCCAGAGGCTGACACATTTCAAGGAACTGTGACGTTGGGCTCAGATCTCCTCTGTCTCCTGCTTCATTCAGGCACTTAAAATCGTTCACGCCTGCTGTGTTATTGGCACTGTGCTAACCCCGGATACAGCAGTGACCAAAAGACAAGACTTTAACAAATATAACTAGACGACTGTGGTTACTGCAACAAAAGAGAGATGCTGTGGAGGCGTGTAGTGAGGGAAGGGGAGCAGTCACAAAAGCTGGGAAAAGACAAATGGTTAAGAAAGGAGGTGGAGAGTTCCAAGAGGGACTCGTCTGCGCAAAGGCCCTGTGGCAGGTGGCACGTTCAGTAATGGTGACAGATATACAACTGAGTCACTCTCTACCCTAGCACTGTTTTTCTCTTGACAGCAATTATAACTTTCTGAAATTATCTTGTTTATATTTTTACTTGTTTATTATTCTCCTCACCTCACGAAAATGTCAGCTCTCCAGAGCCAGGAATCCTACCATCTCGGTAACTGTGTCCCTAGCTCCCAGGACAGTGCCTGTCAAATACTAGGTGCTCAACAAATACTTGTGGAAAATCGTGATGATGATGAAGATGGCTGACATATATGCATGCTGTGTTCCAGCCACACTTCTAAGACTCTTTTACACACAAACATGTAAACCTCACAGCCCCCCTGTGGGGAAACTGAAGCACCGAGAGGGTAACTTACTGATTTCTCAAGAGCTGTGGGAACCTGACTCAGGATTCTGCATCCGTCAGGCTTGTCCAGAGCCCATGCCCTGACACACCACCCCCAAATCCAAATAAAGTGAATGAATCAGCTTATATGTATATACTGTTTTGAGCATGTTTGTGCCTATGTGAGCAAGGAGGCGAGTGTATTCCATGATGGAAGATTAGGCTCTCAGAAACCACCACCATGTGACCAAAGGTCGGAGTGTCTAGGTTCCACCCAGTGAGGGGGAAAGAGATGTTGAGGCAGGTCAGTTTAAAGCGTTAAAAAGTTTTAGGCCGAATGTGTGGCCTGATTAAATTGACAGGTTGGAGAAAAGATTGGAGGCGGCCCAAGTGGATGCAGAGACACCAACTGTAACGTAAATGAGAAAGATGAATGGTTTCAAGAGGTAATGAAGAGTTAAAAATCAACATGACTTGGAGATAAATAGGACGTAGGAGTATATCAGGCAGGGTTCTGTTACTAGAAATAGTGTATGAGTTAGTTTCTGCTGAATAACAAACCACTCCAAAACTTAATGGCTTAAAACAATAAACAAGTATTATTTCTCATAATTCTGTGGTCTGATTTGGGTAATTCTTCTTTCTGGTCTGGCGTAGTGTGGCTGGTACTGAGTGGCCTAGGATGCCCCCCGAGTTTGTAGGCTTGCTCGGTGTTTAGCTGGGGTATCAAGGATGACTTGACCACCCGTCTGCCATTATCCAGCAGGCGCCCAGCCTCGTTTACATGGTGGTATCTGTGGGCATAAGAGAGCAAGCTGCAATACTCCTATACCCCTTGGGTCGTACTTGCTGATGTCCCATTGGACAAGTCCAGATTCAAGGAGTGGAGAAATAGACTCCACTTCTTGGGAAGTATGGCAATGACATTGTAAAACCATGTTCAACACCGGGAATAGGAGGAATTCCTGCAGCCGTTTTTGCAATCTACCACAAAGGGAAATGACTGGCTGGTTTAGGCATTTGTGAGAAAGTGAAAACTTTGGGGAAGGCCTGGAGAACTTGGAACAAAGTCAGAAATCAGGCCACAGAACTGCTGAAGGAAGGACATTGGTGTGTTGCTGTAACACTGCACCCACTGCTGCTCTGGGAGTTGATCTGTGGCAACCACTACTGGTGGCAGAGGAAGGCCCCTGAGGGCCCTGCTTCTCTGCTCCTCCTCTGAGATCCAGTATAGATATATTGGATTGGTGGAGCTAGGGCACACACAAAACCCTGTTTGCAAGGTGGGCAGAGCTTCGAGCAGCGTGCCTGGTCATTAGTTTTGTACAGAGGGAGATGAGGTCTGAGGTAAGGGTCTATACAGACACGTGGGCAGTGGTGAATGGCTTTGCTCAGAAGTAGCAAGATTAGAAAATGGGAGTTGAGATCTGGGGCATGTGGATGACTGAGGCAGTGGCATAAAGCATTTCATGCCATTGGCCACCAGGGGGGCCCTGAGCAAAACAGGTGGACAGATGACTTGTATGCGGGAGATCAATCAGCCTCTGTCCTTGGCGCCCCCTGGTGCTTGTACCATGAGCCCATAACAAGCTGTCCATAGTGACAGTGTTGGAAGCTGCCCGTGGGCCCAGCAGGCCTACTTCACTGATGCCCAACCTGCCAGCAGCAGAGCCATTTGAGGCTGACACCAGTGTCCTTCCCTCTCTCAAGGAGACCAGCCACCAGGATTAAGTGGTCACCAACTTAGCAACACATCCTTCCATCCTCTCCTCCTTCCCTGTCATGTTCAGCCTTCTCCACGAGGTCCCCCCAATTGAGCCTTTATCTCCGGCTCTGCTTTTTCGGGTATCTAGGTCAAGACCATGCGTTGAGCACACCTCTCCACCCCCGCAGATGGAGGGCGGAGGGCTGCTCGCACTTCCCTCCAGCAGTTCCTGCGGGAGAACTTTTATGTGTCTTCTGAAGCTTGAGCAACATTCTAGAGAGACATTCAGGTGTCTTAAGCACCCAGATGGCCAGGAGTTCATATCCAGCCAGCTGCTCTCAAACACTCCATAGGGCCACAGGTGTGTGGGAGTGTCACCGGGAGATATGTGGGCTATGGGCCTGATGGGAAGAGCCTGTCCTGTTGGTGTAAGGGGACCTTGGCAGAAAAACTGGAGATTTTCCATCAGAGACCAAGGGCAGGGGCAGGCTACAGCTATCTTCTGGAGGGATGGAGTCTCCTATGTCAAGGAAAAGAAGGACAGGAGTCCCTGGGATAGAGGGAGTGGGGAGCGCTCTCCAAAATCCACCACTTGAGAGAGAGAAAGCTTTCGATGTCTGCTGTGGCCAGGGGAACCTCCCTCAGACAAGAGAGCTGACCCTGACCCCGTGCCTGTCTTTGCTCTTTAATCCTGGAGGGTCTGGAGGTCACCAGGGTGTGGAGGAAGCAGGGGACAGTGAGGTCAGGTGGCTGAGAAGCCCTCAGCCCCCCTTTTCCACCACAATGTCTGCAGCTGCTGTGGCCCAAGCTGGGCAAGGGAGTCGCTGTGGCGACCACATAGGTCTAAGAGGTTAGGCGTTCTGAGGATTACCCCGACTGAGCATTTTCCTGACCGACTAAACTGGGGTAGTTACTCATGATCAGAGCAACCAGGAAGGTCATGGGGCTTGCCCTGGGAAGAACTAGCTCCGGGTCAGCAGGGAGAGGAGACGAAGAGTCAGTTTCCAAGAGCTTACCACGAGACGTGCTGGCCCACTCTAGGGGGTGTCATCTGGTGAAAACAATGTCTGCCACCACGGGAGGCCCCGTGCTCTGCTGGTGGCAATGTGAACTGGTGCAGCTGCTGTGCGAACAGTATGGCACTGCCTCAAAACGTCCACGTACGATCCAGCCATCCTTTCATTCCAAAGAATTGGGTGCAGGAGCTTGAACAGGTGTCTGAGCACCCATGTTCCCAGCAGCGTTATTCACAATAGCCAGAGCAGGGAGGTAACCCTAGTGTCCAAAAGTGGGTGACAGGATGAACAAAAATATGTTACAGACACACAGTGGGATATCATTGGGCCTTAAAAAAGGAAGGAAATTCGACACATTACAACATGATGAACCTTGAGGATATTATGCCAACTGAAATAAACCAGGGACAAAATGACCATGTATGATGCCACATATACTGAGGTACCCAAAGCAGTTCACAGAGACAGAGTAAAGGGGGTTGCCAGGGGCTGGGGGAGGGTTTCATGGGGACAGATCCAGTTTTGCAGGATGAAAGGAGTTCTGCCAATGGACGGTGGTGGTGCACCACAGTGTGAATGTGCCGGATGACCTGCGCTTAATGGCACTGAAAATGGTTAAGATGGTAAATTCTATGTGTATTTTGCCCCCTGCACACACAGCAATAGATACCAATAGGGTACTTGTATCAGTGTTGGTCCCTACACTCCAGCCTGGACCCTACAAGTCCCAGATAGGCATCCTCAGCTATAACAGAACAAACGGATCTTTGCTTATTTTTTTTATAATTTATTTTGGTATCATTAATCTACAATTACATGTGCAATATTATGGTTATTAAACTACCCCTTCATCAGGTGCCCCCCACCAACCCCATTACAGTCACTGTCCATCAGCGTAGTGAGATGCTATAGAATCACTGCTTGTCTTCTCTGAGTTGTACAGCCCTCCCTGTACCCCCCCAACATTACATCTGCTAATCGTAATGCCCCTTTTCCCGCTTGTCCCTCCCTTCCCACCCATCTTCCCCAGTCCCTTTCCTTTTGGTAACTATTAGTCCGTTCTGTGAGTCTGCTGCTGTTTTGTTCCTTCAGTTTTTTTCTTTGTTCTTATACTCCACATATGAGTGAAATCATTTGATACTTGTCTTTTTCGGCTTGGCTTATTTCACTGAGCATAATACCCTCTAGCTCCATCCATGTTGTTGCAAATGGTAGGATTTGTTTTCTTCTTACGGCTGAATAATATTCCATTGTGTATATGTACCACCTCTTCTTTATCCATTCATGTACTGATGGACACTTAGGTTGCTTCCATTTCTTGGCTATTGTAAATAGTGCTGCAATAAACATAGGGGTGCATGTGTCTTTTTCAAACTGCGCTGCTGCATCCTTAGGGTAAATTCCTAGGAGTAGGATTCCTGGGTCAAGTGGTATTTCTATTTTGAGTTTTTTGAGGAACCTCCATACTGCTTTCCACAATGGTTGAACTAATTTGCTTTCCCACCAGCAGTGTAGGAGGGTTCCCTTTTCTCCACATCCTCGCCAACATTTGTTGTTGTTTGTGTTTTGGATGTTGGCCATCCTCACTGGTGTGAGGTGATATCTCATTGTGGTTTTAATCAGCATTTCTCTGATGATTAGCGATGTGGAACATCTTTTCATGTGCCCGTCGGCCATCTGAATTTCTTCTTTGAAGAAGTGTCTATTCATGTCCTCTGCCCATTTCTTAATTGGATTATTTGCCTTTTGTTTGTTGAGGTGCGTGAGTTCTTTATATATTTTGGATGTCAACCCCTTATCCGATACGTCATTTATGAATATATTCTCCCATACTGTAGGATGTCTTTTTGTTCTACTGATGGTGTCCTTTGCTGTACAGAAGCTTTTCAGCTTGATATAGTCCCACTTGTTCATTTTTGCTTTTGTTTCCCTTGCCCGGGGAGATATGTTCATGAAGAAGTCACTCATGTTTATGTCCAAGAGATTTTTGCCTATGTTTTTTTCTAAGAGTTTTATGGTTTCATGACTTACATTCAAGTCTTTGATCCACCTTGAGTTTACCTTTGTGTATGGGGCTTTCATTCTCTTACATGTAACTGTCCAGTTTTCCCAACACCAGCTGCTGAAGAGGCTGTCATCTCCCCATTGTATATCCAAGGCTCTTTTATCAAATACTAATTGACTGTAAATGTTTGGGTTAATGTTTGGATTTTCTATTCTGTTCCACTGGTCTGTGGGTCTGTTTTTGTGCCAATACCAAATTGTCTTAATTACTGTGGCTTTGTAGTAGAGCTTGCAGTTAGGGAGCATAATAGCCCCTGTTTTATTCCTCCTTCTCAGGATTGCTTTGGCTATTCGGGGTCTTTTGTGGTTCCATATGAATTTTAGAATCATTTATTCCAGTTCATTGAAGAAAGCTGGTGGTAGTTTGATAGGGATTGCGTTGAATCTGTTGATTGGTTTAGGTAGTATAGCCATTTTGACAATATTTATTCTACCTAGCCAAGAGCATGGGATGAATTTCCAATTGTTGGTGTCCTCTTTAATTTCTCTTAGGAGTGTCTTGTAGTTTTCAGGGTATAGGTCTTTCACTTCCTTCATTAGGTTTATTCCTAGATATTTTATTCTTTTTGATGCAATTGTGAATGGAATTGTTTTTCAGATTTCTCTTTCTGTTAATTCATCGTTAGTGTATAGGAAAGCAACAGATTTCTGTGTGTTAATTTTGTATCCTGCAACTTAGCTGAATTCAGATATTAGTTCTAGTAGTTCTGGAGTGGAGTCTTAGGGTTTTTTATGTACAGTATCATGTCATCTGCAAATAGTGACCATTTGACTTCTTCTTTACCAGTCTGGATGCCTTGTATGTTTTTGTTTTGTCTGATTGCCATGACTAGGACCTCCAGTACTATGTTGAAAAACAGTGGAGAGAGTGGGCATCCCTGTCTTGTTGCTGATCTTAGATGAAAAGCTTTCAGCTTCTTGCTGTTAAGTAGATGTTAGCAGTGGGTTTGTCATATATGGCCTTTATGATGATGAGGTACTTGCCCTCTATACCCATTTTGTTGAGAGTCTTGAATTTTGTCAAATGCCTTTTCAGCATCTATGGAGATGATCATGTGGTTTTTTTTCTTCTTTTTGTTGTTGTGGTGGATGATGTTGATGGATTTTCAAATGTACCATCCTTGCATCCCTGGGATGAATCCTACTTGATCATGGTGTACGATCCTCTTGATGTATTTTTGAATTCGGTTTGCTAATATTTTGTTGAGTATTTTTGCATCTATGTTAATCAGGGATATTGGTCTGTAAATTTCTTTTTTGATGAGGTCTTTGCCAGGTTTCAGTATTAGAGTGATGCTGGCTTCTTAGAATGAGTTTGGAAGTATTCCCTCCTCTTCTATTTTTTGGAAATTTTAAGGAGGATGGCTGTTATTTCTTCTCTATATGTCTGGTAGAATTCAGAGGTGAATCCATCAGGTCTGGGGTTTTGTTCTTGGGTAGTTTTTTGATTACCAATTCAATTTTGTTGCTGGTGATTGGTCTGTTTAGTTTTTCTGTTTCTTGTTTGGTCAGTCTTGGAAGGTTGTATTTTTCTAAGAAGTTGTCCATTTCTTCTAGGTTTTCTAGCTTGTTAGCATATAGATTCTCATAATATTCTCTTATAATTCTTTGTATTTCTGTGGGGTCCGTCGTTATTTTTCCTTTCTCATTTCTGATTCTGTTTATGTGTGTAGATTCTCTTTTTCTCTTAATGAGTCTGGCTAGGGGTTTATCTATTTTGTTTATTTTTTCAAAGAACCAGGTCTTGGTTTCATTGATTTTTTCTATTGTTTTATTCTTCTCAATTTTATTTATTTCTTCTCTAATCTTTATTATGTCCCTCCTTCTGGTGACTTTGGGCCTCATTTGTTCTTCTTTTTCCAATTTCAGTAATTGTGTCTTTAGACTATTCATTTGGGAATGTTCTTCCTTCTTTAAATAGGCCTGGATTGCAATATACTTTCCTCTTAGAACTGCCTTTGCTGCATCCCACAGAAAATGTGGCTTTGTGTTGTTTTTGTCATTATTCTCCATATATTCTTTGATTTCTGTTTTGATTTGGTCATTAACCCATTGATTAATTAGGAGAATGTGGCTAAGTCTCCATGTATTTGTGAGCCTTTTTTTTTCTGTCTTAAATTTATCTCTAGTTTTATACCTTTGCGATCTGAGAAGTTGGTTGGTAGGATTTAAATATTTTTGAATTTACTGAGGTTCTTTTTGTGGCCTAGTATGTGATCTATTCTGGAAAATGTTCCATGTGCACTTGAGAAGAATGTGTATCCTGTTGCTTTTGGGTGTAGAGTTCTGTAGATGTCTGTTAGGTCCATCTGTTCTAGTGTGTTGTTCAGTGCCTCTGTGTCTTTACTCATTTTCTGTCTGGTTGATCTGTCCTCTGGAGTGAGTGGTGTGTTGAAGTCTCCTAAGATGAATGCATTGCTGTCTATTTCCTCCTTTAATTCTGTTAGTATTTGTTGCACATATGCTGGCGCTCCTGTGTTGGGTGCACATATATTTATAATGGTTATATCTTCTTGTTGGACTGACCCCTTTATCATTATGTAATGTCCTTCTTTATCTTTTGCTACTTTCTTCGTTTTGAAGTCTATTTTGTCTGATACAAGAACTGCAACACCTGCTTTTTTCTCCTTGTTTGCATGAAATATCTTTTTCCATCCCTTCACTTTTAGTCTGTGTATATCTTTGGGTTTGCAGTGAGTCTCTAGTAAGCAGCATATAGATGGGTCTTGCTTTTTTATCCATTCTATTACTCTGTGTCTTTGATTGGTGCATTCAGTCCATTTACATTTAGGGTGATTATGGATAGATATGTACTTATTGCCATTGCTGGCTTTAGATTCGTGGTTACAAAAGGTTCAAGGGTTGATTCTTTACTATCTAACAATCTAACTTAACTTTCTTGTTAAGTTATTGTAACCACAGTCTGATGTTTCTTTATTTCTCTCCCTTCTTATTCTTCCTCCTCCTTCCTTTGTAAACTAGGTGTTTTATTCTTTGCTTTTAGTTAGTATTTGGATGGTCTGCTTTCTTTGCTATGATTTTATTTTCTCTGGCAACATCTTTTAGCCCTAGGAGTGCTTCCCTCTAAAGCAGTATCTTTAAGATGTCCTGTAGAGGTAGTTTATGGGAGGCAAACTGTCTCAGCTATCGCTTGACTGGAAATTGTTTAAGCCCTCCATCATATTTAAATGATAATCATGCTGGATACGATATTCTTGGTTCGAGGCCCTTCTGTTTCATTACATTAAATATATCATGCCATTCTCTTTTGGCCTGTAGGGTTTCTGTTGAGAAGTCTGATGATCATCTGATCGGTTTTCCTTTGTAGGTGATCTTTTTTCTCTCCCTAGCTGCCTTTCATACTCTATCCTCATCTTTGATCTTTGCCATTTTAATTATTATGTGTCTTGGGGTTGTCTTCCTTGGGTCCCTTGTGTTGGGAGATCTGTGGGCTTCCGTGGACTGTAAGATGATTTCCTTCCCCAGCATGGGAAAGTTTTCAGCAATTATTTCCTCAAGGACACTTTCTATCCCTTTTTCTCTCTCTTCTTCCTCTGGTACTCCTATAATGCGAATATTGTTCTGTTTGGATTGGTCACACAGTTCTCTTAATATTCTTTCATTCCTAGACATCCTCTTATCTCTCTCTGCCTCAGCTACTCTGTATTCCTTTTCTCTGATTTCTATTGCATTAACAGTCTCTTTCATCTCGTCCAGTCTGCTGCTGAGCTCGTTGGTGTCTTGTCTCATTTCTGCATTGTCTTTCCTGACTTCCCTCACTTCCTCCCTCAGCTCTTGGATATTTCTCTGTAGATCCATCAGCATGGTTATGACTTTTATTCTGAATTCTTTTTCATGAAGATTATGCATTTTCATCCCTTAGGCTCCCTCTCTGGTTTTGTCTGGTGGAGCTTTGTCTGTACCATATTCCTCTGTCTTTTCATGGTGATAGAAGTGGTAACTGGCAGGTGCCATATGTGTCAGCTGGCCTCTTGAATACTTTAAAGAATAAAAAAATAAAAACAAAAATTGAAGAAAAAACCAAATACAAAAAAAAAAAAAGGAAGAGAAGGAAAGCGAAAAAAAAAAAGAAGAGAAAGAAAAGAGAAAAAAAAGTAAAGCCCGCTGGGAGTAGATTCTGTATGGATGCTGTAGGTGGCGCTGTTGCTCCACTCTTCTGCAGCTGCTGCCACGCTGTTCTGCTGGGCCGTTTGCAGCTCTGGGTGGGTTGGGAATGAATGGAAGGCTATTGTTCTCCGTGCAAAGTTTCAGTGCGGCTACTTTTCCTAGTCGCCAGGCAAGGGGTCCGAAATTCCTCAGGACTTCCAGCCGCTGGGCTGAATGTGCTGGGATGATCGTAAGACTGCTGAAGAAAGCATGTGCTTTTCTTTTGTCCTGGGAGCCGGCTGCAAGGACCCGTGCGCGTTCCCAGCTCAAAACCTGCACCTTCTCCCTTTCCAATCTCCACTACACCACGCGATGTGTGTCAGCACTCCCCACGCAGATCACCAGGGCTGTTTATTTCACAGGCCTGTTCTTCCACTCCCTCCCAGCTCTGCATCCTCTCCTCCCGCTGGTGAGCTGGGGTGCGAGAGTGTTCTGATCCCACCGGGACATGGCTCCATATCTTACCCACCTCACAGGGTGCTAGGTGGTCTCAGGTGCAGATGCAGGCTGTGCGTTGTCCTGTGTATTCTAGTCTCTCTTTTAGGAATAGTTTTATTTGCTGTATTTTCATAGATATATATGGGTTTGGGAGGAGATTTCCACTGCCCTGCTCATGCCGGCATCTTCCCGGAACTCACAGTCCTTTTAATTCCCCAGTGTGGCCAGTGAAAAAGCCAAATGGCTCCTGGTGTATGACATGGACTACAGGGAATTGAATAAAGTCACACCCCCTTTGCATGCTGTTGTCCCCTCTATAGCACCCCTTATGGACACACTAAGTCATGAACTGAGGACATATCATTATGTAGTAGACCTTGCTAATGCTTTCTTCTCTATTGATATAGCACAGGAAAGCTAGGAACAGTTTGCCTTCATGTGGGAAGGCTGGCAGAGGACATTCACTGTCCTTCCACAGGCATACCTCCACAGTCCCACCATATGTCACTGACATATAGCCCAGGACTTGTCCAAAAGGAAGAAACTGCAAATAGTGAGGCTGTATCATTACATTGATGATATTTTGCTCACATCTGATTCTTTTGAAGTTTTAGAAGGGGAAGTTCCTAGACTGCTGCAACATCTACAGGAGAAAGGATGGGCTGTGAACAGAACCAAGGTTCAGGGACGTGGTGTGTCTGTAAATTTCTTGGGGGTTGTCTGGTTGGGTAAAATTAAAGTTATCCCAGAAGCAGTCATAGACAAGGTCCAGGCTTTCCACACCCCTACCACTGTGGCAGTCTTACAAGAGTTTTTGGTCTTTTGGGTTACTGGAGAGTGTTTATTCACACTTGGCACAAATTCTGAAGCCCTTATACTGGTTGGTATGAAAGGGCACCAGATGGGACTGGAATGAGACATGTGCAGCTGCTTTTAATGATGCTAAGTGAGCAGTTGAAGCAGTACAGGTCTTGAATGTAATGAGATCATCAAGACCCTGTGAGCTAGATATTCATGTAATTGAAGATGGTTATGGATGGGGTCTTTGGCAGCGGCTTGAGCGGACACACCAACCTATTGGATTCTAGTCACAACTATGGAAAGGATCAGAGGTCTGGTACACCCTGACAGAATCAACTGGCTGCTGTGTACCACACCTTGCTGGCTACGGAGCCCATCACCAGAACACCTCCAACCAAGGTAATAACCACCTATCCCATCACAGGGTGGGTGCAAGATTGGACCCAAAGGCCACAGAGTGGCATGGCACAGACACCTACACTGGCCAAATGGGGTGCATATTTACAGCAGCGCAGCACCCTCTCTACTAGCTCCTTAAGAGGAGAACTCCAACACCTACTGGGGCCAGTGACCTATACCAGTGAAAAGTGAGAAGAACTCACTTTTGAGCCATTGGTAGCCAAGAGTCCTTATCAGGAGGAAAAAGCCCCTATACCTGAAGACGCTTGGTATACATACAGCTCCAGTCATGGACAGACCCCAAAGTCTAGAGCTCTGGCTTTCCATCCTAAGACTGAGACAATATGGATGGAGGATGGAGAGGGGAAGAGCAGCCAGTGGGCTGAGTTGTGGGCAGTATGTCTCGTGATCACCCAGGAGCCCTCCCCCATAGTTGTCTGCACTGACAGCTGGGCTGTCTATCAGGGCTTGACCCTGTCGTTACCAACATGGTACCATGCCAACTGGATGGTTGGTCACTGGCCCCTTTGGGAGCAAGAGTTGTGGCAAGACCTATGGGCCTCTGGTCAGACTAAGACAATTACCGTATATCATGTGACTGGCCATTTGCCTTTGGAATCCCCAGGGAATGATGAAGCAGACACATTGGCCCAGATGTGCTGGCAAGAAGGAAAGCCTACCTCTGATGTGGCCCAGTGGTCATGTCAGCATTTGTTCCACGCAGGGCAAAAGACAATGTGGGCTGTAGCCCATCGGTGAGGCTTGCCATTGACCTTTGAATGTCAGCAGAGCCCGGAAGGAGTGCCTTGTGTGCTCTAAGAGGGACTTATACTGAGTCCTGAAGCAGCATGGGACAATAGTAAAGTGGCCCATACCCCTTGTCAGGTGGCAGATCGACTATATTGGGCCACTGCCCATATCAGAAGGGTGTCGATATGCCATGACTTGTGTGGACACAGATACTGGACTGTTGGTTGCTTTTCCTGCACATTGTGCAGATCAGCAAACCACCAAGAGGGGCCTAGAGCATCTCTTTGCAGCTTATGGCCAGCCTCAGGTGATTGAGAGCGATCAAGGCACCCACTTGACTGGACATGTGTTACAAGAATCGCTGCAGCAATTAGGAATAAAGTGGAAGTTTCCTGTACCATATAAACCTACCAGGAGAGGCATGATAGAGAGGTACAATGGTTTGTTGAAATCTGGCCTCAAGTTGGACACCAATAGTATATGGGGCTGGCTAGCTCACTTATGGGCAGTGCTACGGTGTTTGAAGGAGAAGCCCTGAAAAGGAACATTGAGCCCTGTGGATATGCTCACACACATTGCTGTCTCTCATATACAAGTGTATGTGAAAACCAAAGAGGAGTTATTGAAGTCAGGATATGGCCAGCTGAACAACACCCTGCTGCCAGCCCCTACTGCATTAAACCCTGGAGACACTGTTGAATGGACATGGCCCTGGACATTTTGACACATGGACCAGTGATGGCTGGCCCTTCTGTCACTTTGGGGAAAAGGTCTGGAAGCTGGCTTCGTGTGTATTCCTGGAGTAACAGCAGAGAGGTCCCCAAGGATCATGGTAGTGTACCCAAAACGTTTGGGAGGTAAGAGCATCTTATGGGGAAATTTTGTTTTTTCTTTATGGCTAGTGCATGTATCTCCCACAGCTCTATATATTGACCCATCTGTAACTCCCACAGGGAGGGGGGTGAAAGTCTGGTATACTAGACCAGGAGGAGATCCCATTCCTGCCACTGTTCTATCACAGGACCACTCTCTTGCTTGTATCCTACCTGATGGACAAGATTTGCCTATGCTGGTGTCATTAAAACATCTATCTTATCATCCTTAAGTCTATTTTTTTTCTACAGTCCTTGTGGCCTGGATGCGCCCCCTGGCTGCAGCTGCCGTGTGATGATTGCTCTGAACTCCCTACCTGTTCAGCTGCTGATTGCCTGTGGAATGAATGGACAAGCTATGGACTTAATCTGCATAGGGCTTTGAATCTAGCTGAATCCTCCAGTTTTAGGATTGTCATGATTTTATGTCTCGTTACAATGCTCCAGTTTTCTCACACAGGAGTCATCGTGGAAGATGGGGAATGAATAGATTGTGAGATGAGACTTCTTGAGGGATGGGCTGTGGGGAAAATTGCAGCATTTCCAGAATCTCTCACTTGGCTTAGTGAATCTCCATACAATGGATGTTTCCAGGGGGTGGAGAGGAGTAGTCCATCTCCTTGTCAATAGGTAATTACAAGGTTAATGAGGGCTTATCTGGACTGGAAAGATTGAGTGGGGATTGCTTCTTCTGCAGCAGCTGGGTCAGGAAAGATTCAGGAAAGCAGAAGTGGCCTGCTTGTAAGAAATAAAAGGGTTTCATCAACTTTATTTCTCCCCTTGACTGATTTTTTTTTGTAGGTCGTGAGAATCCACTGACATGTTTTGAACAGTGTGGTCTCTCACATTTATTTATTTTTAAATGAAAAGAAAAATTGCCATGCTGTAGAACATAGAAAGTGAGGCTTGACTGATGGCAAACGAGGCTTGTTAAAACTTCAGAAATGTTCATAAAATACCACTTCTTAAACCAGGGTAGTGGATTGGGCTAGAGAGAAAGGGATAGGTGACTAGAAAGTTATAAGTGTTTTAACTTTGGGTAAGAACTACAGCAGTTTGTAGTAACCACATTGTTTTTTCTATTTTTATTTTTTATTAAGGTATTACTGATATATACTCTAATGAAGGTTTCACATGAAAAAACAATGTGGTTACTGCATTTATCCATATTATCAAGTCCCCACCCATACCCCATTGCAGTCACTGTCCATCAGTGTAGTAAGATGCCACAGATTCACTGTTTGCCTTCTCTGTGCTACACTGTTTTCCCTGTGACCCCCCCCACACCATGTGTACTAAGCAAAACCCCCTCAATCCCCATCTCCTTCCCTCCAACCCACCCTCCCACACCCCACCCCTTTGGTAACCACTAGTCCCTTCTTGTAGTCTTGTAAGACCCAGAAAACAGGCCCTGCTCAGCCCCGGGATGGACAGCGACCCAAATACTCACAAGAGACCGGTCTTGATGCAAACAGCAAGAGGTTTATTGATTCCACCAGCACGCTGGGGTCAAGACTCATGACTCACGCAGGAGCAGAGGAGTCCGACCCCGAGCAGAAATCACAGGAGGTTTTAAAGGAAAAGGGACCACAACCAGGGGGAGGCGAGGGGGAGGTCTGCTGATGATTTGATAGCAAAAATATTTCAATTAGGGTCTCACAGGGCTTTATCTTTAAGGTCTATCAGTTTGGGAAAGATTACCTAGGCACGGGTTTGCAAGCTATTGTGTCATTGTGTTCAGGCCGGTTTTTATGACTCAGGCCAAGGGTCAGAGCCTACTTAAAAATTTCTTATTCTTTCAGGTGGTTTCGGGGAAACTGAAACTCAAGCCCTCTGATTTCTGAGGCTTTCTGGGGCCTGTCATGGCGTTAGTTTGGTCCTTTCATTCCCCACTTCTTCTTATGCATAGTTCTAATCATAGAACTAGAATTCCGTATTATCATAAAATTCTTTCTCAGAATCAGGTACGGACTGGTAATGTTGTCTTAACATTAAGATTTGTACTGCACCAATCCGTTCTCTAATAAAAGTTACTAATCTGTTCAGAATGCAAGGGCCAATAGTGAGTAACAGAAGCAGAATCAGAATAGGTCCTAAAAGGGAAGATATTAAAGTAGTAAACCAGGGAGATTTACTAAACCATCCTTGTTGAGATTCTCGTTCCCGCAGGCGTTTATCTAACCTTTCCCTCAGCTTAGACATGGAGTCTTTTAAAATTCCAGAATGATCTACATAGAAGCAGTATTCTTCCCTCAATGCAGCACACAGTCTACCATCCTTCAAAAACAACAAATCTAGCCCTCTACTATTCTGCAATACTACTTCAGACAAAGAAGTCAGGAATTCCTCTAGTTTGGAGATAGATTGTTCTAAGGCTCGTAAGTCCTCATCTATTGCGGCTCTCAACATCTGGAAGTGCTGAGGCCCTTGTATCAAAGCTGCAGTTCCAGTACCTACTCCAGCTGCTACTCCGAGACCTAGAAGAACAGCTAGAGTCAAAGAGATTGGTTCTCTTTTATACCTAGAGGGTCTGTGGTCAAACTCATCAACAAATGACTCTTCAGGGTGGTAGAGGACCCGAGGCACAAGCTGTACTAACACACAATAATCTTTAGAACTGTTAAAAATTGCCGTAGAAATGCATGGGGTCAGGCCAGTGCTGCAGGCCCACCACTTATCCAGGCTGGGTACCAGGTAATAATTGGAAGAGGTCTGAGGGCTCTGAACAGTAACATTGCACAAGTGTTGATATGCTTTAGGCGGGTTACCAAGGCATATTCCTTCTCCTGAGACTTCTGTAAGAGTGAGTTTATTTCTTGATCCCCAATTACAAAAGTCATGACTGGTAGTATTATTGTCAGTTCCAACAGTAGTTATGCCTTCATAGTAAGGGGGACCTGAGGCCAGGCATAGCCAGCATGACTTAGTGATATCAGGGTTAGTATTATTCAGGAGATTGAAGGCTCCTTGTATCAAATTCAGCAATCTCTGCCCCATATTAAGTGACAGGGTACCTGGTACCTCGGGGGAAATCTCAGCCTGGTCAGGGATGGTAGAGGTTTTTATGTTATTCTGAGGAGGCAGAGGTGGAGTGGGTGGGGCTAGCGCAGGCAGCCAAGGAGGCAACTTCTGTTTAGACAATACTTCATTGGGACCAATTGGTTGAGTGGGGGGGTTTCTATCCTTAGTCTTATTATCAGGGTGGAACCTTCTCCTCCATTCCAATATTCCCAAAAAACTATTCCCCACATCATGCCACGTACCCATTTACTGATATCTTCCTTTTTCCCTTTCTCAGTAAAGGTTACCTTTAAAAAATCTAAATCTCTAGAGGAACAGTCTTTTGGAAATACAGAGACCCAGGATCCCCACCCGCGTGGACCAGTTACATAAGTTAGGTTGACATGGGTATTTTTTGGATTAGCAAAGGAAATTTGTATTCTGTCTTGAGAGGAGTCCGTTGGCCACTTCCAGTCCCCGTCATTTGATGTGACACAACTCCATTTCTTACAATAAGAATCTACAATCTCTCCACAGTATTGCCCTTTGTCGGTGCCTGGGCAACTATAGAAGCCATAGCGGCGCACGTACCACTGTTCTCCTCTCGCTCCCAAATTTATCTGACGTAGGCAAAAGTAAAGGTCTGGCCACCACGTCCCAGGAGGAATGATACTTTGCATGCTGTTAAGTACAGTGCCTGTATCAGAGTTAATAAGGAGCCAGGTAAGTAGCTGGGGAGCATGGGGGTTAGGAAGGGTCAGGCTTACGGTGTAAGCGAAGCTTAAGAGGATTATCAGTCTTTTCCACGTGCCAGGACTCATCTTCTTCTGCCTTTGGTGCAGCTTTTAGGTGGGAGGCGTGGATCCAGGCGGCTATTCCTTCGACCTTCACTGCAGTGGGAGTTGTCAGCAGGACTAGGTAGGGTCCTTTCCACCGAGGCTCGAGATTCCCAACATGGTGTCTGCGTACGTAGACAGCATCTCTCACTTGGAACCAGTGAGGGACAATGGTGGTCTCAGTGGAGTAGGCCTCTTTCAGTTGTTCCCATGCCTGCTGGCGAACTACTTCTAGGGCTTTTAGGTGGACAAACAAGGATTGAGAAAAAGCAACATCAGGGTTATGTATTCTTCCTGCTTCTACAAGGGGGGGGTGTCCTCCACATAAAAGCTCATAGGGAGTCAGTCTAAATAGCCCTGGGGTGTTTCTTACCCGGAACAGGGCAAAGGGAAGGAGAGCTGTCCAGTCATTCCCGCTGGTCTCTAAGGCTAATTTAGTCAAGGTCTCTTTTAGAGTTCTATTCATCCTCTCTACCTGTCCTGAGCTTTGGGGTCTATATGCACAATGTAATCTCCAATCAAACCCCAGTTGTTTGGCCAGTCCCTGACTTACCTGAGCAACGAAGGCGGGCCCGTTGTCAGATCCGATTACCTTAGGGATTCCAAACCTGGGAGAAATTTCTTCTAGAATCTTCTTGGCCACAATATTGGCAGTTTCTGTCTTAGTTGGGTATGCTTCTACCCATCCTGTGAAAGTATCTATAAAAACTAGTAGATATTTATTCCCATATCTGGCAGGTTTTATTTCAGTAAAGTCTACTTCCCAGTAGGCTCCAGGTCGATCACCCCGCAATCTTTGTCCAGGGGGGCATTGGTTAGAGCCTGCATTCGTCATGGCACAAGGGATACAATGTTTAACTATAGCATTGACAACTTCAGGAAGTCCAATTACATAGTAAGGGGATGATTTTACTGTTTTCTTCAGGTGTTTGGTCCCCAGATGGGTGAGCCGGTGGAGCTGTCTCACGTATTCTTTAGCCTCTTTCTGGGGGAATATGATTTTCCCATCCCCTGTCTTTCTTAATCCTTGAGGCGTTTCTATAGTATACCCTAGGCGATTCATGATTTGGTAATCTTCTTTAGTGTACTGGAATCCCTCAGGGCTGGTCTTTGTTTCATAGTCACACATTGCTGGCAATATTGGGGTTCCATGGGCAGCTTTTTTTGCTGTCTGATCAGCTAACTGATTTCCTTTAGCTATCATATCTGTGGCTTTTTGGTGCCGAGGGCAGTGTATGATGGCCACCTTTTTAGGCAAATGCACTGCCTCTAATAGACTCAGAATTTCTTCTTTATTTTTAATCTCTTTACCTGCTGATGTTAGTAATCCTCTCTGCCGGTAGATGGCACCATGTACATGTGCTGTAGCAAAGGCATATCTACTATCCGTGTAGATATTGATGACTCTCCCCTCAGCTAGCCTCAAAGCCTGTATCAAAGCTATGAGTTCTGCCTTTTGAGCTGTTGTCCCTTCTGGTAGACTGCTTGCCCATACTGTTCGCTCACCATCCACTACCGCAGCCCCAGCCATCCTCTTACCTTCAACTACGAAGCTGCTACCATCCGTGAACCAAGTGGTACCATGAGGCCAGGGGGTGTCTGTAAGGTCACTTCTGACTCCAGTTTCCTCAGCCAGTATGTCTGCACAGGTATGAACAACTGGCTCCTCAGTGTTTTCAGGCAATAAGGTAGCGGGGTTGAGGAGGGCGGGTGGACCAAAGGTGATTCTCTCCATCAACAATAAGCTTTGAACTTCCGGGAAGATGGTGGTGTGAGCAGGGCGGCAGAAATCTCCTCCCAACACTATATTTATCTACGAAAACACAGAAAATACATCTATTCCTAAAAGAGAGACGAGAATACACAGGAAAGCGAACAGCGTGCAGCTACACCCGAGAGGACTCGGCACCCAAAGAGGCGGGTAAGATACGGAGCCGCGACCCGGCGGGACCCGAGCCCTCCCCCACCCCAGCGCACCGGCGGGAGGAGAGGATTCAGAGCCGGGAGGGAGTGGAAGTACACCCCGCGAAGTATTAGCCAGCCCCGGTGATCTGCGCGGGGAGCGCTGACCCACATTGCGCAGTGCAGTGGAGATTGGAGAGACAGAGGGGCAGGATCTGAGCAGGGAACGCGCCAGGGGGCTTGCAGCCAGCTCCGGGAAGGAAAAAAAATAGTGCGCGCTTTCCTCAGCGGTCTTAAAGAGACAGGAGCCCAGCGGAGGAGCCGGATCGCCCCAGCACACTCAGCCCAGCAGGCTGGGAGTCCTGGGGAGTTTCAGACGCCTTAGCTGGCGACTGAGGAAGCGTAGCCATACTTAACACTTCTCACTGAGATCAACAGCCTCCTATTCGTTCCCACCCCTGCCAGAGCGATAAAGGGCCCTGCGGAGCAGCACAGTCACAGCTGTGGAATAGTGGGGCAATAGCGCCACCTAGATCATTCCCACAGAATCTATGTCCGGTGGGCATTTTTTTTTGTTTTTGTTTTTGTTTTGTTTTTTTGTTTTTTCTTTTCTTTTTTCTTTTTTTCTTTCTTCTTCTTTTTTCTTTTTTTCTCTTTTTTTTTCTTCTCTTTTTAAAGTCTTAAAGAGCCCAGCTGACATACGTGACAACTATCAGTGACCAAATTATACAGCCATGAAAAGACAGAGGAATATGGTTCAGACCAAAATCAACCAGACAACCCCAGAGAGGGAGTCTGAAGGGATGGAAATGCACAGCCTCCCTGAAAAAGAATTCAGAATAAAAGTCATAACCATGCCTATGGACCTACAGAGAAATGTGCAAGAGCTGAGGGAGGAAGTGAGGGAACGGAGGAAAGACAATACAGACATCAGACGGGCTTAACAGCAGAATGGATGAGATGAGAGAGACTGTTAATGGAATAGAAAACAGAGAACAGGAGTACAGAGCAGCTGAGGCAGAGAGAGATAAAAGGATTTCTAGGAATGAAAGAATATTAAGAGAACTGTGTGACCAATCCAAACGGAACAATATTCGCATTATAGGAGTACCAGAGGAAGAAGAGAGAGAAAAAGGGATAGAAAGTGTCTTTGAAGAAATAATTGCTGAAAACTTTCCCTCGCTGGGGAAGGAAGTAGTCTCGCAGTCCACCGAAGCTCATAGATCTCCCAACACAAGGGACCCAAGGAAGACAACACCAAGACACATAATAATTAAGATGGCAAAGATCAAAGATAAAGACAGGGTATTAAAGGCAGCTAGAGAGAGAAAAAGATCACCTACAAAGGAAAACCCATCAGACTATCATCAGACTTCTCAACAGAAACCTTACAGGCCAGAAGAGAATGGCATGATATATTTAACGTTATGAAACAGAAGGGCCTCGAACCAAGAATATTGTATCCAGCACGATTATCATTTAAATATGATGGAGGGATTAAACAATTTCCAGATAAACGAAAGTTAAGAGAATTTGCTCTCATAAACCACCACTACAGGATATCTTAAATGGACTGCTCTAGATGGAAGCACACCTAAGGCTAAAAAGATGTCACCAGAGGAAAAAAAAATCATAGCAAAGAAAGCAGACCATCCAAATACCAACTAAAGGCAAAGAATAAAACACCTATTATAGAAAGAATGGAGGAGGAGGAATAAGAAGGGAGAGAAAGAAAGAAACATCAGACTGTGTTTACAATAACTTAACAAGAAAGTTAAGTTAGATTGTTAGATAGTAAAGAAGCAACCCTTGAACCCTTGGTAACCACGAATCTAAAGCCAGCAATGGCAATAAGTACATACCTATCAATAATCACCCTAAATGTAAATGGACTGAATGCACCAATCAAAAGACACAGAGTAACAGAATGGATAAAAAAGCAAGACCCATCTATATGCTGCCTACAAGAAACTCACCTCAAATCCAAAGATATACACAGACTAAAAGTGAAGGGATGGAAAAAGATATTTCATGCAAACAACAAAGAGAAAAAAGCAGGTGTTGCAGTACTTGTATCAGACAAAATAGACTTCAAAACGAAGAAAGTAGCAAAAGATAAAGAAGGACACTACATAATGATAAAGGGGTCAGTCCAACAAGAAGATATAACCATTATAAATATATATGCACCCAACACAGGAGCGCCAGCATATGTGAGACAAATACTAACAGAATTAAAGGAGGAAATAGACAGCAATGCATTCATCTTAGGAGACTTCAACACACCACTCACTCCAGAGGACAGATCAACCAGACAGAAAATAAGTAAAGACACAGAGGCACTGAACAACACACTAGAACAGATGGACCTAACAGACATCTACAGAACTCTACACCCAAAAGCAACAGGATACACATTCTTCTCAAGTGCACATGGAACATTTTCCAGAATAGACCACATACTAGGCCACAAAAAGAACCTCAGTAATTTCAAAAATATTGAAATCCTACCAACCAACTTCTCAGATCACCAAGGTATAAAACTAGAAATAAATTTTAGAAAGAAATCAAAAAGGCTCACAAATACATGGAGACTTAACAACACTCTCCTAATTAATCAATGGGTTAACGACCAAATCAAAACAGAAATCAAAGAATATATGGAGAATAATGACAACAACAACACAAAGCCACAACTTCTGTGGGACGCAGCAAAGGCAGTTCTAAGAGGAAAGTATATTGCAATCCAGGCCTATTTAAAGAAGGAAGAACATTCCCAAATGAATAGTCTAAAGACACAATTACTGAAATTGGAAAAAGAAGAACAAATGAGGCCCAAAGTCACCAGAAGGAGGGACATAATAAAGATTAGAGAAGAAATAAATAAAATTGAGAAGAATAAAACAATAGAAAAAATCAATAAAACCAAGAGCTGGTTCTTTGAAAAAATAAACAAAATAGATAAACCCCTAGCCAGACTCATTAAGAGAAAAAGAGAATCTACACACATAAACACAATCAGAAATGAGAAAGGAAAAATCACGACAGACCCCACAGAAATACAAAGAATCATAAGAGAATATTATGAGAATCTATATGCTAACAAGCTGGAAAACATAGAAGAAATGGACAACTTCTTAGAAAAATACAACCTTCCAAGACTGACCAAGCAAGAAACAGAAAAACTAAACAGACCAATCACCAGTGACGAAATCGAATTGGTAATCAAAAAACTACCCAAGAACAAAACCCCTGGGCCTGATGGATTCACCTCTGAATTCTACCAGACATATAGAGAAGAAATAACACCGATTCTCCTTAAAGTTTTCCAAAAAATAGAAGAGGAGGGAATACTTCCAAACTCATTCTATGAAGCCAGCATCACTCTAATACCAAAACCGGGCAAAGACCTCACCAAAAAAGAAAATTACAGACCAATATCCCTGATGAACGTAGATGCAAAAATACTCAACAAAATATTAGCAAACCGAATTCAAAAATACATCAAGAGGATCATACACCGTGATCAAGTGGGATTCATCCCAGGGATGCAAGGATGGTACAACATTCGAAAATCCATCAACATCATCCACCACATCAACAAAAAGAAGAACAAAAACCACATGATCATCTCCATAGATGCTGAAAAAGCATTTGACAAAATTCAGCATCCATTCCTGATTAAAACTCTCAACAAAATGGGTATAGAGGGTAAGTACCTCAACATCATAAAGGCTATATATGACAAACCCACAGCTAACATCATACTTAACGGCGAGACGCTGAAAGCTTTTCATCTAAGATCCGGAAAAAGACAAGGATGCCCACTCTCTCCACTGTTATTCAACATAGTACTGGAGGTCCTAGCCACAGCAATCAGACAAAACAAAGACATACAAGGCATCCAGATTGGTAAAGAAGATGTCAAATTGTCACTATTTGCAGATGACATGATACTGTACATAAAAAACCCTAAAGATTCCATTCCAAAACTACTAGAACTAATATCTGAATTCAGCAAAGTTGCAGGATACAAAATTAACACACAGAAATCTGTTGCTTTCCTATACACTAATGATGAACTAATGGAAAGAGAAATCAGAAAAACAGTTCCATTCACAATTGCATAAAAAAGAATAAAGTAACTAGGAATAAACCTAACGAAGAAAGTGAAAGACCTGTACTCTGAAAACTACAAGACACTCCTAAGAGAAATTAAAGAGGACACTACCAAATGGAAATGCATCCCATGCTCTTGGCTAGGAAGAATAAATATTGTCAAAATGGCTATACTACCTAAAGCAATCTACAGATTCAATGCAATCCCGATCAAACTACCAACAGCTTTCTTCAATGAACTGGAACAAATAATTCTAAAATTCATATGGAAACACAAAAGACCCCGAATAGCCAAATCAATCCTGAGAAGGAGTTATAAAATGGGGAATTACACTCCCTGACTTCAAGCTCTACTACAAAGCCACAGTAATCAAGACAATTTGGTATTGGCACAAAAACAGACCCACAGACCAGTGGAACACAATAGAAAATCCAAACATTAACCCAAACATATACAGTCAATTAATATATGATAAAGGAGCCTTGGATATACAATGGGAGATGACAGCCTCTTCAGCAGCTGGTGTTGGAAAAACTGGACAGCTACATGTAAGAGAATGAAACTGGACTACTGTCTAGCCCCATACACAAAGGTAAACTCAAGGTGGATCAAAGACCTGAATGTAAGTCATGAAACCATAAAACTCTTAGAAAAAAACATAGGCAAAAATCTCTTGGACATAAACATGAGCAACTTCTTCATGAACATATCTCCTCGGGCAAGGGAAACAAAAGCAAAAATGAACAAGTGGGACTATATCAAGCTGAAAAGCTTCTGTACAGCAAAGGACACCATCAGTAGAACAAAAAGACATCCTACAGTATGGGAGAATATATTCATAAAAAACGTATCTGATCAAGGGTTGACATCCAAAATATATAAAGAACTCATGCACCTTAACAAACAGAAAGCAAATAATCCAATTAAGAAATGGGCAGAGGACATGAATAGACACTTCTCCAAAGAAGAAATTCAGATGGCCAACAGGCACATGAAAAGATGCTCCACATCGCTAATCATCAGAGAAATGCAGATTAAAACCACAATGAGATATCACCTCACACCAGTGAGGATGGCCAACATCCAAAACACAAACAACAACAAATGTTGGCGAGGATGTGGAGAAAAGGGAACCCTCTACACTGCTGGTGGGACTGCAAATTAGTTCAACCATTGTGGAAAGCAGTATGGAGGTTCCTCAAAAAACTCAAAATAGAAATACCATTTGACCCAGGAATTCCACTCCTAGAAATTTACCCTAAGAATGCAGCAGCCCAATTTGAAAAGGACAGATGCACCCCTATGTTTATTGCAGCACTATTTACAATAGCCAAGAAATGGAAGCAACCTAAGTGTCCATCAGTAGATGAATGGATAAAGAAGATGTGGTACTTATACACAATGGAATATTATTCAGCCATAAGAAGAAAACAAATCCTACCATTTGAAACAACATGGATGGAGCTAGAGGGTATTATGCTCAGTGAAATAAGCCAAGCCGAAAAAGACAAGTATCAAATGATTTCACTCATATGTGGAGTATAAGAACAAAGAAAAAATACTGAAGGAACAAAACAGCAGCAGACTCACAGAACCCAAGAACGGACTAATAGTTACCAAAGGGAAAGGGACTGGGGAAAATGGGCGGGAAGGGAGGGATAAGAGGGAAAAAGGGGCATTACGATTAGCAGATGTAATGTTGGGGGGGCACGGGGAGGGCAGTACAACTCAGAGAAGACAAGTAGTGATTCTATAGCATCTCACTACGCTGATGGACAGTGACTGTAATGGGGTTGGTGGTGGGGACCTGATGAAGGGGTAGTTTAATAATCGTAATATTGCACATGTAATTGTAAATTAATGATAATAAAATAAATTATATTAAAAAAAAACAAAAAAAACCAATAAGCTTTTGTAGTGGGTCATGGCGAGCATTCGTCGTCCACCGATCAGGAGGTTGACGGATAACACTTTCTAAGGCATGGGCAGCAATTACAGTCACCTGTTGTCCCATAGTCAGTTTGTCAGCGTCCTTGATCAGGATTGCGACTGCTGCAATGGCCTTTAAGCAGGATGGCCATCCGCTGGCCACTGGGTCCAGTTTCTTTGACAGGTATGCCACCGGCCTCTTCCAGGGTCCTAAGGCCTGGTTGAGAACTCCCCTGGCTACTCCCCCTCTCTCATCTACATAAAAGGTAAAAGGCTTGGTCAGATCTGGCAAGCTTAAGGCCGGTGCTGAGAGGAGGGCCTTCTTAATCTCGTTGAAGGCCTGTTGGTGTTCTTTTTCCCATTGAAACTTTACCCCTTCCTTGGTTAGGGGGTAGAGGGGGGCTGCCAAGGTAGCAAAGCCTGGGATCCAAAGTCGGCAGAAGCCAGCAGTGCCCAGGAATTCACGTACCTGTCTAGATGTCTTAGGTACTGGAATCTGTGTGACAGTCTTCTTCCTGGCCTTGGTCAGCCATCTTTTCCCTTCCCTTAAAGAGTAGCCCAAGTAGACTACTTCTTGCTTACATAGCTGAGCCTTCTTTGCAGAGGTTCGGTACCCCAGCCGGCCCAGCTCAGAGAGGAGGCTTCTGGTCCCTTCAAGGCAATCTTGATAGGTCTCTCCTGCCAAAAGCAAATCATCAACATACTGGAGGAGAGTTACCTTGGAATTTGTGGCCCGAAAGGGGGCCAAGTCCAGGTGTAGCACCTCATTGTAGAGGGTGGGAGAGTTCTTGAATCCTTGAGGTAATTGGGTCCAGGTCAGTTGTCCTGTTTGCCCAGTGTCAGGATCTCTCCACTCAAATGCAAAGATGGGCTGACTTGATGGATGTAATCTCATGCAGAAGAAGGCGTCTTTTAAGTCCAGCACAGTATACCAGCCCCTTTGTGGGGGGAGAGAGCTGAGAAGGTTATATGGATTGGGCACCATGGGGTGAATGTCTTGGACTCTCTTGTTCACTTCCCGCAAGTCCTGGACTGGCCGGTAGTCCCCTGTACCGGGCTTTTTGACAGGTAGCAATGGGGTGTTCCATGGGGAGTGGCATGGCACCAGGATTCCTGACTGTAAGAGCCTCTGAATATGGGGGCGAATGCCTAGTCTGGCCTCCTGGCTCATGCCGTCCTGGCGCACTGCTGCTGGGGTGGCACAAGCCTTCATTTCTATCACCAGAGGCGGAATCTGTTCTGCTAAGCCCGTTCCCCCTGTTTCCGCCCAAACTTGGGGAAATTGTCTCAACCAGTCTTGCATACCTTCAGGGACTGACTTCTCAGTAAATATCCGATATTCTTCTTCTAATTTTAAACTTAAAACCACTGTGGGATCTTCCTGCAAGGTGACTTCAGGCCCCGATGGGGAAAAGAAAAATTGGGCTCCCATTTTGGTAAGGAGGTCTCTTCCTAACAGGTTGGAGGGGCAATCAGGTATAACTAGAAATGAGTGGGTTACCCGTCCCACACCTAAATCTACATCTCTTTGGGTAGTCCATGAATACAGTTTTTTTCCTGTGGCGCCCAGGACTAGGGACTTTTTGTCTTTCAATTTTCCCAAGGGTTCTAGTAACACAGAGTGTTCTGCCCCGGTATCGACCAGAAAGTCCACTGGTCGCCCCTCCACCTGTAAGGTTACCCTGGGCTTGGGGAGGGGATCCCAGCCCCGTCCCCTCTAATCTTCTTCATCTAGGGTTAACACTTTTGGGTTTCTGCCCCTCCTCTTCGGGCACTCTCGGGCTCAGTGCCCTCTCTCTTTGCAGTAGGCACATTGATCTTTGTCAAGGGGTGGTCTTCCCATGCTTCTCGTTGTCTTCTGGCCCCTGTTGCTCAGGTTCCCTACCTGCCTAGGTCCTTGAAATCCTCTTTCTTTCTCTCCTACCACTGTGGCCAAAATTCTAGATAAGTTTTTCTCCTGTCTTCTGTCTCTTCTATCCTCCCTTTCCTCTCTCTCTCTCTTCTGCCTTTCTTCTTTCTCTTCCTCTGTCTCTCTTTTGTGATACACTTTCTCAGCCTCCTTCACTAGGTCCTGTAAAGTAAAATCCTGCAATCCTTCGAGGCGCTGCAGCTTCTTTTTGATATCAGAAGCTGATTGCCCTATAAATGCCATAGCTACGGCTGCCCACTGTCCCTCAGAGGTGGGATCAAAAGGAGTATAGCGCCTATAAGCCTCCATAAGGCGCTCAAGAAAAACTGAAGGCGGTTCAGTGGGCCCCTGAAGAATTTCTCTTACCTTAGCCAGATTAGTGGGCCATCGCGCAGCCCCCTTGAGACCTGCCACCAGAGCCCGGCGGTAGACAGTCAACCTCTCCCTACCTTCCGGAGTGAAGTCCCAGTTGGGTCGAGTCAGCGGGAATCCAGCATCTATCACATGGGGAAGTTGGGAGGGTTGCCCATTGTCTCCTAAAACATTTTTCCGGGCTTCCAACAGGATTCTCTCTCTCTCTTCCATGGTGAAAAGAGACTGCAACAGTTGCTGGCAATCATCCCAAGTGGGTTGGTGGGAGAACATGAGAGACTCTATTAATCCAGTAAGTCCTACAGGATTTTCTGAAAAGGAAGCATGATTAGCCTTCCAATTATATATATCTGCAGAAGAAAATGGCCAATACTGCATGGGTTGGACTCTGGGGAGCGGCACGGGAGGGCCATAAACTCTAAGTGGGAGGGTTACAGTAGAATCCGGCCCATCCCCAGGAGGGGCCCCTCTACGACTTCGGGTACCCGCTGCTGGGCCCCCCGCTGCTGCTGGTAAAGGGGGAGCATTGGACCCTTCTTCTTCCCTTTCTTGCACTACTGGCTGAGCAGGTTGTGGCTCAGGGGCTGGAGCAGGTTCTGCCGCCTGTTCAAGATAATACAGGGGAGGGTAAGGTTCCGGCCATTCGGGAGGGGATTCTACTTCAGGATATATTTTAGGTTTCGGGGTTCCTGCAGTTCTGCTTCTATTTAGTACCAACACTTGAAACTTTGGTTTCCTGGATTTTTGGACCCAGGGTTTTACCCACGCAGGGGGATTATCTACCAAATTCTGCCAGATCATGATGTAGGGTTGGTGGTCAGGGTGAGAATCGGGTCTTGGCTGAAAAACAAGATTCTTAACTGCAAAAATTAATTCTCTGTTAAAAGTACCCTCAGGAGGCCAACCTACATTGAAGGCCGGCCATTCAGTCGAGCAGAGGGTCTACCATTGTCTTTTTCTAACTTCTACAGACAAGTCATGGGCCCTATTCTTGACGTCCATCCAGCGGTCCAAAGTCAGAGACAAAGGGGTTGTCACAGTCTGTCCCATTTTGGTCGTTTCTAAATACACAAAAACAGCAAGCCACAAAATGACAAAAGACGCCAACAAACACTTTCCTCCTCTCGTTTTCCACAGACACGAGAGGTATTCAGATGGGGGAGGGTCCCTCCATTGAATCAGCTCAAACCGGACCCTTTCCCCTTCCAACAGACGGGAGGAAAAATCCCCCGTTTCACACCCAGGGGTGTCCCCCAGGGTTGCAGCTTGTGGCCCCTGGCACGTCTGCCTTACCACAGCTTTCCATTCCCTCATGGGAGCGGCAAGCGGCTGCCAAACCGAAAGCGCTTTTCACAGACCCAGATATCTGACAGAACAAACAGGCACCAGCGCACACAGAAACTTAAGGATCCTTTGCTTACCTCCAAGTGGGTCTCTGGAGAATAGGGTGGCCGCAGATCCCAGACGAGCCCCCAAATGTAAGACCCAGAAAACAGGCCCTGCTCAGCCCCGGGATGGACGGCGACCCAAATACTCACAAGAGACCAGTCTTGATGCAAACAGCAAGGGGTTTATTGATTCCACCAGCGCGCTGGGGTCAAGACTCATGACTCACGCAGGAGCAGAGGAGTCCGACCCCGAGCAGAAATCACAGGAGGTTTTAAAGGAAAAGGGACCACAACCAGGGGGAGGCGAGGGGGAGGTCTGCTGATGATTTGATAGCAAAAATATTTCAATTAGGGTCTCACAGGGCTTTATCTTTAAGGTCTATCAGTTTGGGAAAGATTACCTAGGCACAGGTTTGCAAGCTATTGTGTCATTGTGTTCAGGCCGGTTTTTATGACTCAGGCCAAGGGTCAGAGCCTACTTAAAATTTTCTTATTCTTTCAGGTGGTTTCGGGGAAACTGAAACTCAGGCCCTCTGATTTCTGAGGCTTTCTGGGGCCTGTCATGGCGTTAGTTTGGTCCTTTCAGTCTGTGGGTCTGTTGCTATTTTGTTCCTTAGTTTTGCTTTGTTGTTATACTCCACAAGTGAGGGAAATCATTTGGCACTTGTCTTTCTCTGCCTGGCTTATTTCACTGAGCATAATATCCTCCAGTTCCATCCATGTTGCAAATGGTAGGATTTGTTTTTTTCTTATGGCTGAATAGCATTACATTGTGTATATGTACCACATCTTCTTTATCCATTCATCTACTGATGGACACTTAGGTTGCTTCCATATCTTGGCTATTGTAAATAGTGCTGCAATAAACATAGTAATAGTGCATGTCTTTTTGGGTCTGAGAAGTTGTATTTGGGTAAATTCCAAGGAATGGGATTCCCGGGTCAAATGGTATTTCTATTTTTAGTTTTTTGAGGAACATCCATATTGCTTTCCGCAATGGTTGAACTAGCTTACATTCCCACCAGCAGTGTAGGAGGGTTCCCCTTTCTCCACATCTTCGCCAGCATTTGTTGTTCTTAGTCTTTTCGATGCTGGCCATCCTTACTGGTGTGAGGTGATAATCTCATTGTGGTTTTAATTTGCATTTCCCTGATGATTAGTTATGTGGCGCATCTATTCATGTGTCTGTTGGCCATCTGAATTTCTTCTTTGGAGAATTTTCTGTTCATATCCTATGCCCATTTTTTAATCAAGTTATTTGCTTTTTGGGTGTTGAGGCATGTGTGTTCTTTATATATTTTGGTTGTTAACCCCTTGTCGGATATGTCATTTACAAATATATTCTCCAATACAGTAGGGTGCCTTTTTGCTCTGTTGATGGTGTCTTTTGCTGTACAGAAAATTTTAGTTTGATGTAGTCCCATGTATTCATTTTTGCTTTTGTTTCCCATGCTCGAGGATATGTGGTCAGGAAGAAGTTGCTCGTGCCTATGTTGTCTTCTCAGAGTTTTATGGTTACATGACTTACATTCAAGTCTTTGGTCCATTTCAAGTTTACTTTTGTGTATGGGGTTAAACAATAATCCAGTTTCATTCTCTTGCATGTAGCTGTCCAGTTTTGCCAACACCAGTTGTTGAAGAGGCTGTAATTTCCCCATTGTATATCCATGGCTCCTTTATTGTATATTAATTGACCATATGTGGTTGGGTTTATATCAGGGCTCTGCAGTCTGTTCCATTGGTCTATGGGTCTGCTCTTGTGTCAGTACCAAATTCTCATGATTACTGTGGCTTTGTGGTAGAGTTTGAAGTTGGGGAGAATAATAGCCCCAGCTTTATTCTTCCTTCTCAGGATTTCTTTGGCTATTCGGGGTCTTTTTTGGTTCCATATGAATTTTAGAATGATTTTCTCTAGTTCATTGAAGAATGCTGTTGGTATTTTGATGGGAATTGCATTGAATCTGTAGATTGCTTTAGGCAGGATGGCCATTTTGACAAGAATAACTCTTCCTATCGATGAGCATGGGATGTGTTTCCATGTATTGGTACCTTTAATTTCTCTCATGAGTGTCTTGTAGTTTTCGGAGTATAGGATTTTCACTTCCTTGGTTAGGTTTATTCCTAGGTATTTTATTCATTTTGATGCAACTGCAAATGGAATTGTTTTCCTGATTTCTCTTTCTGCTAGTTCATCATTACTGTCTAGGAATGCAACAGATTTCTGTGTATTAATTTTGTATCCCACAACTTTGCAGAATTCAGATATTAGATCTAGTAGTTTTATGTATAATATCATGTCATCTGCAAACAGGGACAGTTTAACTTCTTCCTTGCCAATCTGGATGCCTTTTATTTCTTTGTGTTGTCTGATTGCTGCGGCTAGGATCTCCAGTACTATGTTGAATAGAAGTGGGGAGAGTGGGCATCCTTGTTTTGTTCCCGATCTTAAAGGAAAAGCTTTTAGCTTCTCACTGTTAAGTATAATGTTGGCTGTGGTTTTGCCATATATGGCCTTTATTATGTTGAGGTACTTGCCCTCTATACCCATTTTGTTGTGAGTTTTCATCATGAAAGGATGATGAATTTTGTCGAATGCGTTTTCAGCATCTATGGAGATTATCATGTGGATTTTGTCCTTTTTGTTGATGTGGTGGATGATGTTGATGGATTTTCGAATATTGTACCATCCTTGCATCCCTGGGTTGAATCCCACTTGATAATGATGGATGATCTTTTTGATGTATTTTTGAATTCTGTTTTCTAATATTTTGTTGACCATTTTTGCATCTATGTTCATCAGGGATATTGGTCTGTAATTTTCTTTTTTTGTGGTGTCTTTGCCTGGTTTTGGTATTAGAGTGATGTTGGCCTCATAGAATGAGTTTGGAAGTATTCCCTCTTCTTCTACTCTTTGGAGAACTTTTAGGAGGATGGGTATTAGGTCTTCACTAAATGTTTGGTAAAATTCAGCATTGAAGCCATCTGTTTCAGGCGTTTTGTTCTTAGGTAGGTTTTTGATTACCAGTTCAATTTCATTGCTGGTAATTGGTCTGTTCATATTTTCTGTTTCTTTCTGTGTCAGCCTTGGAAGGTTGTATTTTTCTAGAAAATTGTCCTGTTCTTCTAGGTTATCCAGTTTGTTAGCATATAATTTTTCATAGTATTCTCTAATAATTCTTTGTATTTCTGTGGTGTTAGTTGTGATTTTTCCTTTCTCATTTCTGATTCTGTTTATGTGTGTAGACTTTCTTTTTTTCATGGTAACTCTGGCTAGGGGTTTATCTATTTTCTTGAAGAACCAGCTCTTACTTTCATTGATTCTTTCTGTTGTTTTATTCTTCTTGATTTTATTTATTTCTGCTCTAATCTTTATTATGTCCCTCCTTCTACTGATTTTGGGCCTCATTTTTTCTTCTTTATCTAGTTTCGTTAATTGTGAGTTTAGAGTGTTCACATGGGATTGTTCTTCTTTCCTGAGGTAGGCCTGTATTGCAATATACTTTCCTCTTAGCATGGACTTCTCTGTGTCCCACAGATTTTGCAGTGTTGAATCATTGTTGTCATTTGTCTCCACATACTGCTTGACTGTTTTTATTTGGTCATTGATCCATTGGTTATTTAGGAGCATGTTGTGAAGCCTCCATGTGTTTGTGGGATTTTTCATTTTCTTTGCATAATTTATTTCTAGTCTAATACTTTTTTGGTCTGAGAAACTGGTAGGTACAATTTCAATCTTTTTGAATTTACCGAGGCTCTTTTTGTGGCCTAGTATGTGATATATTCTTGAAAATGTTCCATGTGCACTTGAGAAGAATGTGTATTCTGATGCTTTTGGGTGTAGAGTTCTGTAGATGTCTATTAGGTCCATCTGTCCTAATGTGTTGTTCAGTGCCTCTGTCTCTTTACTTATTTTCTGTCTGGTTGATCTGTCCTTTAGCGTGAGTGGAGTGTTGAAGTCTCCTAGAATGAATGCATTGAATTCAATTTCCCCTTTTAATTCTCTTAGTACTTGTTTCACATATGTAGGTGCTCGTGTCTTGGGGGCGTAGATATTTATAATGGTTATATCTTCTTGTTGGATCAACCCCTTAATCATTATGTAATGTCCTTCTTTGTCTCTTGTGGCTTTCTTTGTTTTGAAGTATACTTTGTGTGATACAAGCACTGGAACTCCTGATTTTTTGTCCATATTATTTGCATGAAATATCTTTTTCCGTCCCTTCACTTTTAGTCTGTGTATGTCTTTGGTTTTAAAGTGAGCCTCTTGTAGAAAGCATATAGTTGGGTCTTGTTTTTTTATGCATTCAATGACTCTATGTCTTTTGATTGGTGCATTCAGACCATTTTAGATTTAGGGCGATTATCGATAGGTATGTACTTATTGCCATTACAGGCTTTAGATTCCTGGTTATCAAAGGTTCAAGGGTAATTCCCTTACTATCTAACAGTCTAACTTAACTCACTTTGTATGCTATTACAAACACAACCTAAAGGTTCTTTCTTTTTCCTTCTCCATTCTTTGTATGTTACGAATCATATTCTGTACTCTTTTTCTAGCCCTTGGGTGACATCTATTTAGCCTTAAGAATATTCCATCTGTAGGAGTCCCTCCAAATTGCACTGTAGAGGTGGTTTGTGGGAGGTAAATTCTCTCAGCTTTTGCTTATCTGAAAATTGTTTAATCCCACCTTCAAATTTAAATGATAACCTTGCTGGGTAGAGTATTCTTGGTTCGAGGCCCTTCTGCTTTATTGCATTAAATATATCATGCCACTCCTTTCTGGCCTGTAAGGTTTCTGTTGAGAAATCTGATGATAGCCTGATGGGTTTTTCTTTGTTTGTGATCTTTTTCCTCTCTCTAGCTACTTTTAAAAGTCTGTTTTTATTCTTGATCTTTGCCATTTTAATTATTATATGTCTTGATGTTGTCTTCCTTGGGTCCCTTGTGTTGGGAGATCTGTGTACTTCCATGGCTTGAGAGACTATCTCCTTCTCCAGACTGGGGCCTTTTTCAGCAATTACCTCCTCAATGACACTTTCTATCCATTTTTCTCTCTCTTCTTCTTCTGGTATCCCTATAATGTGAATATTGTTCTGTTTGGATTGGTCACACAGTTCTCTCAGTATTCTTTCATTATTAGAGATTCTTTTTTCTCTCTGTGCCTCAGCTTCTTTGTATTCCTCTTCTCTGATTTCTATTCCATTTACTGTCTCTTCTATATCTATTCTGCTTTTAAATCCCTCCATGTTATGTTTCATTTCAGATATAGTATTAATGATTGAATCTCCATCTTAAATTCGTTCCTGAGTTCTTGAATATTTTTCTGTCATTTATATCAGGGCTCTCCAGTCTTTTCCATTGGTCTATGGGTCTGCATAAACATGTTTATGATTTTTATTTTGAACTCTCTTTCAGGAAGATTGGTGAGTTCAGTTTCATGTGGTCCTTTTTCTGGGGTTTGTGATATTTTGCTCTGAACCAGGTTCTTTTGACGTTTTATATTTCTGTGTGGTGCCCTGTAGTGCCCAGAAGCTCCAGTCTCTGGACGTGCTCAGCCCCTATAGTGAGGTTGGGTGTAGTTCGGGAGTGGAGCTGGTGCCTTGGGGGAGGAAATATCTGTTTCCTGATTTCCGTCTGTGGTGCTTGTCTCCAGTATCACAGCCAGTGGGGCTGAGCACACAGGTGTAAGCTTCTGTGCTTGGGCGTCTCTAGCTGTTGTAGGTGGGACTTTCCTCTGGCTGGCCTGACACCAGTGCAGTGACTGCCGGTTTGCGAGCCAGTGCTGTCAGGCCAAGGGGAAAGCTCCACAGGCTGCATATCACAGTGGGGGGCCTTGGAGCTGAGCAGCCAGTCAGGGGGATGGGGCACTTGAAGGTCCTCAAAGTTCCCAACCTGCTGGGCAGAGCATGCTCAGACAACCTTGTCCAGCTCTCCCTTCTCCTGTGAAGGAAACACCGTGCAGACCCCGCCCCTTCAGCAGCCCTCTTGCTGCTAGGAAGCCTCTCAGACCACATGCCTTTCCCTTATCTCAGAGCTGCCGGGTGTGGATCCCATCCTCCACAAATGGCTGGAATGTCAGTCTCTCAGGCACTCCGCCTGTCCGAGCTCCCCAACCTCCAGAGCACCACCCAGTGTAGGTTTCTGCTTGCAAAGAAGATCTCTAGGGCTAGGCGTTCATTAGTCCCAGGCTTCCACTCCCTCCCCTCTCCATTTCTCTTCCTCCCGCCGTTGAGCTGGGGTGGGGGAAGGGCTCTGGCACGTTATCCTGTTTGTCAGGTCTGCTCTATTCATGATGTCTGTATGCAGTCTGGTGTGGCCTTCTTTCCTGTTGCTGTTTTAGGGTTAGTTGTATTAATTAACTATATTTCATACTGTTTTTGGTTTTGGGAGGAGTTCTCTGTCTCACCTCTCACGCCACCATCTTGAATGTCAGATTCTTATTCTTTAGCAAACAATACCTGAGCCCACCTTGGGGGCTGGGTAAGTGACCTTGTTTGATATGCTCCCAGACCAAGACATTGGTATTTCAGGGAGAAATCATCAGAGCAGGAAGTTGCTTGTGTTAATTCTAAATATTCAGGGACCACTTAACAAGTCCACACCCCTAAGCCTTTATCCAGTTCCCCCAAATCCTCAACTGCCTATAAAACCCCTAGACAATGCACCACTACAGGCTCTCTTGTCCCTTCCTGGCACAAGCCAGGAGTTCTGTCCTCTCACTGTATCTCTCCATAAAATCCTCTCCCTGGCTCTCCTACCTTGGGTGTTTGCTAAGTTCATTCTTCAACTCCGCAAACAAGAACCCTGGCATCAAAGGGAGCTGCTTGGAATGTTTGATGGGGAGGAAATTAAAGATGTGAATGAAGCACTGTTGGAGGCAGTAATTGAAAACAAATTTTAAAGCCTTTTTATATTCAGATCCCATTAATCTAGGATTAAAAGTAGAAAACTCTCCAAGGGGAGAGGAAAAACCAAAGGTACAGATGGTGGAGAGAGATGAGACCAACCTCTGTGTCACAAAGAAGGCCTGAGGACCTGGGAGAAGGAGGGGGAAGCATATTGTAGAGCTCTTCTTCTGGGGCAGGACAGGGACAGAGCAGCTTAGAGGAGGAAATAGCTGGAATTTTGCTCTCAAATAATGGAAGAAAAGTATGCATCTGATTATGAGAGTAGGCAGAGTAAAGGAAACTATCAGTGGCATAAGAAGGTGGAAAAGAAGCTATCGATGAGCAAGGGGAAAGGGGAGGAGCAGTGACCATCTGAGGCGAGAAAGGACAATGTGTGTAGTACATAAAGGGAATGGAAAGAATAATCTCAAGTATTTCAGTCAGAGTAGTATATAATACAAACCCTAGCTATATGTCATTTGTAAGATATGCAAACAAAACAGTGGGATAAAGAAGGGTTGGAAATAATTAGGTGTGCAGACAGATGCAAAATAAGGCAAGATCGCAATATTCACATCAGATAAGGTGGACTTTAAGGTTAAAACATGGGAATATGAAAATCAAAAATTATAAAGAAGGTAAGCTGTCATTAAGCTGTATGAACTGAGCAACCTGTGGTTAAACACACAAAAGTACTAGAACTGTAAGGAGAGTTGCATAAAAACAGGTTTCTAGTGAATATTTTAATACTCATCTCTCAGAATTACAGAGCAAGTAAACAGAAAGGAATGCTATACAGGAATAATCAATAAATTTGATGTAATAAGTGGAGACACTCTTTTATCTATAAACAGAAAATGTATGTGCAATGTGATAAACCAAAATAAAAATGGAGTCAGCACGGCTAAGGGAAACAACTAAAATGGAGCTGAAAGGCCACTAAGCAAACAAAGTGTGCACCTGTCAGCACGTCTATATCTCAGAAGAATCCTGCGACTGCCAGCGTGGACTTACATGGACCCTTACCTGGCTTCAGCCATCACAACTAATCAGGAACTGAATAGTGTACAAAATTCTCCGCTGGCTCCAATCACAAAACATTCAAAACAATTTATTAAATGAGCAAACTTTCTGCCATTTGCCTAAAATCACCCTAAACCTTGTCAGCAATGCCCAGCACAGTTTGACTTGCCACCTAAACCTGTGTCTCTTGGCTTGCAATCCCTTGACCCCAAACAAACGCAGCTAATTGTTTTGTAGCTTTGCCTTTTCTTCAGTTGACACACACATCTTATTTGTATATCCCTGGAACTGCTACAAAGTTCATGATCTATCTGACCACAAAGAAAACCTGAACCAATACAGAGGAGCAGAGAAAAAAGGCCACATTTTTATCATAGTCTGATAAAATTGGTAGTAAATAATAAAGATGTAACAAATCAACAAATAATAAATATAATATCAACTACTTCAATATTAGGAAACATCTTTCTAGAAAACACTTAAAGTTAAAAAGGACATCAAGAGGAAAATTAAGTTAAAAACTATTGGAAGCAATGAATAGAAGAAAGTGTCATTCCCAAACCTCAAGGACACAGCAAGACCTCATGCAGTGGAAAATTAGAGACTTAAATGCCTTCAGTAGTAAAATAGGGAGACAAAAATGAAAGGAACTTACCTACTCAGTTTCTGAACCAAAAAGAAAGTAGTAGGAAGACGGAATTGATAAAGATAAAAACCAATTAATGAATTAAAAAAACAGATATACATTTACATCTTATTTCCACTAGAAAGCGTAAGCAGAACTTGGTCTCTGCAGACACCGATGAACAAGAGAACCTGAGGCATCGTGACCTGTGCTTCCCTCCAAGGAAAAAGGAAATATCAGAAATATACAAGATCTGGAATGAGAACCGAGGCATAACCACAAATTCAGGAAAGATGAAAAGAACTTTGAGAAAACTGTATTCAACACCATGGCACCAAGTTTGAAAACCTGGAGGAAACATGAGGAAGAGGAAGCCTGGGAAGCAGGGATAGGGGAGTGGAGTCAGACACCCTGGGTGAGGCCTGGCTCTGTCACCTACTAGCTGTGTGACCTCAGGCCAGGGACCTGGTCTCCCCGTGTGCTTCAGTTTGCTCGTCTGTAAGGTGGAGATAATAGCAGCTCCTACCTCCTGGGTGGTCATGAGGATTAAACGGGCTCATTCATGGAAAATGCATGCAGCAACACTCAGCCAGTGCTGTGGTTGTTTTATTGGTGGTGTGGCTATTAAACGGTGTTGGCAAAATAGGCTATCCATCTGACAGAAAATAAATGTGGGTTTCCATCCGATAAGAAAAAATTCTTAAATGTCCTAAATTAAGTGACATAAGGGCTGGAGAATGAGAGAGACTAGAGAAGAAAATCAGTCAATAGCCACAGGCCATGGCTCACCAGAAACTCTGTTCCTAGGTGAAGTCATGTCAACAATCATCTAGAAGGTTCTCAGAACCACATGTCCCTTGCACTTGACCAGTGTCTGACCACCATCAACAGCCAATCATGAGCCTTCTCTGTGGACTAACCTCCCATCCCAGAATTCTCTCTGCTTCACATTAGCCACCTTCCTTATTTGTAGCCAATGCGAATTTAAAGATCTTTCTTTCCTTGACATCCCTCATAAATGTGCCATTTCTTCAGTCTGGTGGACAGAGTGTTTCTGTTAACCCACCTTGCTGCTGGGGAAGCAGAAACCTCCTGTCCCAGGACTCAGTCCTTTTCTGGCTGCATCTGTACCAGCTCAATAATCCCTTTTATTTCACAGCTCTTGGTCTCTTTTTGGTTTGTCACAATCTTACTTCATATGCAAAATAATTTCTTGGGCTCAGAGTAGATAATAAAATGATACAAATCTTATAAGAACATCTAGAGAATTTGATGAACAAGCTAGGATTAGAAGGGCCCTCCTCATCCAAGCTAAAATAGAAGAGTTCTATTAGGCTGTATCACAATTTTTGTATAGTAGCAGACATCATAAATAAAGTGCAGGGACAAATGATAAACTGAGGGAAATACCAGCTACTCAGATGGCTACAACAGAAAAGAGCTCTTAGGAAAACACAGAAGTGGGCCCCAGAGGGTGGCCCTGGCTGAATGCCTGTCACCAGTGCCTGTGTAAATGCTCCTGCTCATCGGAGTCAGGGAGCTACAGATGGGAGAAATGCCGAGAGCACCCTGCACCATGGCGGTGACTGGGCCCAGAAGGCTTTGACAGCCTTGCTGGCGGGATAGAGCCACCTTTGTGGAAAGCCATTTGCAGCACCTGTGAAATTAAAAACGCAAATATTCTTGGGAGTCTACTACAAAGAAAAAAATACCGTTAAGTTCAAGGAAGCTGATGGAACACTGGTCAAAAACTGGAAGCAAAGTGGATTCGCATGAGCAGGGAACATTATAGCCATTCACCTTAGACATTCATATTTATTTAACAGTCTCGGGAATGCACAGAATGGATTCCGGCTGTCCCAGCTGCCTGGGAAGGATGAGCCCACACACCACTGAGTGGGGCCAGGAGATGCAGAGACGCGTGCTGGATATGACCCTGTTTATAAAAACAATGACAACCCCCAATGTGTCAGGTACATTTTAATTTGATCGTACAAGCTTTGAGAAAAACCCTGGAAACAGACTGGAATTTTATGCAGTGTTGATGCCGAGGGCCAGGCAAGGCTGCTCGTAAACACAGTCATCCTATTCACGCGTGTTTGTATGTAGACTTACGTCTGTGTGATTATTGTACAGAAATAAAGCAGAAAGATGCTTGCCATTCTTTAAGACTGTACTTCCCGTGTGTTAGGGCTGTGCCCCCGCGCGGTTGAGAAGCGGGTGTGGCTTCCCAGGCTGTGCGCCCTGCAGACGTGTCCCCTCTCAGGGGGTTCGGGGGGTGCGGCGGGCTGTAGAACCTGGCTCACCGTCACTGGCACCTTGCCCCTCGGGCAGGGCTGCGCGGTGTGCGGACTCGGCCCTGGCCTTCCGTGGGCTTTCCAGGGGCTTCCCTGGGGCCTGTAAGGCTCGGAGGTAATGAGAGCTGGGACCCTGGCAGCATCCTGGGGGGCCGCCCCTGGCGCTCCCTGACCCCCTGGGCTGCACACCTGCAGCTTCCTCCTGCCCACGGAGAGAGGAAGAGGCCCTGAAGTCCCATCCTGCGTGTTTCCAGAAGGTGCAGCCGCAGCCCCGGTGAGCTGCTCACTTATTCCTCTTCAAGCAGAGGCTGTAAGCAGCAGCTGACTGACTGATAAAAACTGGTATCGTCTTGGGGCCCATCGCTGGGCATTTAGGAGTTGTCTCAGACCCGCCTGCCCACTGCAGGGATAGGAGGGGTCCCGGGATGGGGGTAGTAGCCCCAGGTCAGGCATGATGCCAAGTTGGGTGAAGCCAAGGGATGCCCACCTCGCCCCATCCCTCAACACCCTTGCTCCCGCCAAGCCCTCTGGGTCAGCAAGCCCCCCTATTGGTACCTCATCCCGAAGCTTATTTGTGAAGGACCCCTGCCGGCGGAAGGGGACTATAACAGGGTCTGGGTGGAAAGGTGACATCCACGGAGCCTGTCCTAGGAGGGCACCCACCAGGGACAAAGGCCTATTGATAATAATGTATTAAGTTAGGACAGGAAGCATGTTTGGAGAATAAAACCTCCAAATGAATAAGTTTTGTAGCTAACTGAAGCCTACATTTTTCAGAGGATTATTTTGGAAGGAATTCCTCTTCTCACTGCTCTCACATGTGTAGTTTCCCTAGGATCCTTGTGGCAACTATTTCACGTCACCTCAGAGGCCACCTCTGATACATGGATATGCAGCCTCGGTGAGGTCGGGCATCGCTGCTCTTCTGGCAGTGCTCATCATGCCCAGGACCTCAGCGGCATGTGAGACCCTCCAACAGCTCCGGGCTGTCCGGCCTGGCCACCGCGGCTCAGGAGCAAGGCCAGGACCGCCTCCTCTACCTGTGCGTGCAGGCCCGGAATGCCTGGGTCTCTGACGGAAAGAGGGGAGAGAACGAGCCCTCAGACTCACTGTCTAATTTTCTCCTTTCTTCTCTTAAACAGAAAGTGGTTTTCCCCTCCCAACAGCTATTTCTAATCTAAGCATTTCTTGAAATTTAAGCAAAGTAACACTTAAGACATTTTTTTACTCATTCAAAAAGTTTTTTTTTAGTTTTAAGTTAACTTGTTGAAAATTATCTTGCTAAGAACGGACTAATAGTTACCAAAGGGAAAGGGACTGGGGAGGATGGGTGGGAAGGGAGGGACAAGTGGGAAGAAGGGACAATACGATTAGCAGATGTAATGTTCAGGGGGCATGGGGAGGGCTGTACAACCCAGAGAGGACAAGTAGTGACTCCATGGCACCTCACTATGCTGATGGACAGTGACTGCAATGGGGTTGGGGGGGAACCTGATGAAGGGGATAGTGTAATCACCATAATATTACTCATTTCATTGTAGATTAATGATATCAAAATAAACTTAAAAAAAAAAAGAAAATTATCTTGCTAAATGATTGATACTTTCTCTCAGTCTTAGCTTAGATCCTGCCCAGCTGCTTCTATGGCATGATTTGGTACACTGACCTGTTTACATTCCCCTCTGAGGTCTTCCTAGGTGCCAGGCCCTGTACTAAGTGCCAGAGATATGGTATCGAACAGAAGTGGTTATCATTGCCCTCATGGAAATTCCAGTCTGTAGGGCAAGGGGGGGACAAGGAGAGAAGAAAAACAATCAACAAATAGTCACACAAACAAATATAGGATTGACAAATATGACAGGAGGTAAGGAAGGTATTTTGGAGTCAGAGAAGCTGAGATCTGAACAGGAGTAAGAGTTATCCTGGTGCAGAGTGGAAGGAGAGGTTCCAGGGATAGAGAATAGCATGTGCAAAGGTCCTGTGGTAGGATATCACTGGGCCATTCAAGGAATGCCAGTGGACTGGAATACAGAGAAAATACTGGAAATTGGTATGAAATGAGGCTGGCAAGACAGCCAGGAGTCAGAGCATGTGGGTCTCAAAGGCAATGGAAAGTTTTTTCCTAAGAACAGTAGAAAGCCACTGAGGATGTTAATGGGCAAGAGACATGCTCAGGCCTTCATTGCTCAAGGGCGCTTCTGGAAGCTTTTTGGAAAAG
Source organism: Smutsia gigantea (assembly GCA_032199065.1). Classification (NCBI taxonomy): domain Eukaryota; kingdom Metazoa; phylum Chordata; class Mammalia; order Pholidota; family Manidae; genus Smutsia; species Smutsia gigantea. The sequence goes on along the minus strand of JAVSCE010008207.1, from coordinate 17,807 downwards.
ACATCCTGGAGAGGTGAGCATGGACTCAGAGAGAGCAGGCAGGTGGCAATGGGAGTGGCCCTGGAGAGAGGGTGACAGTGTGGGCACTGGGGATGGAATATTAGGGCTTGCAAAGATTGAAATCTAAAAGGCACATATCTGCAACACTTTCTATGACAATCCAAGCTTATGCCAGTACTAAAACTCTTAACAACAAAAAAGTAAAGATTTTGTTGTCCATTGATTTAAAAACAATTTAAGGCTCCTCACTGATACTAGCAGGACTAAAGCTCCCTCTGCAAACAACAGCGACAGCTGCTAATGTTTCCCCAAAGCCTTCTTGTATGCCGGGCACTGTTCTCATCACCTTCCATAGTCATTGCTGCCTTTGTTTTTCCCAGTTGCTTCCATGGTCGTCCTTGGGGAGGTAGCTTCATGCTGAAAGATGCGGGGGAAGGTGATGTGGATGAAGGCCCCTTAGAAGCAGTAAAAACCTCAGGGGGGCCTCATGGCAGGCGGGTGGACCCGAGGACTAGGAAGTGAGGGAAAGCTCATCTCTCAGCTTCTTTCCACTCTGCCATTTTCCTGATGAGGAAACTGAGGCCCAGAGGGATTAAACTGACTTGTCTAAGAACATGAAACTTATATGTTCAGCAGTCAGGTGAACATTTCCCCTGAATTGAAAAGGGAACTGAAAATCAGACTTGGGCAGGGTGGGGGCCAGGGCGTCTGGGAACCCAGCCAGTAGATGAGCAGGCTGTCTCTCCAGGGAGCTGCTATCATGATGAGTCAGCTCTTGTGGCCTGGGCCTTGCATCCTGCACTCCCTTGAGACCCAAGTTCCCAGGAGTCTGAGTGGCCTCATGGAGAACCCATGCTCACCCTGGTTGACCACCTACTGAGTCTACAAGCAGAGAGGACGGTCATCTCCAAAGATAATCAGATGCCACCACCAGAAGAATGAGGGGGATTCCAGGTTGCACAAGAGGCAACAAGGTCCACCCAACTGGTCCTCCCCCTCTCAGAGGATGCCCACCTTCCACCCACCAACCAGCCCAGGCCCCTCAGGAGCCAGAGCCGGCCAATGTTTACATTGGAATGTTTCCCATCTTGTTGGTGTATGTTGGAGTCTTGAAATTTCTTGCCTGCATTTCTGGAAGCTGCAGCTTTCAGTAAGACCCCATTAAGTCTGTACTCTAAACAGAGGGATTCTTGAAAAACAAAAGTCTCAAACCTAGACATAAGCTTCTTCATGCTCCCCGGCCTCACAAGCCCCCACCTCTGGAGCCTCATCCATCTACTCCTCTCCTGCTAATAACAGTGTACACGTCACACCTTCTTCATAGCTTCAGTGGACACATGAATTTGTTCCCTGCCTCTGTGCCTTTGTTTTGCTGTTCCAAGCCTGCCTACTGTTCCTTGCCTAAACATTCTGGTTCTGCTCACATGCATTCTCTCCCGTGAGACCCTTGTCCAAGTCCCTCAGCATCTTTGCATAGTTCAGTCACTATAGCTTTATTATTTTGAACTATTCTGTTTATTCCATCATTTAGCACTGCTTACTGAGTGCTTCCTGTGTGCCAGGCACTGCTCCAGGGGCTGAGGATTACGGCAGCAAAAAAAATCAAATTCTGGTTGGAGGGTGACAGGTAGCAAACAGAATAAGTAGACAAATTGCATGTTAGGGGGTGTAAATGCTCTGGGGAGAAATGAAAGGGAGGAAGAGGACACAGCGATGATGGTGGCTTGGTGCCCTTTCTGTCACATTTGAGCAGAGCCACGTGCGGCAAGAACACCTCCTTCAGGGCTTGTAGGCCCTCCTGGGGACCTTGTGATCCCTGCTGAGTGACATGGGATGCAAGGGCTGTGCTGGCTGGAGGACAGCCTGCAGGTCTGTGGGGGTGGCAGGAAGCACCTGATAGGAGGAGGCCAGGAGGAAGTGTGAGAAGCGACCTCTGCTATGACCAAGAGTGTAGTTGCATGTAGCAGGGAACCTCTAGTAGAAACCTCTGGCCTTGGAGATCTCTGCCTTGATGGCACCTGTGTACAGAGGGTCACGGTGAGGGGGACGAAGGTGTGTTCTTCTGCCAGTACCAAATTGTCCGTGGCTTTGTAGTACTGCTTGAAGTTGGGTACTGTAATCCACCCAGCTTTTATTCTTTCTTGTCAGGATTGCTTTGGCTCTTCGGGGTCTTTTGTGATTTCATATGAATTTTTGAACTATCTGTTCTAGCTCGTTGAAGAATGCTGTTGGTATTTTGATAGGAATTGCATTGAATCTGTAGATTGCTTTAGGCAGAATGACCATTTTGACGAGACTAATTCTCCCTATCCATAAGCATGGGATGTATTTCCATTTATAGGAATCTTTAATTTCTCTCATGATTGTCTTGTAAATTTCATAGTTATATGTCTTAAACTTCCTTGGTTAGGATTATTCCTAGGTATTTTATTGTTTGTGATGCCATATTGAATGGAATTTTTTTCTGGTTTATTTCTCCTCATTCATCATTAATGTGTATGAATGCAACAGAGTTCTGTGTATTAATTTTGTATCCTGCAACCTTGCTGAAATAGGATATTAGATCTGGTAGTTTTGGAGTGGATTCTTTAGGGATTTTTATGTAATGTATCATGTCAGTTGCAAACAGGGACAGTTAAACTTCTTCCTTACCAATCTGGGTGCATTTTATTTCTTTGTGTTGACTGATAGGCATCCTAGGGACTCCAGAATAATGTTGACTAAAAGTTGGGAGAGTGGGCATCCTTGTCTTATTCCTGATCTTAAAAGGACAAGCTTTCAGCTTCTCTGTGTTAAGTATGATGTTGGCTGTGGGTTTGTTATATATTGCCTTTATTATGTTGAGTTAGTTGCTCTCTATCTATATCCATTTTGTTGAGTGTTTTTATCCTAAGTGGATGTTGAATTTTGTTGAATGCCTTTCCAGTATCTATGGAGATGATCATGGGGTTTTTGTCCTTTTTGTTGATGTGCAGGATGATGATGATGATGGATTTTCCAGTTGTAGGCCAGGAAAAGCGACTGCAGACAGTGACCTCACTTTCTTGTTGATGGAGCCCAACAGAACTTGGGATCCTGGTAACCGGGCAACACAGTGTTGGCCTAGCCCTTTCCCCAGATCACTCGGCGTGAAACATTCAAAGGTGCCCTGTGCTGTATTGTGTCCCCATGGCCCAAGGCCATGGCCTCCGGAAAGCCCACAGGAAAATCATTGGAAAAGTTTTCCATTTTGGATTGATGCTAGGTCCAGATGCCTCTGTCCATGTGCTTGGAGGGAGCCAGAGGAATCACAGAGAGGTGAAGTCCCCAGTGGCCAGAGCAGGAAGAGCCCAGAGACTGAAGTGGAACCGAGCTTTATGTGAGGGTCTTGATGTAAGGTATTTGCACTGGCTTCGTTCAGTGCTGTGCGGTGCTGTCCACACGTCTACCCGGTAAGGGATGGGGCTGTCTCCCCAGGAAGTGATGGCAAGGACCTGTTCATGTGTATGTTTATCATGTATTAATTGTTTACACTGCTGTCTGTGAGCCCTCGAAAGTAAGGGCCTAGCCTGACTTGTTCACTCCTTGTTCCACAAGACTTATTGCAGTGCCTGCCCCTTGTGGTCATTAACAGGCATCTGAGGGAAGAAATGGACAAGCTCTCCTTATTTTTTAATTTTTCTATCATTAATGTACAATTACCTTAACAACATTATGGTTACTAGGCACACACTATTATCCATTCTCCACCACATTCCCCATTACAGTCACTGTCCATCAGCACATTAAGATGCTCTAGAAACACTACTTGTCTTCTCTGTGTTATACTACCTTCCCCGTGTCCCCCACCCTACATTATATGTGCTCATCGTAATGCTCCATTTTCCCCCTTATCCCTCCCTTCACAGCCTTCCTCTCAAGTCCCTTTCCCTTTGGAACTGTTAGTCCACTCTTGGTTTCTGTGAGTCTGCAGCTGTTTTGTTCCTTCAGTTTTTCTTTGTTCTTATACTCCACAGATGAGTGAAATCATTTGATGCTTGTCTTACTTGGCCAGGCTTATTACACTGAGCATAATACCCTCTAGCACCATTCTTTTTGTTGCAAATAGTAGGGTTTGTTTCTGTCTTTGGGCTGAATAGCATTCCATTGTGTATATGTACCATCTCTTCTCTATCCATTCATCTAGTGATGGACAATTAGGTTGCTTCCATATATTGGCTACTGTGAATTGTGCTGCAATGAACATAATGGTGCATATGTCTTTTTGAACCTGAGAAGTTGTTTTCTTTGGGTAAATTCCGAGAGTGGAATTCCTGGGTCAAATGGTATTTCTGTTTATAGTTTTCGGAGAAACCTCCATATTGATTTCCACAACACTTGAACTCGTTTACATTCCCACCAGCCGTTTAGGAGTTTTCACCAGCATTTATAGTTCCTAGTCTTTTGAATGTTGAGCATCCTACCTGGTGTGAGGTGATACCTCACTGTGGTTTTAATGTGCTTTTCCTTAATAATTAGTGATGTGCCACATCCTTACATGTGCCTGTTGACCATCCGAATTTCTTCTTTCGAGAAGTGTCTGTTCATATCCTCTGACCATTTCTAATATGGTCCTTTGGTTTTTGGCTGTTGAGTCATGTGAGTTCTTTCTATATTTTGGATGGTAAGCCCTTATTGGATATGTCATTTAGAGATATATTGTCCCATACTGCAGGATGCCTTTTTGTTCTGCTGATGGTGCCCTCTGCTGTACAGAAGATGTTAGCATGATGTTTTCCCAGTTGTTCATTTCTGCTTTTGTTTCATTGCCCAATGTGATTCGTTCAAGATAGAGTTTCTCATGTTTATCGTCAAGAGGTTTTTGCCTATGTGTTCCTCCTAGAGTTTTATGGTTTCCTGACATCCCTTGTGTTGGGAGATCTGTGGGCCTCCATAGACTGTGAGACTATTTCCTTCCCCAGCGAGGGAAAGTTTTTAGCAATTATTTCTTCAAAGACACTCTCTATCCTTTTTTCTCTCTCTTCTTCCTCTGGTACTCCTATAATGCGAATATTGTTCCGTTTGTATTGGTCACACAGTTCTCTTAATATTCTTTCATTTCTAGAAATCCTTTTATCTCTCTCTGCCTCAGCTGCTCTGTATTCGTGTTCTCTGATTTCTATTCCATTAACAGTCTCTTGCATCTCATCCAGTCTGCTGTTAAGCCCGTCGATCGATTGTCTGATTTCTGCATTGTCTTTCCTCACCTCGCTCACTTCCTCTCTCAGCTCTTGCACATTTCTCTGTTGATCCATCAGCATGGTTATGACTTTTATTCTGAAATCTTTTTCAGGAAGACTGCATTTCCATTCCTTCAGGCTCCCTGTCTGGGGTTGTCTGGTTGATCTTAGTCTGGACCATATTCCTCTGTCTTTTCATGGCTATAGAAGTCGCTGGTAGTTGCCACGTATGTCAGCTGGGTTCTTTATGACTTTAAAAAGAAAAAAAAAGAAAGTAAAGAAAAGAAAAAAAGAGAAGGAAAAACAAAACAACAAAAAGAAAAAAAGAAAAAAAGAAAAGAAAAACGCCGACTGGGAGTAGATTCTGTGGGGATGCTGTGGGTGGCACTGTTGCTCCACTATTCCACAGCCATGGCCACACCGCTCCGCAGGGCCCTTTATAGCTCTGGCTGGGGTGGAAACGAATGGGAGGCTGTTGATCTCTGTGAGATGTCTAAGTGTGGCTACCCTTTCCCAGTTGCCAGCTAAGGGGTCCGAAACTCCCCAGGACTCCCAGCCTGCCAGGCTGAGTGTGCTGGGGCGATCCGGCTCCTCCGCTGGGCTCCTGTCTCTTTAAGACCACTGATAAAAGCGCTCGCTTTTCTTTTTTTTTCCTTCCCGGGAGCTGGCTGCAAGGACCCTGGCGCGTTCCCCGCTCAGGTGCTGCACCCTCTGTCTCTCCAATCTCTGCTACACTACGTGATGTTTGTCAGTGCTCCCTGCACAGATCACTGGGGTGGTTATTTCGTGGGGTGTACTTCCACTCCCTCCCGGCTCTGAATCCTCTCCTCCCGTGTGCTGGGGTGCGTGAGTGCTCAGGTCCCGCTGGGTCATGGCTCCATATCTTACCCGCCTCGCCGGGTGCCATGTCCTCTCAGGTATAGCTTCACGCTGTGTGCTTTTCTGTGTATTCTGGTCTCTCTTTTAGGAATAGTTGTATTTGCTGTATTTTCATAGATATACATAGTTTTGGGAGGAGATTTCTGCCACCCTGCTCACGCCACCATCTTCCCAGAAGTCCTTCCATAGAAAGAATTCTTAAACAGCTACCACCCACCAGGGCACAGAAAGGCAACAGACCCAGGAGCTTAATCCTTCTGTGAAGAAGGCTTATTAACTGATCATCATGACTGTGCCCTGAAGGGGCAGGCTTCTAATTAACATGCATCTCGGGTTCACTCTAATCCTTTCCAGAGACTGCAGAAGGCGGGTGCTATCTTCATGCTCACCTCTGCTGTGCTTCAGAGCATGAGTATCTCCTGGAGGGGAGAATCATACATGTCTGATGCCCTGGTTTTCACATCTGCTATCCAGGGAATGCCCCTTGATCACCTGGCTCTGGGGGCCCAGGGGCTTGCATTCCTACATTTCATGAAACTATGACAATCAGAGAAGCACTCAGTGTCCTTCCCATACCAGGAGTAGGATGGGAGAGCAGGGCATTCTGGAAGATGGGCCACCACAGTAGGGCTGTCGCAGGGAGGAGTGCACCCATGCAGGGCAGCCATGGGGTTCAGGGACCAAAGAGGACTCAATGAGGCCCAAAGGTTAAAAGGAAATTTCTCTTTTTAGTTAAGGAGGTGAAGTGGGTGGAAGCAGAGCCATGAAGGCCCTGCAGCAGCATGGAATGGAGTAGCCAGAAGAAATGTGGCCTAGGGAATGAGGACTGAGATTGTGAGGACTCAAAGGAGAGGCTGCACTTCCTAGTATCAGGGAGTAGAGTTTTGTTCTAAAGCTCTTTCACACACACAGCCAGAAGATGTGGTGAGGCCCACCCTTAATTGGACTGCGGCTTCAGGCCTCTGTCTCCTGGAATACATTGGTTTTACTCTTGGAATTTGGGAATGTCTTTTCCCCCAGAACCATCAGGTTCCAGCCTCACTTTGCCTCCCTGTTGATTACATGATCTTCCAAGGCATAGGACCCATCAGCATCCAGGAAAAGAAAACACACTTTTGCTGAGTGGAGCAGTGCTGCCATTACAGGAGTGCTGGGAGGCTTTCAGTGAGCAGGTGGAGAGGAGATACGGAGCGTTCATCTGCTTCCTGGGGAATCCAAAAAGGTTTTCCTAGGAGCAGGGACCTGAAACACTCCTCAGGGCTCTGGCATCTCCGCCAACACCTGACTCCCACTGGCTGGGTGTGCTTGGGCACCTTTTACACTTTACAGGCCTTAGTTTCCTCATCCGTAAGAACAGTGCTCCAACATTCCCATGGGTAGGACACTGAGCTGAGACAAAGTGAATAAAGCATTAGCAGCAGGATGTCCCATAGAATGTTCAGGAATATTTGGTATTATCATCATTGCTCTGGTTTAAGGTGGATCCAGGGGCCTAAAGTCCTGCAGGAATGAGCAGCTCTTTCAGGTCATGGCCCGTGATCCTTCCCTTCCTCAGACAGTGAGGGCAGCTGAGGGCATAGGAAGAATGGGAAGAGATTCATGGACCAAAGGCTCTGGGGAAAACCCTGACCCATATGCAAAAGCAGCAGTAAAGCCCCCATGAATCCACTGGGCAGGCAGCCTGGTGCCTGGGTTCTGGGGGTACAGTGCATCCTGCCTTCTCAGGCCTGGATGGTTGGATCATCACATACCTAGGCCACTGTACGCTGTGAAGCTGCCACAGGCCTGACTGCTGGATGGCAGCAGGGTGGGCACTTAGCTGTCCCTCATGGGCAGCCAGCGCAGGTGAGTCCAGGCCATGGTGATGAGCAGCTAGGTCCTCCATACTGCATGCCTGGGCCATGGCTGGCGCCCCCTTTGTCTGGATGAAGCTCATCCTCAAGGCGCTTACGGGTCCACTATACTGGCCTTGTTACAGCTCCTTGGCTTGTCTTTCCTTCTGCAAGCAGCTCCTCCAAGGTGGGGCATTTTTTCTGTGTTTGTATCTATATGGTATGGCACACGCAGGCTGCTAATAAATCCTGTTGAATGAGCAGTGGAGAAAACAGGCCTGATGTTGGGAGAGAGGCCTTCAGGCAGGGAGCTGTAGCTGACCTTCAGGCCTTGGATCCAGCCCTGGACCAGCCCCTGGGGTGGTGCCTTTCAGCCTAAAAGTCCCCTTCCTGCACACTCACACTGGCAGCAACCCAGCCAACTCAGAGATTTAGGAACAAAGAGCCCCTGGCCAGACCTCAGCTTTCACTGGGACTTGTGACAGCACAATAAAGGTGTCTTAGGTTCATTTTTCTCCCAGCACTGTTGTTGATGGCTCAGGATACAAACACCCATGAGACCAACCCATGTGCTAAAAAATCAAAATCCAGGGCAAGGTATAAAATGAAAACACCTTATATTTTCATGGTGCTTTCATTTCAAAGAACAGATTCATATTTCCCCATGGAAGTACAAGCTGCCATGATAACAGTCATTGACTTACCCTGCACTAATGAGGAATAGGCCAGCTTCAGTGAAACCACACCTTGCTCTCTGGCCACACTGCTCTGTCCTCATCTCTGGTATACTGCAAATGAAGGAGAGTGCCCCTGAAAATCTGGTTGCTTCAAAGCTGAACAGAGATCTACTACCTAATTCAGTTAACACACCTCCCAAAAGGCTCACTCCCCAGGGAAGATCATGAGCTAGGTACACTCTGGTAGGAAAATAATCAATCAGTTAAAAACTTCTGTGCTTTAATAAAAACCTTCCAAAGACAGATAGAGCTGCCAAGATCTTCAACTTTATCCAGTAGTTTTACTGCTTGTAGTGTTATGGGATTATCTCAGAAACCATTACATATATGTGTGTATAAATATATACACACATGTATAAAAATTATATATATTAAAATATATAACATAAATGTATGTATGTATTTTTATGTGTACTAAAAACATTTTTAATTATCTACAAATATAAATATCAGGGTAAAGCAATGAGTAATTAGTATAGGTTGTTTGCAGCTAAGATTTTCAGTAGAAGATAAAATTGCTATTATAGTCCTAGCCAAAGCAATCAGACAAGAAAAAGATAAAAGGGATCCAAATTAGTAAGAAAGAAATAAAACTGTCACTATTTGTAGATGACATGATACTGTATATAGAAAACCCTAAAGACTCCACCAAAAAACGATTAGAACTAATAACTGGATTCAGCAAAGTTGCAGGATACAAAATCAATGTACAGAAATATGTTGCATTCCTATATACTAACAAACAAGCAGAGAGAGAAATCAGGAAAACAATTCCATTAACAACTGCATCATAATGAATAAAATACCTAGTAATTAACCTAACCAAGGAGGTGAAAGATCTGTACTCTGAAAACACTAAGACACTGGTAAAAGAAATTGAAGAGTACAGAAATCAATGGAAATCTATCCCATGCTCATGGCTAAGAATTAATATTCTCAAAATAGCCATCATGCCCAAATGCACTCCCTATCAAAATTCCAATGGCATTTTTCAATGAACCGGAGAAAAGAATTCTAAATTTATATGGAACTAGAAAAGACACCAAATAGCCAAAGCAATCTTAAGAAAGAACAAAGCTGCAAGCTATACTGCAAAGCTACAGTGGAAGAAAACAGGCAAAAGTCTCTTGGACATAAGCATGAGCAATTTTTTTCTGCTCACATATCCCTGGGCAAGAGAAACAAAATAGAAAATGAACAAGTGGGATTACATCAAACTAAAAACTTTCTGTACAGCAAAGGACACCATCAGCAGAACAAAAAGGCAACATACAGTATGGGAGAATATATTCATAAGTTATTTATCTAATAAGGGGTTACATCCAAAAATATGTAAAGAACTCATACACTTCAACACCAAATAAATAAATAAATAAATAAAAACCAAGTAACCCGAATAAAAAATGGGCAGGAGACCTGAATAGGAATTTTTATAAAGAAGAAATACAGATGGCCAACAGGCACAGGGAAAGGTGCTCCACATCACTAATCATCAGGGAAATGTGAATCAAAATGACAATGAGATATCACCTCATGCCAGTTGGAATGGCCACTATCTAAAAGACAAGAAATAACAACTGTTGTCAAGGATGTGGAGAAAGAGAACTATTCTACACTGTTAGTGGGAATGTAAGTTGGTGCAGCAACTATGGAAAGCAGTATGGAGGTTCCTCAAAAAACTTAGAATATCCAGAGGATAGATGGCAGTATGAAGAGTGAAGCAGAAACCTCCTTCCTAAAGTATATATACCATGAAAATACAGCAACTACAACTAATCCTGAAAGAGCAACCCAAAAACTGCAACAGACTGCCTACATCTGGAGAAAAGAGAAGATTTCACAGAAAAGGGTAAAGTAGCAAAGCCACAACCTAGTGGGACTGAAGCCCTCCCCCAACCCAGCTCATAGACGAGAGGAAGAGAAATGGAGCAGGGAGGGAGTAGAAACCCAGGACTGGTAAACACCTACCACTAGATATCTGCTCCAGGAGCACAAACCAACATTATATGGTGCTCTGGAAATTAGAGAGGCTGGAAAGCAAAGACAGGCAGAATACTCAGTACTCTTTAAGAAGAGTGATTAGAAATCCCATCAATTATAGAAATCTCATAGTCTGCCTAGAGAAAGCAACATTGACCTCAGTAGAAAAACAGGTAGAAGCAATTTCTAATTATTAAGTTTAAAAAAACCAAAAAAAAAAATAGATGTAATAATGGAAATAAAAAAGAAATGTCAAGGTGGTATAACTGACTAAACAGCTGGAAAGCCACTATCTCACACCATATTTACAAATAAACTCCAGGTGATTTGCAACTTTTAATGTAAAAATTTTAATTATGATATTAGAAGAAATTTTAGAAGAGTAGTTTTATAACTTTGGATGGGAGAGGCTTTCTAAGCAGGAGAGGAAACCCATACACTATAAGGAAAAGTCAGATATATTTGTTTTTATTATGGTAAACATACACATAAAACTAACTACTTTATCATTTTAAAGCATACAATTACATTAGTACATTCACACTGTTGTGCGACCATCACATTCATTTTCAGAACTTGCCAACATGTATTTTAACACATAATTTTGCATATTGAACAGCAAAAAGATATAATAAGACGAGACAAACTATGTTGGGTAAAAATGTTTACAACACGTCATATTTCTAACACGCCAAGTTCTATGAATTGATAAGGAAAGACACTCCAATAGAAAAGTGGATAAAAGAATGTAACAGACTTTTCACAGAATGAAAAATTTAAATGGCTACTAGGTATCTGAAAATTGGTTGTGAAAGTGCAAATGGAAGCAATGATGAAATACCATTTTTAAAATCCATCAGACTGAGAAATTAAAATGTATCATGCATTCATATGCTGCTTATAAGTGTGAATTGCTGGAAATTAGTGTAGGAAAGGCAAACTAAAGCAATTACAAGATACCATTCTCTTTTACTCATCAAATCAACAAAAATTAAAATGAATGAGAGACATCCTTTCTTTGCTTGTATAAGTGTGAGCTGCTAAAATTTTGGGAATATGTAATCTAAAAATACCTATTAAAAATTAAAATTCTTTGATCCTTCAACCTTTGGGGATCTATCCTATAAAAATGAAAGCACCAGTTTTATAGGCACATCTATATATGAGGAAGCTTGCCACAGCATTTGCTTAAAATGGCAACCACCCTAACAAACGAATGCCCACCATCACGGCTGTGCGCTTCAGGATGTGCTTGTTTATCCAATGGAAAGAAACATGCACATACCGTGATATAATGAATTATAAGAAATATGTATTTATTTGGTCATTCAGATGACCAAATATGTATTTCCCAGGTATTTTTTGTCTTCAGCCACAGTTCCTGAAAACACTTCAGAGTCTTAAAGTGAAGTGGGTGTCTTCTTATGTTAATGAGAGAATTTTGGACTCCACTCCAGGGTAGGGGCTGGAGGTTGAATCAGCCAATGGCCAATAATTTAGTCGATCATGACTATTCACTGAAGCCTTCACAAAACACCTGAGAAGAACATCTCTCTCTCTTGTATTCTGCTTCTCTGTCTGAGAGAGCTTCCATAATTGGAGAACAAGAAGGCATCCACATGCACTGAGTCAGGCCCTAAGGTCCGCAAGAATAGAAGCTCCTTAATTTGTGACCTTGCTCTATGTATGTCTTCATCTGGCTGTTAACTTGTTTCCTTCATGGTATCCTTTATTAAACTGTTAAATAGGGGTTTTCCTGAGTTTTGTGAACTGCTCTAGCAAATTAATTGAACCTAAGTGGGAGGGTGTAGGAACCTCTAATCTGTAGCCAGTGGGTCAGAAGCACAGGTTAACCATCTGGGGCTTGTGACCAGAGTCTGGAGTGGGGGTGGAGGGCAGTCTTGTAGGACGGTGCCCTTGACCTGGAGAATCTGGTGCTGTCTCCTGGCAGATAACATCAGAATTGTTAAGTTCTTGGACACATTGACTGTGTCAGAGCATTGCCTGGTCTTGTGTGTTGGGGGAAGGCTCCCCCACCCCAACCCCACCCCACACATATTGGAATCAGGTCCAAGAACCCAAAAGGAGTTAATACTGTTATACTGCTGTTTACTATTACTGCTGCATAACTCTATTGTATATATATATGAAAAAAAAGACACACACACACACACACAAATGTGCACAAATAAAGTGGTTACTTTAAACCACTAAGTTTTAGGTGGTTTGTTATGCAAAAGTTGATCAGCATAACTGTCTCACTGGAGGGTTTCAGCCCCAGGCAAGTTCACCCTGGATTCAGTGAGACTGAATAATGACAAGGGAAAGCTGGGGGTAAAAGGATTCATACCGAGCTTTATTCTCATGGTGGCAGGTCAAGTACTAGAATCACATCTGCACCCAGCACGTCTGTATGCAGCAGGTCCATCTCCACCTTCACCTGCAGCCTCTCCCCTGCAGGGCAGAGCACTGGACAGAGCTCTTTATATAGAAACACAGTTAATAATAGTTTGTTGCCTCCAAGTGTGCCAGCACATGCTTGGCACCTGCGAGCACTGCACGTGCACAGTGGGCAAGTGGGCTAGGGTCAAGTGAGGATCCTAGCCATGGAAACTTTCGTTTTCCCCACAACAACACACAACTGTCTTGGATTCTATAGGGGAAGAGGTCATTTTGCTATTTCCTTTTTATAAAACATATTAACATACTTTACCTTTTTTTTAAAATCAAAGAACTGTCTCCATCCATTCACTAATGGAGTCAAATAAGCAATTTACAATAAGAAACTAAGAAAAAGAGTTGCTAACTTTTATTAAAAACGTATTTAACACAGTAGTCCCCCTTATCTGGAGTTTCCCTTTCTGTAGTTTCAGGTATCTGCATTCAACCTGGTTCTGGAAGCACATGATCCTCCTCCTGACATACAGTCAGAAGTTCAGTAGCACCCTGATGCCACACCACAGTGCCTCTGTCATGCTTCTTACTCACCTCATCACACAGGTATTTTAACTTCTTACCACATCATCACAGAGAGGGTGAGTACGGTATAATGAGATATTTTGAGAGAGCCCACATTCACATTAGTTTTATTAAATTTTAATTGTTCATTGTTATTAGTTATTATTAATTTTTTACTGTGCTTAATTTATAAATGAAACTTTATCATAAGTATGTATATACAGGAAAAAATAGCATATTTTTACAATAGCATATGTAGGGTTCAGTACTATCCATGGTGTCAGGCATCTACTGGAGGTTTTGGAACGTATTCTCCATGGCGAAGGAGGGGCAATCATATTTGTTTAAAAAAAGAACCCATAACCGTAGGCAACCATCTTCTTTTTGCAAAATGAGCTTGATTGCCTATTATTTTGGTAGACAGTACATTGTAATTGCCTTGTTTTTATTATCCTTTGACATTTTTATTATTCTTTGCCAGAAAAGCTTTGCTAATACTGCTGAAGAGACATTTTTCTAGCTTACTTGGCAAAGTTTGCTCTCTGAGAATAAAAAAGTGAAAGTTGTGTTCATTCCCTTTCTCTCTTTCCTTCCTCTCTTTATCCTTATTCTGCCCTCTTTCTCCTTTCCTCTTACGCTCTTCTGCTTTTCCATAATCAACCATAGTTCTTATTTGTCAGCAACAAGGTTTGACTATAGGTCTCTTAAGCATGAACGGTATTTATTGGCACACATTCTCAGTAGTTGAATAAGAACTAGGCCTGAGCACAGATAGGCACAGGAGCCACAGCTGAGGACATGCAGCAGACCTAACCTGGTTTGGCCGTTCCTTTTGTGATGAGTTAGACTTAGTAGTTTCCACTTCCTTAAGCCACTCACTTAAGCCCCATGAAAGCATCTAGTTGGCTTCATCTAGGTGACAAGTTATCCCATGTTGAATAGGGTCAGAGGGGAAGATCCTAGCAGGAAGGATGATGTAAGATCATCCAGAAAGGAGATGAGGTTGTAGATGAGAAAGGGTTAGAGGCTGCACACAAATGGCCACTAAATGTTTAATTTCCTCAAGATTCTGCTTAAAAAAGAAAGAAGGCAAAAACTGAACACGAACAAACCTTAAGACCCTGAAATCCTATTCTAATATAGACACTAAGAAAAACTCTCACAGCTGTGTGCAGAGTCATGTACAAGGATAAGGATGTTCACTGCAATAAAGGGGTATGGGTAAAAACAATGGAAGCTCTTAAATGTCATCCACAGGAGAATGGATAAATATACTGTGATGTATTACATGGGGAAATACTATTACCAGTTAATAATTTGAATGAATTAAAGCTACTGTGTCAACTTGAATAATTCTCTTACATGTAGCTGTCCAGTTTTTCCAACACCAGCTGCTGAAGAGGCTGTCATCTCCCCATTGTATATCCAAGGCTCCTTTATCAAATATTAATTGACTGTATATGTTTGGGTTAATGTTTGGATTTTCTATTCTGTTCCACTGGTCTGTGGGTCTGTTTCTGTGCCAATACCAAATTGTCTTGATTACTGTGGCTTTGTAATAGAGCTTGGAGTCAGGGAGCGTAATTCCGTCTGTTTTATTCCTACTTTTCAGGATTGCTTTGGCTATTCGGGGTCTTTTGTGGTTCCATATGAATTTTAGAATTATTTGTTCCAGTTCATTGAAGAAAGCTGGTGGTAGTTTGATAGGGATTGCGTTGGATCTGTAGATTGCTTTAGGTAGTATAGCCATTTTGACAATATTTATTCTACCTAGCCAAGAGCCTGGGATGAATTTCCATTTTTTAGTGCTCTCTTTAATTTCTCTTAGGAGCGTCTTGTAGTTTTCAGAGTGTAGGTCTTTCACTTCCTTCATTCTTTCTCCACTCTTTATATGTTAGGTGTTTAATTCTGCACTCTTTGTGTTTCTCTTGACTGATTTTGTGGATAGCTGATTTTATTTCGCATTTAGTTAGTATTTGGTTGGTCTACATTCTTTGCTGTGATTTTATTTTCTCAGTGACAGCTATTTAGCCTTAGGCATATTTCCACCTAGAGCAGTCCCTTTAAAATACACTGTAGAGATGGTTTGTGGGAGGTAAATTACCTCAACTTTTGCTTTTTTGGGAATTGGTTAAACCCTCCTTCAAATTTAAATGATAATCTTGCTGGATACAGTATTCTTGTTTCAAGGCCCTTCTGTTTCATTGCATTAACTACATCATGCCTCTCCCTTCTGGCCTTTAAGGTTTCTGCTGAGAATTATGATGATAGCCTGATGGGTTTTCCTTTGCAGGTGATCTTTTTTCTCTCTCTGGCTGCTTTTAATACTCTGTCATTGTCTTTGATCTTTGCCATTTTAATTATTATGTATGTCTTGGTGTTGTCCTCCTTGGGTCCCCTGTGTTGTGATAACTGTGGACTTCCATGGTCTCAGAGACTATTTCCTTCCCAAGACTGGGGAAGTTTTCAGCAATTATTTCTTCAAAGACACTTTCTATCCCTTTTTCTCTCTCTTCTTCTTCTGGTACCCCTATAATGCAAACATCGTTCCATTTTTATTTGTCACACAGTTCTCTTAATATTCTTTCATTCCTAGAGATCATTTTATCTTTCTCTGCCTCAGCTTCTCTGTATTCCTGTTCTCTGATTTCTATTCCATTAACAGTCTCCTCCACCTTATCCATTCTGCTCTTAAATCCTTTGTTTGTTTGTTACATTTCTGTTATCTCCCTCCTGAATTCATCCCTTAGCTCTTGAATATTTCTCTATAGCTCCATCAGCATGCTTGTGACTTTTATTTTGAATACTTTTTCAGGAAGATTGGTGATTTCAGTCTCACCAAGCCCTCTCTCTGGTGTTTAAGGAATTTTAGACTGAAGAAGGTTCTGCTGCCTTTTCATATCCATGGAAGTGGTCGCTGGTGAGTGGTGCATGTGTCAGCCGGGAGAACAAAGTCCCTTCCTGCTTACCAAATGTCTTGCCTGTCTCCACTGTCTGTGCCGGTCATCCACACACAGGCAGCTGCCTCTGGGTTAATCTCCTGAGCTGCCGCAGGCGAGGCAGCCCTCAGAATGGCTTAGGGCACTGGTGGGGGTTGCAGGTGAGCGGCGTCTGTTCTACCACAAGAAGGGAGTCCCTTCTTGCTTCCCTATCTCTGCGCCCATCTACACTGTCTGTGCTGGTCAACCGCATGCAGGGAATAGCCACCGGGAGTAGATTCTTTGTGGGTGCTGTAGGTGGTGTTGTTGCTCCACTATTCCACAGCCATGGCCACGCTGCTCCACAGGGCCCTTTATAATCTGGCCTGGGTTGGAACGAATGGGAGGCTGTTGATCTCTGTGGGAAGTCTATGTGCGGCCACCCTTTCCCAGTTGCCAGCTAAGGGGTCTGAAACTCCCCAGGACTCCCAGCCTGCTGGGCTGAGTGTGCTGGGGTGATCCAGACCCTCTGCTGTGTTCCTGTCTCTTTAAGACCACTGAAAAAAGCGCCATTTTTCTTCTTTTTTTTCCTTCCTGGAGCCTGCTGCAAGCACCCTGGCACATTCCCTGCTCAGATCCTGCACCCTCTGTCTCCCCAATCTCCACTACACCACACGATGTGCATCAGTGCTCCCCGCGCAGATCACTGGGGCTGGTTATTTCACGGGGTGTACTTCCACTCCCTCCCGGCTCTGAATCCTCTCCGTCTGCTGGTGCGCTGGGGTGGGGGAGTGCTCTGGTCCCACCGGGTCGAGGCTCCATATCTTACCTGCGTCTTGGGGTGCCAAGTCCTCTCAGGTGTAGCTGCACGCTGTGTGTTTTCCTGTGTTTTCTGGTCTCCCTTTTAGGAATAGTTGTATTTGCTGTATTTACATAGATACATATAGTGTTGGGAGGCGACTTCTGCCGCCCTGCTTACACTGCTATATTCCCCGAAGTCCTTGTGGTTACTATTCTTAAGGAAATAAGAAAATTTAATGTTTAGGAAGAGAAGATTTTAAAACATATGACATAATTTATAGTATATGTTCTATACCAGATTTAAAATTTTATCTTGTCTTGTATTAGGAGGCAGCATTGCAAAAAGTAATGCAAACAACTATGGTTTGAGATCACCAGCATGGTCGTGTGGTTAGGGTTGTTGGTTCGGGTTCGGGGTTCGGTTTCGGTTTCGGTTTCGGTTTCGGGTTCGGGTTCGGGTTCGGGTTCGGGTTCGGGTTCGGGTTCGGGTTAGGGTTCGGGTTC